>CM040118.1:374558215-374958209 GCA_022559845.1 Amorphophallus konjac | reverse complement strand
TGCATGCGTAGAGTGTGATGAAATCACAGATCTCATGGGAGTTGGTAGTGGCAGCATACCGAGGTCTCCCAGATTTTCAGAAGGCCAGGCTAGACGTGATGGGTTTTGGCACCTTCCTTCGGATCGAGCCGTTCCAGCTCGACCTGGTCCTGATCCAAGCCTTGTGTGAGAGATGGGACCCAGTGAGTCAGGCATTCCTGATGCCCTGGGGGCACATGGTGCCCAGCTTGGAGGATGTGGTCCGGATCACAAGCCTGAAGGTGGAGGGCGAGGCAGTGACCAGAGTCACTTACGCGGACTACAGAGAAGGTGCCCAGAAGTTACTGGGTTTGGACCTAGATGGTCGGAAAAATAGGTCGGTAGCTAGGGCGTCCCTCATGGATGCATTAGGGCTCACCGACACTCGTCGGCGGGACGATGAATCCTCAGAAGAGTTCATGGAAAGGATGGAAATAGGATGCCGTGCCGTGTACTGCACAGATTTCGGCGACTGGGAAAGATGCAACATAGATTTGAGGAGATTTCTCCTCTTCCTTTTGGGGAGATTGGTACTGAGCTCGAAAGGGGACGGTATCCAATGTCACTTCCTGGAGCTGCTGTCAGACCTTGAAAGAGTAGGGTATTATGCCTGGGGAGCCGCCATGCTGGCACACTTGTTTGCAGGCCTATTCCAAGAAACGGATCGTGAGATGACTGTGAGTGGTTTCACACCATTCATCCAGGTATTTTTTTGGTTTTGCTTGTTTTGTATTTTTTTTGTGTTTTTGCAAGGTTCTGATGACCTGCGCCGAGCAGCTGTGGAGCTATTATTACCTCCCTATGGGGAGAGCTCGGCATTGGCGACCCGCGATGGTGCCGCTAGCCAGGCGGTGGGAACCCATCATGAGTGCGGCACCCCTAACCTACCAACTGATGGTGCTAAGGCGGGAGCTATAGGAGTTCCCTGTAGCGATGGTAAACTAGAGACCCTACTCAGGCATGGTCGATGCCGACCAGCCGTGGGTTCTAGCAAGTCGTGCCCGGTTCGGACGGGAACTGTGGATGCACTGCCTGAATGAAATCGAGCCGCTTCGGCTACGATTAGTTATGAGGACTTTAGGACTGGCTCAAGAATGGGTGGATTCAGCTGTGGCACCTCGTGTCGGGAGAAAGACGCGGGGACCGGTGACCTGCATTGACTGGCGCGTGCGATTCCCCGAACAGTATGAGGACTGGAAACGGGGTGGCACGATTGTAGAATCACAGGCGCGGGATAGCGATGACTACTTGCGTCTATATTGGATAAAGTACGCAGAGCGGTTCCAACCCCGGGGACTTGTGGAGGTAGGTTTCCCCTTTTTCTCTTTTCTTCTTTCTCCTTTTCTTGGTTTTCTGGTGAAAATGCTGACTCGTAAGGCTGCAGGATGTCCGGGATGCCATGATAGTGAATTTACGAACTCGCTTGGCAGAGATGGAACAACAGTTGGGTAATGCCCGTGGAGCTACGAGCGCCTTGGTAGGTGTACAGTACGTTCCTAATTAAAACCCCAGATTCCAGATGTTGGCTGCTAATTCACGCGGTCGTAGCATGCCCAGATTGGCGCGGCTTCCCCAGCGATGGGAGTAGGTGGTGCCTCTTCCAGCTTGTGGATTCCCACCTCAGAACTTGACTTGCTTCATGAGCAACTTGCTCACGCCACACAGCGTGCTGCGGAGGCAGATGGGATGCTCTCTATACAGGTAAGAGTCTCAGTGTTGAGTTCTCCTTGTTTATGCCTTATTGTGTATCTGAGATGGTACACTCGGCAGGAAAAGGAGACGGAAGAAGCGCTTGGCCAAGCCGCACAGAAGGAGGCTAGGATAGCAGAACTGGAGAGGGAACTGCGGCGTCATCCTGATGACGACTCTTCTAGGGATGCTGTGGAACTGAGGATCACTCTCCAGTTAGAGAGGGAAGACCGCGAGAGAGAACGTGCAGAGAAAGAAAGAGACACAGAGAGAGAAAGAGTCAACAGATTGACTGAAAGGGAGGAACGAAGGGTCATGGAGGCCCAACTATTCGAACTCCGAATCAGCCTTGGTCTTGCTGAACAGTGGCTGAGAGATGGTGAGGAGCGCTACCGAAGAGCACGAGAGCGTGGCTTTCGTGTTGGTAGCTTCTCTGCTGCTTCCGTAGATCAACGCCGGGATGTGGGAATAGGAAGAGGAGTACAGAGCGGTAGGAGTACCGCTTTTCGTAGTTGGGTAGCACCTTTGAGAGCGTTTTGCCCGAAGAGTAGTGGGACGAGTAATGCGGAGAGAGAGGGCAGAACTTGATGTATTTTTTTTGGTTTTTGGAATAAAATACAAGGTTTGGTTTGTTTGGTTTTCACCTTTGCTTCTGTTGCCTGAATCCCTGAACACATCACTGAAACAAACAAATCAGAATTTATGTTCTGACTTGGCCCCTTGCTCAATAAGCAAATGGTCACTGTGACTATCCTTGATAACTGGTCAAGGGGCCAAGCCTTTATTAACGAAGGCAATGGAAAAATGTGGTGACGATAAATGCGACAGGCAAGCACACGAATGCAAGCGGTATTAAAGTGAGATGCTGTACGCAAATGCGATCATGCAAAAATTGATTTGTTTTCTTTTTTTATTTTATCATAAAAAAGATTTTTTGTTTGCAAATATGTACATTTTCTCTTTTCCATTTTTTTGTTATTTTTATCATTTCAATTTTTTTTGTTGCTAACGCCCGGCAAGCACCCAAATGGCACCTAACCTACGTGAGAACAGGTGTTTCTTACTAACCTCCCAGGTATCCTAAGTGCACATCTAGGTTGATTTGGGCCTCTAGACCCCTCGAATGATGATCCCGCCGACTAAGACTTACCCTGATGACAATACCGTCATGCCATGCTTAGGCTCCCAGTCGCTTCCGACCACAGGGATTCACCCAAAAGGTGTTTGAGGTAAATGATTTGCCCGACCCGGGTCTGTTTCCTCACAACTCTAGATGGGATATGATGGAACACCCTGGAACCCTAACGACCAACCGCGCGACGTTGACCCGGAATCAGACGTCGTCGCACCCATAGGTGACGCGCTTGCATTGGCCTAAGCCCTAGGTTAAACAAGAAGACATCAAGGTGGTAAATAGGGGTCTTGACCAGCCAGAAACACGGAGACTCCTTCGCAGCGATAGCTTTTGCTTTTCAAAGTAGGCAACCATATGTGTATATTAAAATAAGGTCACAGACCCTGGGCAGTTTTCACCTTTCAGAAACTCCATCGAACCTTCATCTTTAGAGGAAGAAGGAAGAGCGTGGGGGATAAACCTCCTGAGAGGATCAGCAAAACCGTTAACCCGGCGAGTGAATAAGGGCCCATTAACTCTTTCCTTTCGGACAACTTCGGACCAAATCTCGAGCATTTACATTCCACGGCCCCTTTTGTGGATTCAGACTTTTGCTTTGAGGGGTTCCGTTTATCGCAACAGGCATGGTCACGACCAGGCTTTTCTCTTGATTTTGATTTTGTATTTCTTTTTGTGAGGGAGATATAGTCGTTTGACGTTTGTGGGCTCTCTTTTTGTATGCCTGCGGGGACACTGCCCTCTTCTCGTGCTCTGATCGATGCTCGAGGAAATGGATCCTACTCTTGCCTTTGGGGTTTGAGTTTTGGTTTCTCATGCTCAACGTTTTAAGGGCACCAACTGTCTCATTTGGTCGAAGAGAAAAGAATAAAGATGACAGCTTCCGGAGATCTTCTGGGTGATGCTCCACCGTAGGTGATGCTACCGACTTTTTTGAATAAAATACATAAGTGAGCACATGTTAGCTTCCTTCGAGCGAGCATAGGCCGACGTGGCCGGACAGGAATCTCCACGGTTTTGGCAAACCAAGACCCGGTGACTACCAAGCCTTAATGGGCCCTATCCTAACATGAAGGTTAGATGCAAGAACTTAACTACATGGTGACTGCCAGACATCGGCATTTTGAATTTTCCATATTTTTAGTGGTTCTCAATATTTCTTTGTTTTTGATATTTTTATCTTTTCATCATTTTTTTTTTGTTTGTGCTAAGGGTAGTATTTCTTAAGATAAAGCCCATTCCAAGGGTGGGATAACTCGGTCCCTTCGGCGTTGACTAGCTTGTAGACGTTGCCAGGGTACACGGCTTGAATTACAAATGGTCCTTCCCAATTGGGTTGGAGCTTAGAACGCGGACCTCCATGTTTGACAAAAATTCTTTTTACGACCATCTCACCGACTTTGAATTTTCTCTCAACGACTTTCTTTTGGTAAAAGCGAGCGAGTCTATTTTGATACACACGCGCGTGTTCGGCAGCGGCCAGCCGTTTCTCATCCAAGAGTTCCAACTGGGCAAGGAGTGAATTACGACGATCATCGAGGGGAAATTCCTCATCCAATTGTACCCTGAGAGAAGGGATCAGAGTCTCGTACGGGACTACCGCTTCCATACCATAACTAAGGGCAAATGGAGTCTGCCCGGTGGGGGTACGGATTGAAGTGCGATAGGCCCATAGGGCTTCGATAAGTTTTTCTGGCCAGTCTGAAAACTTACTAGACTCGCAAGTTTTTTTTGATGATTTTGAGCAATGTTTTATTGGTGGCCTCCGCTTGGCCGTTACCTTGTGGGTAATAAGGCGATGAATGATGCAATGCAATTGCGTACCTTCTGCAGAGGTCCAGTAGGTCCTGAGAAATGAACTGTGGCCCATTATCGGTGACGATCGTGCTTGGGACGCCGAATCTGGCGAGGATGTTCTTCATGATGAACTTGCAGACTGTTGACGCCTTGATTTTCGCGTAAGCTTCGGCTTCGGCCCATTTGGTGAAGTATTCCGTCGCAGTAAGGATGAAAGATTTCTACTTGGTGAGGGAATTGGGATCACCTAGGGGACCAATGATGTCGAATGCCCACATGGAGAAGGGCCATGGGGAGGATATTAGATGAAGTGAGGAAGATGGTGAATGGATTTTGTCGGCGTGAAGTTGACAATTGACACACCTACGGACATAGACAGCACAATCCTCTTCCATAGTGGGCCAATAAAAGCTTTGCCGAATGATCTTCTTGGCGAGCATCTGACTATTCACGTGGCCACCGCACACACCCGAGTGCGTCTCCTCTACACATTTCCAAATCTCATCGTCACCAAGACATCTTAACAGAATACCAGTAAGGCTCCTCCTATAGAGTAGACCTCCAACCAATGTATATTTCTGAGCCACCCTTCTTATGGCTTTCTTGTCCTCTGTGGTGGCCCCTTCAGGATAAGACTGATCTTGGCAGTATTTGACGATTTCATAGAACCATGGTTTCTCTTCATCAGCCAGTTCTTCTTCGGCCTCTGCCAACATGATCTCCCTCTTCTCAAGGATATCTTCCTGCAGGATCTTTCTTGCTATCCTGTCTTTGATGTTTACGTAGGAAGCATCGTCGATTGTAGGGGCGTGAAGTTTGTAGATGGAAATGGACTTAAATCATCTTCCTAGAGGGAACCTTATGGATGATGCCAACGAGGCGAGGGCATCGGCGAGAATATTCTGATGACGAGGGACATGAACAAAGATCAGTTTTGTGAACAGTTTGGCAAAGACAGCAGTGAATTCTTGGTATGGCTTGAGTTTGGGATCGCGCGTGCGATATTTAGTGAGCACCTGGCGAAGGATGAGTTGACTATCACCTACGACTCGCAACTCAGTGATACGAAAAGAATGAGCGAGTTCTAGGCCAGCTAGAAGAGCTTCATATTCAGCTATATTGTTGGTGACTGGAAATTTGAGTTGGTATGCCAATGGGAATGTGAGGCCTTCAGGCGACAGGAGGGCGACGCCGATTCCTCTCCCTTGAGAATTCAGAGCTCCATCAAAATATAGCGTCCACGTTGGCTCATCTGATTGGTTGATGGACATTAGTTCCTCATCTGGAAACTCTGATTGGACGGGATCGAACTTGGGAAGAGGATGGTGAGCGAGATGCTCGGCTATGACATAGCCTTTAATCGCCTTTTGCTGGATGTAGGTGATGTCGAACTGAGAGAGAAAACTTTGCCAGCGTGTTAGCCTATCCGTAAGGACGGCTTTCTCCAGAAGGAATTTGATAGGATTCATTCGAGCAATCAAGTGGACCTCATGAGCCAAGAAGTAGTGCTTCAATTTCTACACTACAGAAATGAGGGCAGCACAGGTTTTCTCCATGACGGTGTACTTCTGCTCACAGGGATTGAGAAGTTTGGACAAGTAATAGGTTGCATGTTCCTTGCCTTCTTCATCAGCTTGTGCGAGGACGGCTCCCACGAGTCATCCAAGACTGAGACGTAAAGGATCAGAGGTTTTTCTGGTTTGGGTGGAATGTGAACGGGTGGACTAGCCAGATATTCCTTCAACCCTTCAAAAGCTTTCTGACATTTAGAATTCCAGTGGAATTCTACTCCTGGCTTGGTCAACTCGTAGAGAGGTCTACACCTTTGTGAATGTTGAGACACAAACTGACGAATAAACTGCAACCTCCCGATTAAACCTCGGACTTCCCTCAAATTCTTGGGAGGCGGCATATCCCTGATAGCCTTAGCTTTGTCGGGATCTATCTCGATCCCTCTTTTGCTCACAATGAACCCCAGCAATTTACCTGACGACACACCAAACACACACTTCTTCGGGTTCATTTTCAGTTGGAACTCCCTTGACCTCTACAAGACCTTAGCCAAAACTTCTGGATGTTCCATCCTGGTCCTTGATTTTACCAATAAGTCATCCACATACACTTCTAGATATATGTGCATCATGTCATGAAATATGGCAATCATCGCTCTTTGGTAAGTAGCTCCAGCATTCTTTAATCCGAACGGCATGACCACGTAACAATATGTTCCCCAAGGGGTAGTGAATGACGTCTTTTCCTGATCCTCTTCTGCCAAACCAATTTGATTGTATCCTGAAAATCCATCCATGAATGAGAGGGTTTCGTAGCCTGCCGTGTTATCAATCAACACATCAATGTGAGGTAAGGGAAAATCATCTTTTGGACACGCGCGGTTAAGGTCCCGGAAGTCGATACAAATCCTGACTTTCCCATCTTTCTTCATGACCGGGACAATGTTCGCCACCCATTAAGGATAAAGAACGACTCTAATGAACCTGGCTTTGTGGAGCTTATCGACCTCTTCTTTCATTTTCAAAGCCATTTGAGGGTGGAAACGCCTTAACCTTTGTCTTACCGAGACGGACCCTGGTTTTAGGGTTAAACGGTGTTCGACCAAGGTTGAATCCAGACCCGGCATATCCTCGTAGCTCCATGCAAACGTGTCCTTATATTCCTTGAGAACCTCAATTAATGCCTCTTCTTCAGAGGGTGGTAGGTTGTCACTTATGAGGATGATCCTAGGGTCTTCCTCAGTTCCCAAGTTGACTTCTTTGGTGGATTCTTCTACGGCGGTTGACGGCTCGTCGAATCTCCTCATTCCACTTGCGTATGCGCCCGCCGCATCCTCATATTCTTCACCCTCATCTTCAGTGGGGCATTCTTCATTCGTGATCTCGTAGACTCCATACCCTTCATCAAATGCACAGTCGCCCTCACATTCTATTTCTGGTAGCCGGATGGGATTTTCTAGCAACTGGGGGATGGCAAGGAGGGCTTGACATCTGGCGGCTAAATCCAGAAGGAATCGACGAGGGATCTGCCTACCCTTGGATCTCTTCCTAGGTACTACCCTTGGCCTATCATTCCTAGATTGACTGACAATATTTACAGAAGAAGAGGAAGACGAAGAGGATGGTGTAGAATGTACAGAAGAAGACCCCTCAGAGGAGGGGTAGAAAAGGTCGCTCATCGGACCTTGGACGGGTGGTCCGCAAGGTGGTACGCACCCGTGGGAGATGTAGGAGGTTTCCTCAACGAAGATGTGTTGTTGGGGAGTTTGAAAATTGACATTTTTTTTTCATTTTCATTTTTAATGACAAAGCAGTGAAAAGAGATTGGAGGGGAGAGAAAAGTGGTTATGGATAGAGGATTGTGAGGCTCATAGAGCAGATCATGGTTGAAGACCTGGCGCGGGTTGAGAAGCCCGCGTAGGTATGTAAGCAAAGAAGGAGATCTGGGAAGATCATCAAACAATTGTCTGGCCCAGGAAGATGATATCAGCAAAGGCTGAGACGAGTGGATGGAGAAGATGGCGGCTAATGAGCCGTCGACGGTAATGCTGAGGACAGATGAAGATCCGTCGATGACAGGGTCCTTCTGACGAGGACGAGGATAGTTTAGAACCTTGGCAAGAGTGGTAATATTCTCTGGTATTCCGGAGATCAATGGTGGTCCTTCAAGCTGTGGAGATGAGAACATCCTTTCCAGTGCAACGAAAATGTCCCGTATGTCGAACCATTTGTTCCACTCGCATTCCGGATCTTTGATCTTGCCTCTTTTGGTGATCCTCGGACATTTTTCAGCCAAATATACAGCATGTGATCCCCCATATGCTTCTCGTGGGTAATCTCCCATCTGAACAACGGGCCCTCTGTTGAAGTAGTTTGATAGAGTCCATGTGAGGGGCTTCCAATCCGCCTTGAACGGTCCTTTGAAGCCTAGGCCAAACCTACGGTTCGGCCTAATTTCCTTTGGCTGTTTGAGCATACCCTGTAATTGTGCGCCCAGACCTTTACCCTGTTGATAGCCGATGTTCCTCATAATCTCCCAACCTTTGGAGTGAAAAGGGAGACATGATGTTGCGGTTGTCCTGACCGGCTCCTTTGGTGCTAGTGGAACGTGAGATAGATCACACACGTCCAGCAATGACAATATGGGCCGATGAGACGGCCAAATAGAGGGCAAAGAGGTGTTGATAGCATCCACTGTGTGAAGGACCGGTGTACTGACCACTTTAATAATCCTCCCATTGTAAGGAAACTTCAGGCACTGATGGTTGGTGGAAGGCACAGCGTCCATGGCTTCGATGTAAGGGCGACCCAGTATAGCCTTGAATGTGGGGTCCATGTCGAGGACATGGAATTCCATGGGAATTGACATGGGGCCTAGTTCTGCCTTCAGAATAATCATCCCCTGCGGCGGCCTTTTGCTATTGTCATAGGCCATGACCGTGATCGAGGAAGGTCTTATTTGTTCCTCGTCGATCCCACACAACTGAAGAGTGCTCATGGAGATCACATTTATGGACGCACCCGTGTCCACAAGACACGGGTTTATGGATACCCCATTGATTTTTATTGAAATGCACAATGCATATTTCCGAGCTTCCTTGGGAGCGAGCTCGTAGTTGTGGAACATGATGGCCGGTTGTGTGTCTGTTGGGGTCAGGACGGTCGAAATCTTCTCCACGGGGAGGTCTTCATTAATCATGACTCTTTGAAGGTACTCCATTAAGGCTGCCTGGTGGGATGTGGATCTTTGAAGAAGCTCCAGGATGGAGATCCGAGCAGGCGTCTTGTCCAAATGTTTTAATAGATCATACTGTGTTCCAGGGATAGTTTTTTCTGGTTGTTCTCCATCATCCTTCTCTGGTTGAGATTGTTCAAGATTCTGACTGTTGTGGGGGAAAACCCTGTGGAAAATCCTTCCACTCCGGAGCACCATTGCCTGCGGGTTTTGTACCTCTGTGGGGGTAGCAGTGGGTTTTAACAGAGGTTTGAGGGGTAGTGGTGGAGGAATGGTCGATGAAGCAGGGGTGATGACGGGAGCAGGGATTCTGATGAGGGGTTTGTTAGGTGGAGGCATGGTGGAGGTAGAGGGGATATCGCGCGGATTATGAAGGATAAGGGGTCTGAAAGGTGGAGGTGGAGACGAAGTAGAAGTGGGTAGGGCTTGAAGTGGGCAATGATTTTGAGGTGGGCGATGAGTAATGAGTGGTTTTGAAGGCATTAGTGGTGATACGGTGGAGAAAGACGGGGTTATGTATGGTTGACGGATGATAAGGGGTTTAGAAGGCGTAGGGGTAAATGTGGTAGAGGTGGATGGTAAAGTGGGGGAGTGAGAGAAGATGAGAGGGTGTGAAGGCGTAGTGAAGAGTGTCGGTTGGTAGGAGATCGGGGTACGGATGAGAGGGCGTAATGGTAGTGGAAATGGTGAAGGCGATACTGACGCGGGTTGATGAGAGAGAGGTGCTACCCGGGCAAGGCGAGGGGGTTGCATGACGATGGGGTTGGAGGAAGAAAGAATAGAGGTACTTTCCTGGTGCCACACCTACTCTCTCCCGACTTCCGGGAAGGAGGAGATGGGGTTAACCTGATGATTGGGCTGTTGGTGCTCCGGTAATGGATTCTGGATTATGCCCATGTCGGGCTGTTGTTGTGGGGCCTGCTGAGGCTGTTGTTGTTGTTGTGGTTGCCGCTGCTGCTGCTGTTGTAACTGCTGCTGTGGCCTATGAGGAGGTCTCCTAGCCTTAAGAGCGGTGACGTATCATCTCATTTCATCCCAATCTATTTGATGTTCATCATTCATATCGTGGATGTAATCTTTGAAATGGAAGCAGTAATCTACTGTGTGTCCTGGCTGCCTGTGGTAGACGCAGTATTTGGAGGTATCAATATTTGGGGACCACACGGGCCTTTCTCTGGGTAGGGCGAGTTGGTTTGATGCCATGAGGGCATTAAAAATGTCTGCTAAGGTTTCTGGCAATGGTGGATAGTAGGCTCTCTTGGGACCGAGCGGCCTCCTTTGTTGCTGTTGGGGACCATAGTTCCCCGGGGGTGGAACTTGGTTGTATTGAAGCGGTGGTTGTTGTTGCTGAGGTTGTGGTTGTTGTTGCTGGGGTTGACGTAATGGAGGCATATTATCCTGGGGTGGATTATTTTGGGGTGAAGGACGAAGAGGGAAAGGACCTGGTTGGAGGGGAAGTCGGGGCATTTGTGGAGGCCTTGGGTTGACTGCATAGTTGGCATTGTTGACCGCACCCACTTGCTCATTTGTCACGACCCCTTTTGTGGCTCCGCCCGGGACACCAGCGCCTATCTTTCTGACCACTTTGGGCTTCGGTGACTCAAACATGTTCATAATGGGGGAGTCTTTTAACTGGGTTTGGATGTACCGGGCCCTTTCATAGAGTTCCTCCATTGTAGTAAGTTTATTCATGGCCAGGACGTGTCTGAACTGTGGGGTTGCATTAGACACAATCATCTTCACTTGTTCGGGCTCAGAGAGGGTATCCCTTATTCTTTCCGCCAGAGACCTCCATCTATCAGCATAGCGGACAAAATCCTCGTCGGGCTTCATCTTTTCGGTCACTAGGTCGGTAATGGAGAGTGAGGGACCGACCCTATCCCTATATTTCTGTAAGAACCTTCTCTGGACTATTTCAAAATTCTCGGCCTCGCGGGGCTCCAAGGAATAGAACCACTCAAGCGCGGGACCATCCAATGATCTCCGAAAGAGGTATGCCAGGGACCTCTGATCGTTTTGCCAATAGGAGGATTCATACATGAAATCCTTGAGGTGAATGAAGGGGTTGCCGGTACCATTGTATCTGCGGTACGTGGGCATTTCGGAGGGAGGAAGATGAATGACGGGAAGGATTGGCAAAGCAACCTCCGGGGTGGCTTTCACGTCCACCATCCTTCTCAGATTTTGAAACTGCTCGTCCATACGATTGAACCTATTGAGGAGCGATTGGGCGAGCTCCTCCGGAGGTGAAGGTGGCACTTGCCACTGGGGGAGAAACTGTCTCCCGGAGACTTGAGGGGGGAACCCGGAATGAGAGGGAGCTGTCGGACCACCGACAGTTGGCCCTGGCTGAAGCGGTGTGTGGGGAACAATGGGAGTTTGAGATTGTGACGGGAACTGGAATGAGGGTGGTTGTTGGCTCGCTTATCCTTGAAGCGAGGGAGACTGGATGGCTTGTGCCAACGAAGGAGATGGAATGGCCTGCACGGACTCTTGGAGAGGTGCGATGGCCGGAGTTGATTCCTGGGGCGTGGGGGAAACAGATTTCCCCTTCAGAATGGCCTGGAAGGCCCAGAGCTGTTCAGAGGTAAGCTCCATGTTGGCGAGGACGCCCAGTAAGGAAGAGATATCCTGTGGTGGGGACGTGTCCCCGGCAATAACCCGCACCTCATGCGAGAGCTCATGAGAAGGACTCGAGTCCATAGCATAGACTCGCGGGTCGGCTGACAAACCACGACTAGGGTGGTTTTCCTCAAAAGACTCGTGAGCCATGCTCACAGTTTTCCCAGAACGCAAAAACATACACTAGCAAGTAGGTAGCAGAGATTATCAAACAAGTTGATGTCTTTACGTCTTTTTTTGTGTTTTGATTTTGATGATTTTTTTTTTATGTTTTTAGCGAGATCCGAAGTTCACACAAAATGGGGACCCTAGTTTATTTTTGTTTCACCGCCGTGTCAGCTAGGGTCTCTCGTCTCACCACGAATGAAATGACTAACTTCGGGGAACTTCAATGGTACAACCAGCCTAGTGAACGAAGAGGAGATTCTTCGATGTCGGGGACTTACGGAGGTCCCAGTGGAGGAGATTCTAGTCCGTTGAGAGGAATTCTCAAACGGAGAGTCCTTCCTTCACCGGGAAAGGGTGATCCTCAAAAAAATGAAAAAAGGATAGAAAAGAGGGATGGATGCATGTAATGAAATGCTGACAGAGATATGGAGTGGGAAAATAACAGAAATAACAGACATGTAATAAACAAACAACCAATCAAAACTGACAGTGCTGCCGTGAGCACAACGGGGGCGCGCGCGGGCGCCAAGGTGGAGAGGCACGGATGGTGCCGAACTTGCAAGGGTAGCCAAAAGGAAGTAGTAGAGGTCCCACCGTGATCGCCAATCTGTGAGCGACGTCACGCGGTTCGGGGTGCGAAGAGGACGCGGAGCGCGCGGGCTCCTTCTTTTTGTTTGCTGCAGCACAGAAATAAGAGAAAAGAGAAGGGGCCACCACAGGAGATTGCTCCGGTGGGGTGAGCGGGATAAATGTAATATAGCAAGATATGGGGGTTAAACGGCCATAGCGGGAAGTGACTCGCCGCGACCTCGGGGGGACGGGAATGGTGCAGAAATTAAATAACAAGAATTGAAACGGCCATTGGGGAAGTGACTCGCCGCGGCCTTGAGAATATAAGCAGGTAAGAATATAACAGAATATAAGGAGAATATAGAGAGCGGAAATTTAAACGGCCATTGGGGAAGTGACTCACTGCGGCCTCGAGAACATGAATAGATAAGAATATAATATATAAGAATGGGAATTTAAACGGCCATTGGGGAAGTGACTCGCCGCGGCCTCGAGAATATGAATAGATAGGAATATAACATATAAGAACGGGAATTTAAACGGCCATTGGGGAAGTGACTCGCCGCGGCCTCGAGAATATGAGCAGAATACAACAGAATATAAAGAGAGTATAAGAACGGGAATTTAAACGGCCATTAGGGAAGTGACTCGCCGTGGCCTCGAGAACAAGATGTGATCGCGAGGGGTCGAAAGACCCCAAAATAAAGAAAGTGATCGCGCCTACCTCAAGAGCGGGAGATGGCGGGTTGCTTCTTCCTCCCCCTTCGGCCGGCCGACGGAGAGGGCTTTCCTTGGGTACCCTTGCAAAACAACGACAAACAAGTAACGAGTGGATTAGAAAGATGAAGGTGTAGTATTCAAATCCTTGCGATAAAAATAACGAAATGATGGTAAGACACACACCTGGTTGGTGTTGTCTTTTAAACCCCTCTCGGACTCGAGTAGGAGGAAAATGAGATGATGGATGCAAGAAGTATATAAGAAGAGGCGCCCTTATGAAGGGGGATAGATGATGTGAGATGATGAATGCAAAAGAACTAAGAAGAAAAGGAAAGGATTGGCTTATTGGATGTGTCGATGGTGAAATCCGGCGGAGCTCCGGCAGCGTAGGGATGGCGTGGAAGCGCGGTGGATGAAGACGACCTTCCTCTCGCGAGCGTGGGCACCCGAGAAGCCGGCAGAACCTCCACCTACAAAAGACCCCACGGGTTAGAAAATGACTCCGGTAGCCTCTGGGCTCCGGCAGCCTATCGGATCTCTTCCAAGCTCCCCCAGAACTGAGGGGGTGGGCCTCTATTTATAGGGTTCCGGAGGGTGGAGGCGTCTAGGACCCTGGACACCTCCATCAGGGCCGAACTAATATTTTATTCTATTTTTATTAATTTTTTCGGAATATTTTTGTGGAGGCGTCCAGGGCCCCGGACGCCCCTAACAGGTCCACCGAACACCACCAACGGCCGCACGCGGTTTGACACAACGCGTAGTTTTGTGAGCGGCGCCTCGTGATTTTGAAATGGGCGCGTCCAGCGGGCTGGACGTCTCCATAATTTGGCTTTTTTCACACACGACAAACCGTCGTTCGGTGGGCGGCGCCCGTGAGGGAGTTGATGAAGGCGTCTAGGGGCCTGGATGCCTCCATTAATATATTATTTTTGTTTTTGTTTTGTCTTTTTATGCCAAAGCTGGCATTATATATTTTTTATTTTTGTTTTTATGGAGGCGTCCAGGGGCCTGGACGCCTCCATTAATATATCATTTTTTTATTTTGTTTTGTCTTTTTATGCCAACTAGCATATATATTTTTTATTTTTGTTTTTTATGGAGGCGTCCAGGGGCCTGGACGCCTCCATTAATATATCATTTTTTTTATTTTGTTTTATCTTTTTATGCCAACTGGCATATATATATATATATTTTATATTTGTTTTTATGGAGGCGTCCAGGGGCCTGGACGCCTCCATTAATATATTATTTTTTATTTGTGTTTTGGGTTTTAAAAAATAAAAATAAAATAAA
The DNA here is from genome assembly GCA_022559845.1 of Amorphophallus konjac. Classification (NCBI taxonomy): domain Eukaryota; kingdom Viridiplantae; phylum Streptophyta; class Magnoliopsida; order Alismatales; family Araceae; genus Amorphophallus; species Amorphophallus konjac. The sequence continues at coordinate 374,943,451 of CM040118.1, read as the reverse complement.
TTAAAAGAATGGGGGCGTCCAGGGGCCTGGACGCCCCCACCCGGGTCCTCAGTTCAAGCGTTGGCGGCCGCCCGGCAGACACCCTTCTTGGTTCCGGAACCTCCTGATGCGTCTGACTGGTGTTGATGCCGTCCGAATGCCGTGACAAGACGATTCCGGATGCCGAAAAGGGCGGAAGAAGACTCAAGAAAAGGAAGCACTCGAGCGATTCAAAATGCGTAAGCCGTTGCGGGGCGTTGTATAGTAATATGAGACTTTCTCGGGAGACGTCAGGAATGGCGTGTCTACAATCCCCATTCCACTCTGAATTTGAACGATTTCTCTGATCTACCCGCTCGGTCTGGTTGGCCAGCGTGATTCCTGTCTGGATTTTATCTCAGTTTTACTTTCTCCTTTTCCAACTTTTCAGCTGTGTTTCTTTTCGATCCCCTCATTATCTGTGGATTGTGTCCCCGGTGAGGTTGGTCATGTTTTCATCTCTTCCTTAGATTAGTTCTCCAGGCATGTCTCATTCACGTCAGCCATTCCAGGTGGTTAGTTCGGCATTTTTGGGAGAATTCCTATCGCTTGTTGGTTGTGACGGGTGTCTTTTGCCTTGATGCCTACTTTTCAGTTCTCTCCGCTTCATCTCTGCATCATCTCCATTTCACATCGCTTTTGCTTTTGCTCCATCTCCTTCCCATTCCACCTCCGCGTTGCTTTCGCTCACTCCCTTGCAAAGCGGACATCAAGGAGGGGCATCTGTTGACACCCGTTTTAGCCCACAGTTTAGTTATTTATCTTATTTGTCATTTTGATGTCCCAAATTATCCATTATTTTGGAGCCTTCCTTGGACGGATTTCGAGCTCATTTCATTGTTCCCTAGCCTTTGGACTTCAGAGATCATGATTTCTTAGAGCCATGAAGCTTATCTTATTAACTTCCGACCTTCCAAGTCGACTTACGGCCCATTCAAGTTGACTTCTATCAAGCATTCGGCCCCTTTCACTGCACTGTCCTAAACACGGTCATTTTTCATCCTCTTATGGTCCTCTATTCTTTAAGTGCACTTCACCAAAGTTGTTATTTTTTCAAAGCTCCACATTTTCTTTTTCTACGCCATTAGCTAGTTCTCCACCGTTCTCAAGTTATTCACGTTTTTCTGACAGGCTATGCTGTTGACTTGCGTCCCAGTATTTTCTCTCTCTGTTCTTGCCCCATTTTCTCCTTCTTATGATCATCTTTTTATCTTGCTCTCTTCATAAAAGTTGTTTATTTTTTTGTTATCTACAATTTCTTCTTCTACCACTTTTGCTAATTCTACACTGTTTTCAATATATACTCTGATTTTCAAAATCGTGCGAAGTCTATCCAGAAATTTTTCTTCCATCAGCCTAGCGGCCCAGGGAAGACCGCTAGGTCATAAAAAATGGTCATCACTAGACCGTTAGGCCTCAAACTTGTTTGAAATCGCCCCATTTCACCTCTGGAGCCTTGCGGTCACTCCCTAGACCATTTGGCATCCCCTTGCGGTCCTTCCATGACCATTTTCATCAAAAAACGGCCCTGCGATAGACCATTTTTAGAATAGAGTGTCTGGAAGTTCCCGAACTCCGATTTCTTCGCCGCTAGACTCTTTGGACTCCTTGTTGACACCACTTTCGAGAGAGATAAGCCTCCACCTCGATTTTCTTTGATCTAACACTCTTCCTGATGTAAAGGACACCACCTTAGGGTTATAGTCACAAGACCGAAGCACCTTGGACTTTAACAAGCAAGCACAATTCATAATAGAAACGAACCCAAATTGGCGGCCACTCACCCGACACTCATCAAAATCCCGGGGTAACTCGACGATGCTAAGTGGAGGTTGTGAGGGCTGGGCCCTTGTTGGTAGAGGGCCAGCAAGGCCAAGGTTTTTTCCCCAAGGGTTTGGAGGTCCAACTCAATGGGGCCGACCCGGGTGCCGAGGGCACGGGTCACACTCTCTTCCACGGCGGCCACTCGAAGCAATGGAGCTTGCGGACCGAGCACTCAATCTCATGGGCCAGCGGAACTATGAGCTAATATTTAAAGAACAAGGCACCAAATATGATTAAGGGATAGAGCACTTACTCGACCGGCTTGAAGAAACCGGTCCCGCTTGGAGACGTGGGCGAGCGGGGAAGCGTGGGTTCCCCACACACTGCGTAGGTGTAGCTTCGACCTGTTCAAGGTTTTACATCACTACGCCCCATGCAAGGGGGTTGAACTTGGGAAAGGGAAGCTAAAAGTACATTCAAACACTACCTCCCACAGGGAGGGGCTGTAACCCGGCCAGGCGGGAAGGGGAGAATCAATCTAGGAACTAAATGAAAGGATGATGACTGTTCTATCCACTCTCTAGAACAGAAGACAGACAGTCAGTGTCGGCACTTCTGTAGACTCCCCCGAGCTCCGTTGGCAACAAAACTAGTGGCAAAATCTTCGTAGTTGACTCAAAAAAACATCCAATTTTTTGGGGAATTTGAGAATGACGGCGATGGTCGGGGCAGGTTCGTGAACAGTGTCTCTGCTTTCTGGTTCTGACAGCTACGGTACCACTACAGCAGGAAGACGAGGTCACCACGAGCGCTCCTGATCTCTGATTCAGGCGAGGCTGGAGTCACTGGATTCGTTGTCGAGTCTTCTTCGAACAGAGACCCACGAGGATGCCGGAGGAGGTCGGAGTAGATAGAGACAGCCCGAACAGTGATGGGGTATCTGTTCAGTCCCAGAGTGGACAGAACAGCACACCTGAGGGAGGAAATTGATAACTCTTAGCTCTGGATGCCGAACGGGATGCCGCTTCTTGGTATTAAAAGAAGACGTGTAGACGAAGCTCTCAGTCAAGCGTCGCCTCCAGATCTTCAAGGGGATGGCCGTGGGAGGCTTTGGAAGTGGCTTCAGGTTGCCAGTCTAGAGGAAGACGCGCAGTGTGGGGAGATCGTCTCCTTCGGGTAGCCACGAGCTCAGGTTGGGACGAGACCACCTCTGTTGCGAAGAAGATAGGGAGACGCTTCCGACGGTACCACTTTGGCCTCCAGGGATGCTAGGATGAAGTCAGGGTCGCCTCAGCAAGCTGCTGCTCTCCTGCTGATTCTGAGCTGCGAACTGGCTGGTTGGGATTAGCTTCAATGGCACAAGAGATAGGGGAGGGAGGTGACTAATGGTGAAGGGAAGTGGAAGGGGTGGAGAGAGTGGAGGAAAACTATTCAAATTCCCCTTGGGAGCTGCAAGATTTTGTGGGGACTAGGATGGATTGTGTTGGGAAGGCCAAGATTCTCCTAGGGAGGGAGGAGATTTGGTGGGAGTTGGTGGAGGGGTAATGAATGCACCTAGGGAAGTGATGAGGTGGTTGGGGTGGCTAGTGGTGTGTGGATGAGGTGGAGCCTAGGTGGAGGAGAGAGGAGAGAGAGGGGAAATTTGAAATTTGGGGAGCGGGGGAAGAGAGAGAGAGGGGGGTGGCCCCCTTAGAGAGAGAGAGAGAGAGAGAGAGAGAGAGAGAGAGAGAAGGGAAGGGTTTCTCACCTTAGGGCTTCACACCCCACTAATGGATTCTCTCCACAAGAAACTTGAATTTTAAAACTCAATATATGGCAATTTCATTGACTTCAAATGGGGGGGGGGGGGAATGGGGTCCTATATATAGGCAACCCACATTTTACAAAAAGTCCCTGACTCTTGCTACAATGACAAATAACCAAGGGGGTAGGGGGCGCCCCTGGGCCTAGCCCAATGAATTGGGCCCATTAACTAATCTAATCAACCCTATGACACTTAACTTAGGTAGATGACTCATTAACCTAGGTATTGGACTCAAATAAAAGGAAAATTACAATGATATGACTCAAATAAAATATGAAAATACAACATATGACTCAAAATAAATGACTAGACCATGTCGGATGATTCTGGGGCGAGGAGACGAGCCGTGAGTGTGGGCACGGGAGGTGATGTTCCCATTACTTCCCTTCATTATTATCTGGAGATTTATCAATCTAAATCCCTGAAAGTGGTCATTATCTCCTAAACTCAAACTAGGGTTTCCTGCACTCCTATATTCGCAGTGGCAACGGGGGGGCTCTTTCTGGACATGGGATGAAGCCATGCTGCATCTCCAACTCACAACTTCGACCCCATCTTGAAGAAGGAAGTATTAGCTTTCCATTTCATCTTTCTGGGCTTGATTTCGTGGTCTATTCTGCTAGTTCTCTCTTCCTCAATTTCACAAATCATCACAGTTTACACAGTTTTCTCCTACACACACTTTTCTCCATATTGCGTCGCATATTCCTGCTGTTATACTATGTGATTTCCTCTTTCTTTATTTCTATATCATCACAACACATACACCTATTATTTTCACCCTTCCACAGGGGTTAAAAACCTCCCCCCGGTGCATTCTCCCTCAATTTTTACCCTTGTTTTATCACTGCAGGATTGGTACTACACATGCATGTTGTAATGGGTTTTTATCTTTGTGTTGATCTTTGTCTTGTAGGAGAGCATGATTGGACGTGAGGCCCTCTTCCTCTAGCCGGCTGGAAGGAGAGGAGGTTGATCCCACATCATTCCCCGCACCATGTTCCTTAAGCGCGATCAAGTCTTCATCCTTTTCCAAGGTACACGGCGCCATTCTACTCCTTTCTCCATCCTTTTGGTGTTGTGAACCCTTGGTGGCAATCGCGGTTTACTTTTATATCTCCATCACCCTTTTCTTTGCTCATATTGTTGCATGTACATGCACATATTAGTTTAGGGGGGGGTGATACAAAACATCAACACCTATGACTTGACATTTTTCGAGGAGTTACTTATGCCTAGGCTCTGATACCAACTTAATTGTCACGTCCCGAGATATATGTACAGCGGAAGAGATTTGGGAACGTGAACAGCCGGCAAGATAAGCCTCATGATAGCAACACAATCAGAGCGCTATAATATTCACACATAAAAGATGAATGCACAATATTTGGCCAAAACTCCAACTTTATTAATTAATAACCAATGTTACAAAGGACACTTGACTCTTTAACACAATGACTCACTAGACTCAAATAAAGTGAAAATTACATCATCATGACTCTAATTTACACAAGACGCTTATGACACTTCTAGGGCTGCTCTTGCACATCCTTCATTCGCTCTCGGACCCGTCACTAGAATACTCCTACTCCGAGTCGTTAGAATTTCCTGAAAAAAGATTGAAAAGTAGGAAATGAGCGCACTCGCCCAGTAGGTATCTTCGTATCAACATCATGGCAATGTTCAAGTAGTTAGCATTTTAGCTCTAGAAGGTAAGATAAAGGAAAATGCGATAAAACATGCGAATAACACCAAAGTAACAACAAGTATCGAGGTAAGTGTAGAGATATGAGATATCAAGTAAATATGAGAGCATGATCAAGCAAGATTATAATATGGCCTTTCCAATAACGAGAATGTAACAAGAATGTACTTTTCATTACCTTGGTAAGGCTATGCACTAGAAAGTCATGTAACAAGAATGTACTAGCAAGTATGTAATTTCATAAGATTACCTCGTGGATTTCACTCGTTTATAAAAAAAGTACTCCCAGCGCAATGCGATGCCAGTAAACATCATACCCCATGATTTACGGTATGTTTCCGGCCATCTATCGAGGGGGCTAGCGTCGAGTCCTTGGACACCGTCCGTGCCCGCCCTTGCATCTTCAAGTTATAAATCAAGCTACTTCCACGAGAAACATAAATGTAGGCTAACAATATGCAGTTCAAACAATAGTTTCATGACAACAAAAATCAAGGTAAGAACGTACCAAAACATGACATCATGAGATCAAGGATGAATTAATTGGACATTATGCTATAGAGGAATTCCGACAGCATAACGGTACTTTTCCATAGTTTCATAATTCATGAATGACTTATTAAATAAGGTGTTGGGCTATAGATAATCAGAAGACTATCTAAGAACATAGTAGGATCAACCCTTGGGTCAAACCATAGTTGGACAACATTTAGATAGAAAGCGGTCATGCCAGGACCACTATCAGGAAGTAGCGGTCATGTGGGAACCGCTATCAAGATGGGTTGACGTAGAAGAAGGAATAGGTCGACGCAATGAACAAACTGGAAGAAAGCGGTCATGCCAGGACCGCCATCATGAAGTAGCGGTCGCCTGAAGGCCACGTTCAATCTAGTCCACAGAAAACACAAGGTTCACGAAGTGCTTTCTAGACCTTTAGGTTTTTAGGGTACAACCAGATCGACGTCCTAGTGGGAATCCCAGGCTCACGGAGACTTACGGAGGCCTTGAAACATGGTCACCTAGTCCGGCAGAAGGAATTGAAGTCCCGCGATCAATGACACCAAAGAGGGGGGGTGAATTGGGTAATTACAAAATTTTCAAAACTTATACCAGAATTAAACAGATATGAAGAACCAATCTTTTAGAGACTTAGATATGATGAAATAACAAATAGATCTATCAAAACCTATCACACACAGTAGATCCTTGGTACTATGGTAGAGATATAAATCTCAAGATTCTGCTCACGTAAGGTATTATCTTCCTGACAAGAATGACCTTGTCAATCCGAATCTACCTTTTGATATATCAAAGATCTAATGTATAAGTGACAAGTTATGCTAGATCTGAAAGGAAAATGCAAGAGAGTGATATAGTGTGTGCTAGCATAGAACGGGGGTAGAAGAAAAGGATCAAACCATACAAAAGACAAAGATTTTTAGGTGGTTCGGATGCAACGACGGCTATCTACGTCCACCCCTCATAAACTGTGAGGATTCACACACTATCTTGTAGAGGATTACAAGATCTGAACACACACACACTCGTAGGAGGATAGGAACTCCAACGAAGGTGTAAGAGCACCGAAACACACACACACACACACACACACACACACACACACACACACACACACACACACACACACACACACACACACACACACACACACACACACACACACACACACACACACACACACACACGCACACACACAGATCTAGGTAGATCCACACAAACACACAAGTGTTTAGAGATTATAAGAACACACACTTAAGGCTCAATGAAAATAGAAGAAGAAACACAGATGAAAAACTCCAGATTTAGGCTCCCCCTTAGTGGATGAAGAAGGTTTTTGATGAAGCTTGCTTCTCAGCTTGATTTCCACTTGAATGGATTCATGATGATCTTCAAATGCTTGAGATTTGATGAAGAATGCTTGGATGAAACACTATTCACGGAGTTCTTCTATAGCCCCCTTTTCTCCCTTGGCAACCTCCTTAGATCTCCCTTGTATAACTAGGGTTCCTTAGCCCTAAGAGGTGTTTTTATAACACTTGAATGGTCAATGATAAGTGAATACACAGATCCACAATTCCAGGGATGTCTGGAGACTTTTGGGATTAAAAAATTCTTGATAGATGCTTTCTCCTCTTGAAGAAAACAAAGTCAACAATAGTGGCTTCGAAGGGTTCGGTCGACCTGGGAAGGTGTGGCGGTTGACCTAACTTTTACAGAGTCTGAAGCTTTCGTTGCTGGGATAATCGGTCGACCGGTCCAGGTGTGATGGTCAACTGAACTCTGTAAATTTACAGAGTTCTAGATGCTGAAAAATTAGGTCGATCGCACCAACTGGATAGGTTGACCGGACTCTGGAAAACCTGCAAAAATAACATTGTTAGCCCATGAAACATATCTTTATACAAGAGGCTTTGTGATCACATATTGTTCCATTCAATTGAGTTGGTTTTGACTTATTCTTGGCATCTTGAAGCAAGATAACATTTGAGCAATAAGCTATCACAGGGTTGAGCAATAAGCAAGATAACATTAATCACCAAAGGAAATGTTGGTTCTGTATTGTAAATTCATGATGCAACATCAGCCATGACTGAAACATTAGAGGCTCTAGTGTGCATTGAGCTGGATCTTTCTATGCAGAGAAAAAGTTGATTATGGATTGGTATGGAAAATGGGGGATTCTGGCAGCAGATTAGCTATCACAGGGTGCCGCATCTATGCTCCCACTGCCATAAGATTGGGCATATGGAAGATGAGTGTAAGAAAAAATAGAAAAAGAATTTGCTTCGAAATCAATCTTTGGATGGAGTTCAAAAAGCTATTCGCCAAGAATATAGGCCTCGGCCGTTCAAGAATCCCAATGCCAAGTTGATAATTGAGGATACTAACAGGTTCTCAGCTTTGATTCAGTTATCTGAAGACGTTGTCTCTGAAGGAGAACCGATGCATGAAAAGAATAATGCAGGGGCGCCTAATAATATTTCAGTGGACACTAGGTTATGTGAAAAGGCTGTATCTAATCATAAGTCATTAGTAGACGAAGAAGACAAGGCCTGCTCTTCACATGTTTGCTATAATGCCTTAACAGAGCAAAATCCTTCGTCATTACCACACATTGTGGATGCATCAATAGTCTGCCCACTTCCAGAGGAGCCACCTTCAACCCAAAATCCCAATATGCCGAGAATGAAAGAGAAGCTTGCCAATTCTCAAAATTTGGGTATAAAGGACATCCAAATCATTAGCTCAAATGAAGTTTCTGAACTAGTAGTGTCTGAAAATTCTTGGATGATCAGCCAAAGCAACAAAAGTGCATTAAATTACTCTCAAGCCAAAGAAGCCAATGAAGTCTCTGCTATTCCAGGAGACCTTATCAGTGATGTCCGTTTGACTAGAGCTAAAGCCAAGGTATTGGCTGCTAATCCTTCATCCTATGCCCATGATTAATTCAACACTTATATGGAATGTGAGGGGTATGGGTAATAAGGCTACTGTTAGAAGTCTTGAGCAGATAATAAAATCCCATAAAATTTGCATTGCTGCTATATCAGAACCTCGCATTGAATTCAGTCGTGCTAATAATGTGGCCCGTCGCATTAATCTTCATTCTGTTATTGGCAATAATGGTGCTACTTCCAATATTTGGCTGTTCCATAATACTGACATTTGTCTTGAAGTTATTGAGCAGCATCCTCAATATATTACTATTGCACTCAAGGAAGAGAACTCTATATACATGTATTTTACTGCAATATATGCATCATGTAGTGCTAGCACTCGCAGGGACATGTTTGACTCTCTAATGGAATTCAGTCAAGAGGTGACCATCCCGTGGGCCCTCGGTGGAGATTTTAATTGCATTATCTCTCCTGAAGAAAAAATTGGTGGTGTCATGTCTTCGGTAGCTGCAATGATAGACTTTCAAAGTTTCATTACAGCTATTGGTCTAATTGATGCTGGATACTCAGGTTCTTCTTTTACTTGGACTAACAATCAAACTAGGACCTCCCATATTCGAGCTCAGGTGGACAGGGTTCTTTATAGTGCAAGTTGGTTAAATTCCTCTTTCAATTTGTCTGTCAAACACTTGATTAGAGGACCTTCTGATCATGCTCCCTTACTTATAACCATGTGTCCAATGCAAGCAATTCCTGGGAGATTCATATATCAACATATGTGGCACACTCACTCTGACTTCCTGGACTTTGTTAAACAACAATGGAGCATGCACGAGCAACCTTGTCATCCTTTTCATTCATTGCAGAAAAAGCTTAAACATCTGAAGGCTGCACTGAAAAACTGGAACAAAGAGGTATTTGGCAATATTCATCAAGCTAAAGAAATTACTGAGGTTCATTTACAACAGACTCAAGAAATTTTTGATGACAATCCCTCTATGTAAAATCGGATGAGTCTTCATAAAGCTAATGCTGAGATGAGGCTAGCTCTTCATAGAGAAGAAATTTTTTGGTTCCAAAAGTCCAGGATTCAATGGCTCACTTATGGAGATCGTAACACTCAGTTTTTCCATCACTACACCAAGGTCAGAAGACAAAGAAATTATGTCCATAAGCTGAAAATTGATGGTACTTGGGTGGAAGATCAGGCTGTATTGTTAAATGGTGCGATGGACTTTTTCAAGTCTCTTCTATCTTCTGAGGACCACAAATTGATGAGCACCTTCTTTCAGTTATTCCTCGTTTGATTACTGAAGAGCAAAATATGTCCTTATGTTCCATTCCTTCGCCAGAGGAAATAAAAAATACTATCTTCTCACTTTCTGATAACAACTCTCCTAGCCCTGACGGATTCACTCGAAGTTTCTTTACTTATTGTTGGGATACTGTGGGACATGATGTCACATGTGCGGTTCAAAGTTTCTTCCAGGGATGGGGTCTTCCGAAGGGAGTCACTTCTACCATTTTATGTCTGATACCCAAAGTAAAAAATCCCAATTCTTTTGCGGATTTCAAACCCATTAGCTTATGCAATTTCATATACAAAGTTATGTCCAAAGTCATAAGTGACCGGCTGCGTCATATTCTTCCACTGATCATATCTGATCATCAAAGTGGCTTTATTAGTGGCAGAATGATCACTGACAATTTCCTACTTGCCAAAGAACTTTTTATGGAAATTGATAGACCTGTCAGAGGCCATAATATCCTCATTAAACTTGATATGGCTAAGGCATATGATCGCATTGAATGGGATTTCATTCTCCTTGTTATGAAAAGATTTGGGTTCTCTAACAGATTTGTTTCCCTCATTGCTCAACTCTTGATGAATTGCTGGTTCTCCATTGCCTTCAATGGCCAAACTCATGGATTCTTTAAATCCACCCGGGGGGTGAGACAGGGTGACCCTTTAGCTCCTGCCCTTTTTATTTTAGCTGAGGAAGTATTAAGCAGGGGTCTAAGCCAACTTTTCAGCTCTGGACAATGTCGGCATTACCATTTACCCCGCAATGTCCTTCCCATTTCTCACATTCTATATGCGGATGATTCTATCATATTCATGAATGGCAGTTTATCTTCAATCAAACACTTGCTTAATTTCCTGGGAAAGTATGAAGAGTCCTCTGGTCAGCGGATTAATACACACAAAAGCTCATTCATAGTGTCTAAACATATGCCAAATCATGCTATAGACCAGATCTGACAGATAACTGGATTTCAATACAAAACTGGGAGCATCAGTTACTTAGGGATCCCTCTCTTCAAAGGGAGAATCAAAATCCCTCACTTCAAATACTTACTTGATAAAGTCAATTCTAAGCTTGCTGGTTGGCAAAGTAAATTCCTCTCTCAGGTAGGAAGAATTACACTTATCAGATCGGTGCTATCTTCTATCCCCATATACACTGCCAGTGCTGCTGCCATCCCAAACATAATACACAAGCAAATGGAGAAAATATGTGCTAACTTTTTGTGGCAAGGGCTTGAAGCTGTACACAGGAATCATTGGGTTTCTTGGGACAAGATATGCTGTCCTCTATTGGAAGGTGGATTGGGAATCCGCAATTTAGGGAATATTCAGTTGTGTTCACATGTTAAACAGCTATGGCTTTCCTTACACAGTAACTCCCTATGGGCAAAATTTGTCAGAAGTAAATACATACAAGGACAACACATTTTAGATTATAAAATTCCATTCCCAGCTGGCATCAAAGCTCGGGATTTTGATAAAGCCCGGTCGATCCTCATGGCAGGTATGCGCAAAATTATGCATAATGGTGCTAACACCAATTTTCTTAAAGACATTTGGTACAAGGATAAGCCCCTGTTAGAATATACCCCTCAATAGAACATCCTCCAGTCTGAAAACTGCTCGGTCCAAGATACTTTGGCTAACCATCAACACTCAGTTTGGCAAGGGATTGAAGATAATAACCTGCGAACTGACATTTATAGCTTTGCTACTTAAGAGGGGGATGACATTCCTATTTGGTCTTTTACTAACTCTGGCAAATTTGACATCAGATCCACTTATTGCTACATCAAAGGGCAAACGGTGGGGGCTCCTGCTGCCAAGCTATGGTATCGAAAATTCCCCCCTTGTGCTTCTTTATTCTACTGGAAAATTCTGAACCATGCTGTGCCTGTTGATAGTCGGATCCAAAATAGTGGAATTCACATTGCATCTTGTTGTGATTGTTGTCCATCCTCTCATGCCATTGAAGACCTTGATCATCTTTTTATTAACAGTGAATTAGCTACCTATCTGTGGAATAAATTTGGTCCCTTAATTGACAACTCCCATTTAGAAATTGTAACTATCACCAGTAGGCGTCACAGTATTCTTAATGAGGCTGCTATTAACAATCCGTAAGGATTTATAACTATGTTAATGGCAATGATGATCATATGGGAAATTTGGAAATATAGATGCCGAAACAGATTCGAAGGCCTTAGAACAAGCTTCTCTCGGATAGCTCATCAAATTCAAGATGATGCTGCCCAGATTATGCGGCAGATCATTTTCAAACAAGGTGTTATCCACTCCTTGCAACATATTCTTCATACATTGGGCATTGCTATCAATCATAAGGTTCTAAAGTGCATCGCAGTTCGTTGGCTTGCTCCCAAATCAGCCTTTTCACTTAATGTAGATGGCTCTAGAAAAGGCAATCTTGGATCTTCAGAAGGGGGCGGTTGCTTTAGAGACTCCCAAGGCAAAATGTTGCTGGGCTTTTCTCACTTTTATGGTCATGGTTCTAACATGGTTGCAGAAGGAAGGGCTCTTCTTGATGGTCTCAGATTGGCCCGATTACATCATATTCCAATTTCAGTTATCTACACAGATTCCATGGCTTTGGTTGAGCTGCTCAAACACAATAAAAGCCCTCCTTGGTCACTTCTTCCATGGTGGAAACAGCTACAAGAAATTCTCAGATTATTCCAATGCCCTATTGCTCACACATACAGGGAAGCAAACCAGCTTACGGATGCTTTGGCAAACCATGCTACTTATACGGGTCATAATACTGAATTTTTATCTGCAAGGGAGCTGCCCCTAATGGCCAGAGGTCACACCACGGCTGATGCCTCTTGTATTCTGAATATTTGTATTCGACGTGTATAGCTTTTGTGTCCATTTCATTTCTTCCATTTGTATACAAGGGGCATGCCCCTCATGAACTCTTATTCATGTTTCTAAGCAATAAAAATCACATCTAGTGGTACGAAGGTGGAGTGAGAACATTCCTTTCCTCTGGAAAGGGGTGCACTGTCCCTCCAGTCCATTAGATGTTTTGAGTAAAAAAAAAAGAAGAGTGCGGTTAATATTAAAGCAACATAGATCAGATGCTATTTTTTTTCTTTTTTTCTTTGTTTAAAGCTCCCCTCGAGCATCTGCATATCAAGCAATATGTAATGAAGTCTTGGCATTCCAATATTGGTAAAATATGAGTGTATGGCTTTTTGTTTTTTTTTTCTTTTGGGTTTTACAAGGGGAAAGCACAAAAACTCCAGTTCAACCATTGCCATTAACTTCAAGAAGGCAATTTGTATCAGGTGGAGTGGAGGGAATAAAAATGCTTTGACTATTGCTAGCCTTTGGGCACTTGTTGTTGCTGGGCTACCTCGTTCCTCTTCACTGAATATCAATATGTTGGAGTCTTCATGGTTACTTTTGCAATCCTTGTCTTTCTTTTTCTTGGTTCCGTGGAGGGCTTCAGCACAAAGAGCCAGGCATGCACCTATAGCAAGGACAAGACCTGCAAGCCTGCTCTTGCTAATGCCATCTTTAGCACCATATCTTTCTTGCTTGGTGCAATCACCTCTTTGGTTTCTAGTTTCCTTGGAATGAAAATAGCTACTTATGCAAATGCTAGAACAACTTTGGAGGCAAGGAAGGGTGTTGGAAAGGCTTTCATCATTGCTTTCCGATCTGGTGCAGTGATGGGCTTCTTGCTAGCTGCAAATGGACTGCTAGTTCTATACATCGCTATTAACCTCTTCAAGCTATACTATGGAGATGACTGGGAGGGCCTTTTTGAGGCTATCATCGGTTATGGTCTAGGTGGATCTTCCATGGCTCTGTTTGGGAGAGTGGGTGGAGGCATCTATACCAAAGCTACTGATGTCGGTGCCGATCTTGTGGGAAAGGTTGAGAGAAATATTCCTGAGGATGACCCAAGAAATCCAGCTGTGATTGCTGACAACGTGGGTGATAATGTTGGCGATATTGTTGGGATGGGTTCTGATCTTTTTGGCTCGTACGCAGAGTCGTCATGCGCAGCATTGGTGGTTGCCTTAATTTCTTCTTTCGGAATTAACCATGATCTTACTGCAATGTGCTATCCTCTTCTTGTTAGTTCCATGGGAATCATTGTTTGTCTGATTACTACTCTATTTGCAACTGACTTCTTTGAGATTAAGTATGTGAAAGACATTGAGCCTGCATTGAAGAGGCAACTCATAATCTCTACAGCTCTAAAAAACATTTGAGCAATAAGCTTGGGATGAAAATGGCTTTGAGAGCCTAAATGAGCTCTTACTTCTGCAATAATTAATGCTATCTAACTGTATGCCATACGGGCTTTTGTTATCATCAAAATCACCCGAAGAGACTCAACAATCTCCCCCTTTTTGATGATAACAAAACTCAAGATTATAAAGGGCATTAGCGTGCTTTTGGGCAAATTAGGAACTTGCAAAAAAACATCGCATTCTAACCGCGCAAAGATCCACATGATTCTTGTGTGAGGCAGAGTTTACACTCACACATAGTGAAGGATTTCAGACGGGCTGGTATGTCTTTCATCCAACACCATTTGATATACATAGAACCAATTTGAGAAAAGGCAAAGCCAACAATTCACAAGGCGATCAATCCATGTAATCATTTCCTTAAGCTGAAGCAACGCAACCATTCAAAACTATTGTGTCCATTGCACATGTTTATGTTTTTGATGATAACTAAACCTTATGTATGTTTGCATATGATTTTGATGATTGTGTGCATTCATGATCATTGCCATGTTTCATATGTCTCACAATCTAGAAGAACTCATTGCTACATGCTATATGACACTGTAAAGAGTTTCTCATGCTTTGTTTGAGCCCTGAGAAGGATGATAAAATTGTTCATGTGGTTTACATCCTTTCTCTCATGGATTCTGAGGCTAATACATGTTTGAATGCAATGGCCATATGATATTGAAATGAACAAGTTCCTTGTGCTTTTCGTGTTGCATATATTCATTTGGTATCTCCATGCATATTCTTAATGGGGTCATTATGGCCTAGAATGCAAATGGAAGTGTTTTTGTTAATCTTGGTGGAAATCGGTTTGATGATGATCATTTGTTGAAATGGATGCATGGGTTTTTGGTATCATGTACTCGTGAATGTCCATGGAGTGCTTGTAATGAAATATTGATTAATGTGTGAATGTGCAAGTCCTCTTGTGTATGAATTCGGATTCCATGATTGAGATCATAGCCTTGGGTTGATTTGAGCTCTAGCTTGAATTTCATGTAAAGCTTGGTAGAATTTGTTAAATGGTACTTAACCTTGTTCATATGCATAGCTATATGGCCTTGACCCTTAGTTGTGTATGATAAGATTTTCATGTGTGTGGTTCATGGTTATGCTACTTGGGGTTATTGAGCTAGCGATTGACTAAGTGTGGTGAATGCTCTACATGCAAATTTAAATGATTGAATAATGCATGTTCATGAGAACGGGTTGTTTGAGCTCAAGCTTGATTTTCTTGTGAACCATTTGATTCAACTTATTTTGATGTATATAATTCATGGTTGAATGTTTGATGTCAATGGGTTGCATATATAGATCACTTGGACTCACTTAGTGAAGGTTTTATGGGTGTATTGCATAATCCTGAATGTTTAATTCCCTTAATGGACTGAACTCTGCTGAAATGGGAGTGTTGCAGAGTTCGGTCGACCGAACTGGGGAGTTCTGTCCATCGAACTTCCCAGAGTTGACCAGTTTCAGCTCTGTAAAAGTTAGGTCGACCGACCCCTATGTCCGGTCGACCAATTGCAGCGCATACTGAAAAACATGAATCTAAAAACCCACTAAACCCAAACCATTTGTGTTCAAACTTTACCCATTTTCCCCTAGGGTTAATATACACATCTTAAGGGGGTTTTCCAAGGGTTTTGTGAAGGGTTTAAAGGTCTTTTCATGTCTTCTATATATGCACTTGTGTGAACTCTGAATTTGATCAGAAATCCCCATTTGAGCTAATGCTTTCTATCTTGTAGGTCAAGAAAGAGGAGAAGAAGAAAAGGGGTCAAAGAAGGGGAGATGTGATCTTCATCCAGGAGGTTTTGAAGAGAAAGTGAAGCTGATTGAAGAGAGGAACGCGTTGACGTTCAAATCGACGGCATCCAGCTTTTTTCCGACCCGAGCATCAAAGAACATCGTCATCCGGCTATGGAAAACAACGGAGAATGATTTCCATATCTTCTATACATTCTTTGTGATGTCTTTCATGATTTGTATTTTGGGTTGAGCATGATTTAAATATTTGTGTTTATTTTTTGAACCTGAAAATACACTGTGTGTGTGTGACCGTCTGCGTACGGTTGTGGATTCATTGTGCTGCGGTTGTTGCAGCGGGTGTGTCTGTGTTGTGATCTGGTCATCAGATCGTGTAGGAGACTCCATCTCCGTGTGTGTGTGTGTGTTGGGGAGTGTCCACGTGTGTGTTGGAGCGTCATCTCCATTTTGGAGATTTATCCCCGAGTGAAGCCTTACAGGTTTGGTAAGGGGTGGACGTAGGGAGCCCGTTGTGGTCCCGAACCACCTTAAAAATCCCACTGTCTTGTTGTTTGCTTTGTGGGATTGTGTGGTTTGCATAATATATCCATTTGTGTGATCATGTGAGATAGGAGAGATTGAGATAATTTAGGTATCTTGTTTAGTTAATTTCTGCAATCTCATAAATCTTGTTAATTCCGCTGCGGATAGTTTTAATTTGCCATCTAGTGTGGGGGAGAATTCAACCCCCCTTTTTATCTGCTCGCCTACCTCGGGGACCCAACAATTGATATCAGAGCGAGGCTCTACTATTTCAAGATCTAACGATCTTTCGAGAGATCCCTCGGCGAGCTTTTTATTAGCATCATGTCTAATACTTGTTTGTCTTCTCCTCCTCCCTGTTTTAATGGTTCAAATTTTAATGAATGGCTTGGGAGCATGAGTCGTTATGTTAAAACCATTGATCCCAAACTCTTGGATCTAGTTAAGCATGATTCATATGGAATGCCTAGTGATGAGTCTAAGTGAACTGTTGAACATGTGAAGAGATACAAAGACAACTCTAAGCTTTTACACATTTTTAGAAGCTTAATTGATCTTCACAAATTTCCACTTGTTTCCTCATGCAGGACGGCCAGGGAGATATTGAAATGCTTGATCGAGAACTATAAAGGAAAGAAGGAAAGTGAGTGCTTGATGGCCGACAAGCACGATACAACAAGCAAGGAAAGCTCCGAGCTAGACTCGGAAGGTGAGGAAATCTCTTTCGAAGAGCTTATGGATTTGTATGATGAATTGGTTGATAAGTATAAGAAGGTGAAATCTGCAAATAGAAAATTAAAAAAGAAGTCTGAAAACACTTTCATTGAGAATACTTCTTGTGATAAATGTTCAGATTTTGAAGAACTTAAAAAGGAGAATAGTGCTTTGTTAATTAACAACTCTTTGCTTGAAGGCAGTTTAAAAAATCTTGAAAAATCCTTTCATGAAAATTCTTCATGTGATAAATGCTTTGAATTTAAATCTGAAAATGAATCTTTATTGATTGATATCAAAAAGCATGAAGAAATCATTTCATGTATGAGAGATGACAATGAGAAATTGAAACATTTGAATTCTACCCTGTCTGAAAAGTTGCTTGGTTTTAAAAAAGGGAAATCTGTGAATGTTGATGAATGTGAAAAGATACATGTGTTAGAACAAGAAATTGAAAGTCATAAAATCATCAATACCACATTACATGAACAAGTCAATTCTTGTGAAAATGAGATGATTTTTTATGAATTGCACATTGAATCTCTTGAGAAAGAAATTATTGACTTGAATGCATCTTTGTCTAAGTTTGTCAAAGGGAAAGATAATTTTGGAGAGGGGAAATCTCATCGCCCGTATGGAGAGGCCAAACGAGGTCTAAATCTGACCAAACGAGGCCCAACTCCTCGAAGTGGTAGCCCCCGGGCCCACTTAGTATAAAGCCCAAAAACTCACTCGGTACAAGCGCATTCTAGGCGGCCTTCGGGTTGGAAAGTCCGAGCATCAGTTCGATCGGGAAAGCTCCCTCGGAGCCCCCTATTCCCAGTCCCGACCATGCACTCATCGCTTGGGAGACCACTCCTGGGCAAGTGCCTATCGCTCGGGCTCACTGATGGAAGCTTATTGATACGGCAGTTACGAGTCCCTTAATGGCAGAAAGCTCAAGGGGGCAGGGAAGACCAAGAGCCCGCGTGCTGTAAGGAGCCTGCATGAAAGACGTAACCCCCCCTGAGACTCCTCCGCTTACAGGGATCAGTCGCACAATGGGCCACTATTTAAACTGGAAAAGCCCTACTATGAAAAGGTAAGCAAGGCAAGAGCCAAAAACCATGAGCAGGAACCACTTCACCTTTTGGTGGAGAGGGATCTCGCACTCCCACCTTCGTCCTAACTATTCCCTTCACACCAGAGCTCTACTACTTTGCTGACATAAGCATCGGAGGGTCTTCCCTAGAGATCTATCCCTGGGCACCTCTGACTCATTTCCCTTCTTGCAGTTCATACTTCAAGGGTACATGGTCATCCTCTTCCCCGCTCAGGAGCAGTGCGAGATCGCCCCTCTTCATCTGGCGCCGTCTATGGGAAACAAACAAAGAGCCATCATGGTGCGAAGAAGTTCTGGCATGAGGACTACCGGTGACCTGGGGAAAACCCTGGTGACGGAAGAAGGCGCACCTTCTCTCCCCACGAAAAACTCCCTGTCGAGCAACCAAGCCAACGAAATACCTCCATCGGTGGTAGGGGAACAGCTTCCCGGCAGGAGCACCGACGCCCTCCAAACCCTCAACGCAAAACTGGATGTCCTCGTGGATCACATGAGGGCCTAGGCGGCCAGAGAGGAGAAGTCACAGCTCCCCCGGAAGAGCCCCCCACGTGGAGATGCCTTCCAGCAAACCGCTGGAGGCCGTTTTACCCTCCGGGGACGGTCGCTCATTCGCAACCTGTCAGGAGGACCATCGCATGCCCCTCCCCAGGACCAGGAAGCCTCCTCAACCCCGATGATGGAGAAGACCGGAGCACGCCGACCATTTCCAGAAGCGAAGGCCCTCGAGGAGCGTTACGACATCATGCAAGTGCGCCCCCCCAGCCCCTCGGGCTAGCGACAACCGGAGCTGTCTCTCCGACTGTGAGACTTTGAGAGGCGTTTCGCAGAGCAAGAGCGTGCCCTCTACCCCTTGCAGAAGACCTCTCCTGTGGAGGACGAGGAGTGATCCCCATTCTTCGACTATATTTTGAAGGCAGAGATATCCCCTAGGATCTCACTCCCGACCTTCAAGTCGTAAGACAACCAGGGAGACCCGACCGACCACTACGACAGCTTCGATGCCCTAATGGCCTTGCATGGGGCGTCCGACGTAATCAAGTGCCGAGCATTCGTGACCACTCTAGTTCAGGGTGCTCAGGCTTGGTTCAGGGCACTCGCCCCCGGCAGCATCCACAACCTCAAGCAATTCAGGCGAGTGTTCAAGGAAAGCTTCGCCGGCAGTGGTCCACCACGGTTAGTAGCGAGATTATTGGCCCTCAAGCAGGAATATGGGGAGAAGTTGCGGGCTTATACCAACTGATTCAAATCGGAAGCCATGCGCATCCCCCACCTAGATGTGGCCTCTGCCATCACCGCATTGACCGGGGGTACCCGTGACGAGAACCTGCGGCACGAGCTAGTGCTTCATCCTCCCACCTCCCTTGCCGAGCTAGTGACCCTGGCCTTGCGCCATGCAAAGTGCGAGGAGGTCCTCAACGCCTATTGAGGCACTACAGGCTCGGGTCGGGAGGGGGACAGGAAGCGACCATCCGAGCAAGGGACGGGTCAAGGAAAAAGGCAGAACCAGGACGGAGACTGAAAAGAGCTGTCCCGAAAGTACGAGTAGTATACTCCCCTTTCCGCTCCCATCTACGAAATCTATGAAGACATCAAAAGCTCGGGCCTCTTCAACCAACCCGAGCCTATGAAGGCCAAGCATCGCAATCGTCGCAAGCATTGCCTGTTCCACAGCGATCACGAGCATCACACAAGCGATTGCCATCAACTTCAAGATGAGATCAAGCGCCTCATCCGCCAGGGACACCTATTCCGATATGTGTCCTGGCAGAAGGAAGACCGAGGTGCCCCTGAAGAAATTGACAATGCCCCTCGCGGAGTCTACATCAACGTCATCGCGGGTGGTGCGGCATCAGGCGGAGATAACAGCCGAGGAAGAAAGCGTTGTTAGCGCAGCGAAGAGTGATATAGAAGGGGGGGATGAATAGATCACTCCCGATTTAGAAAACTTCAGCGAAAAATCACTACTTCGAATTTCGACCCTTCAGATACAGTAAAACAATATAGCTAACGTAGTGAATAACTAAGACAGAATAAGAAGTTGCGATTGAAAAAGACTGTCCACAGTCAAACACAATGCCAAGCAGATGGAGAGCACAACTGATAACAGCAAACCACAGAGGAGACAAGAAAATTTAAGGTGGTTCGATTGTAGTCCACAATCTATATCCACCCCTCACTCCAACTAGAGTGAGGATTCCACTAGCCACTGCTATAAAACTGCAGACTCAGTCTGCGAACAAGATGCTGCCACACAGCTTGAACAACCAAGGGAAACAAATCCCTCAACCAAACTCTGCTACCCACAGACCTTGACACCTGGACCTGTAACCAGCAAGACCAGAACTGGAGATGGCTCTCCCTTCCTCCAACCCGGAGGGAACCTGGTAGTGACAGTCCGTCACTGGCAAAACCAGAGATCACAGATCTCTCTTCCTCTGCAACCCAGAGGGGAACTGGAGTAACACTCCCTTCCTGCAAACACTAGAGGGTAACTCTTCGGAATCAGGAATGAAGAAATGAAAAACAGAAAGGAAAACAAGACCAATGATGAATGACAATCGTTTCTGAAAAAACCAAAAAACAAATGTAGCTTCCGAAGAAGCAAATCTTCACAGCACGATTTCTTCTATCTCTCAAGAACTTTTCTCTCAGTTCATATCTCTCAAATTCTTCTCTCTGTCTTTTTTCTGGAATGTGGAGGCTCTCACTTTTCTTCTTCTGCTCAGGGATTCTTCACTTCAGCCTTTCTTTTTTGTTTACTTCTCCTGTTCGCAGAAGACACCTTTTATATGGCTTCCGACCTGCATTCCAGGACTTCACACGAGTGGGTCTCGTTCCCGCCTTTTCCAGAGCATCCTTAGATCACGTGCCAGGCATCATCCTCGGTTCACATGCCTAATCATTAACCTGAGTCATCTGCAGGCAGAGACAAAAGAGATGAATCGAATTAGTTAGTTCAGGCTTATAACAATGAGTGTATATACTTTAGAAGCAGCAAATGAATAAGTGTGTACAATGTGAGAATGTATACACTTGAGGGCCTTCAGCGTCCTCAGTGTATAGACTTGAAAGCTGATGCATTACATAGCAGAGGGGGATGTGTAGACTTCTAGTAATGCATGAAGCAATCGAGTGTATAGACTTGCAACCAAGGGACTGTACAGACTTGATGAATGAGTGCATGTGAAAGGCAGTGTACAGACTTGAGATGAACGCTGCATGAACGAGCCTACCCAATGTATATGCATTACAATGCTCATCCACTGAATAGACTTCATGATGCTCAGCCACTGTATAGACTTTACGATGCTCAATCACTGTATAGACTTCACGATGCTCAATCCACTGTATAGACTTTAATGCAAAAGCTGAAGTTGAGCGAACGATGTGTAGACTTACTCCTTGAAGATGTGAGCGAGACAGTGTATAGACTTGGCCCTTGAAGGATGTACAGACTTGAAGATTCGAAGCCCCACGATGTATAGACTTTGTAAATGTGAACACGTGGACAATGTATACACTTGGCCCTTGAGGAATGTACAGACTCTGAACGATGAAGCAGGCTATACAGACTTGTAACGCTTGAGGACCGATGTATAGACTTGGGAACCCTGAACCAGTGTATAGACTTGAAAGGCTTGAACACTGCGATGTGCAGACTTTGCGATGTATAGACTTAGGGCTCCTAGAGGATGTACAGACTCTACCAATGTACAGACTCTACCAATGTGTATAGACTTTAAAGAACAAACGTTACACATATGCCATGAGTGTATAGACTTGTTCGATGAATGCATGAACAATGAGTCAATGTATAGACTACCAATGCCTTCGACAAATGCGATGTACAGACTTGCGAACTGGGGGGTCGACCCATCTGGAATGGGGGTCGACCCACTACTGTCCAGACTATGCTGACAGAGTATGGACTTGAACAAGTAATGCATGTCTATATGACAACCACATGAACTGCACTATCCTACATGAAGCATGAATTAATCTATTGATAGAAACCGATTGATTTATAGTGTGAGACATCATCAAAACCGTAGGGATGCAACAATCTCCCCCTTTTTGATGATGGCAACACTATGAATCAAGCAATATCAAAGCTTAACATGAAATTAACTGTAGTTTCAACAATCAAAGAAAATTCAAGGCATGCTCATGCAGACGATTTAAACACTCCCTACAACACACTCTCAGCTCCCTCACAACTCATTCTCAGAAATTTCCATGACATGAATTCTCCCCCACAGCTCATAAACAAAACTCCCCTAAAGCTCATGACAATTCATGACTTACAGATATTGCAGAACCTCTCCCCCTTTGACATCAGCAAAAGGAAATGCAGAATATATGAAAGTGCTGGAGACATGAAGAAGAAGTACAGTAACTTCTTAGTGCAGAAAGGCACGAGCAAGTCTTAAGAGTATAAGTGAGGTGCTAAACTCAAGTGAAGGTTCTTGAACTCCAGTAAACAATAGAGAAATAGAATGATAGAAAAGTTTATCAGCATACATAATGTATGATTTAGAGCAGGAGTTAACTAGTATGGCCAGATATAGCTGAACAGTCAACTATCCCACATGACAACAAGAGACAAAGTCAGAGAGGTGTTCTCAATGTATTGAGGACAAGCAATCCATTAGTTGCATAACAACAAGGAATTTTTTGAGATGATTTTCAAAAAGATCAATGAGTAAGTTGGTAATTCACTCTTTTGACATTAGGGAGACACCTTGATTAGAGGCCTGAATCCCCAGTTACTAAGTGTGAGTACCTCATTACTTCCTTTTTTTATATTAAAGGAACATAGTTAGTAACTGTGGCTTTTGACATGAGGAAAGACCTTGATTAGAGGCCAGAGTCCCCAGTTACTCACTAGTTTGCCACCATTACTCTGTCATGACTTTTCATTCATTTTAAGCATTTGACACCTCATGACATAGGAGAAAACTTCATTTCATTGATGAAGCTCCCAGTTTCTCAGTGACCAAAACAAGACATGTTTGTTCAGTTAAGCCCTTGTGTTGAAGAGATGGAATGATTGAAAATAATACCATAAGGGCTATTTCTTGAAGTGAACCTTGAAGTCTAGATTTCAAGCTGATTGGGTCAGATATCAAGACATACATGTTTTGACCTGAACTAGAATCATTGACAATGTAGGAAGATATACTTTATACAATTAATCCAGATCTCTGAAGGAATACCAGAGGAAAGATTCTAATTGGACTTTAGTATCACTGACTTATAGACTTAAGAAATAAGTGACATTCTACTGTCTGAGAGAACCACACTAGATCTGTCATGAAAACCAGCATTGACACATATCTTGTCAATCTTTTTGAATCTGTCAAAGAACTCTTCCTCTCACAACTCAACCAGCTCCCCCTCACTCAAAGCATTCCTGAAAGCTAACCAACAGACATACAGAACTCCCCCTCACAAAAAGAACAGACTTCACATTTAAGACAATTTGTATAAGCCTAATTCTCTTCTTAGTGATGTGAATTTTTCATTATCCAAAGGTTTAGTGAAAATGTCAGCAATTTGATTATCAGTGCCTACATGAATCAGTTCAAAGTTATTTTTAGAAACCTCATCTCTTATGAAATGATGCCTTATCTCTATGTGTTTGGTGCGTGAATGCAAAACATGATTTTTGGCAAGATTAATGGCACTGGTATTATCACAATAGATAGGTGTGCACCCCAGGTTTACTTGGTAGTCCTGAAGCTGGTGTTTAATCCAAATGACTTGTGTACCACAACTCCCTGCACCCACATATTCAGCTTCTACAGTGGAGAGGGCCACAGAATGTTGTTTCTTGGAACCCCAAAACACTAAACACCCACCCAAAAATTCACAATGACCACTAGTGCTTTTCCTGTCTAGTTTACATCATGCATAATCAACATCTGTGTATGTAACTAAGTTAAATGTGTGTGATGCAGGAAACCATAAACCAAGAGAATGAGTAGCTGACAAATATCTGAAAATTCTTTTCACTGCAGCTAAATGTAATTCAGTAGGTCTAGACTGATACCTTGCACACATTCCTACACTGAACTGTATATCAGGTCTAGAAGCTGTCAAGTAAAGAAGAGATCCAATCATACCTCGATAGAGCTTGGCATTTACTTCTTTACATGTCTCATCTGTATCCAGTGAGGTATTGGTACCCATGGGTGTTGTAATGTGCTTCAGATTTTCCATACCAAACCTCTTGAATAGTTCCATTGTGTATTTGGTTTGGTTGATGAAGCATCCATCCTCTGACTGTTGTACCTGCAAGCCAAGAAAGTACTTTAGTTCACCAACCAAACTCATCTCAAATTCAGCAGACATCATTTTAGAGAATTCATCACATAGTTCATGCTTAGTTGATCCAAATACAATGTCATCTACATATACCTGAACTATGATGAGATCTTTATTTGTACCATTGGTAAATAAGGTTTGATCAACTTTACCTCTTTTGTAGCCCTTGCTGATCAGAAATTCAGTCAATCTTTCATACCATGCTCGAGGAGCCTGCTTTAGACCATACAAGGCTTTGTTTAACCTGAAAACTTGGTTAGGTTGAGGAGAGAATTGAAATCCGGGGGGGTTGTTCAACAAAAACCTCTTCTTTAATGACTCCATTTAAAAAGGCACTTTTAACATCCATTTGTTGGAGTTTTATATTCTTTGAACACGCAAAAGTAAGCAACAATCTTATAGCTTCCATCCTAGCAACAGGTGCATAGGATTCATCGAAATCTACTCCAAATTCCTGACAGTAGCCCTTGGCTACTAATCTGGCCTTATTCCTAGAAATGATTCCATCTTCATTCATTTTATTTTTGAACACCCTCTTAGTTCCTATGATATTAACATTATCTGGTCTTGGAACAAGTTCCCAGACATTATTTCTTTCGAACTGGCCCAATTCCTCACACATAGCATTGACCCAAGCTTGATAAGCTAAGGCCTCTTCTACTGATTTGGGTTCAATTTGTGAGACTAAAGCAATTAAGTCTTCATTATACACATTCCTAAAATGAGACCTAGTCCGAAGAGGATCTTCAGGATTACCTATGACATTATCTATCGGATGATCTTTAAGAAATCTAATATTTATTGAAGACTCACCTATTTCTCTTGGCTCTTCCTGGTTGGGAGGATTTGTTGTTCCACTCGGCTGAGTCTTCTCTTCTTCTTGGTCTTCTAGGAATTTCCCATCATGATTGGAATCCCTGTCAACATTTTCAATGTTAGTGACACCTTTCTTTTCACTAAAAATGATGTGTGGAGACTCTTCAACTTTCTGGTCTGATATGTTAAAGACCCTATATGCCCTAGACACTTCAGAGTATCCTAAAAATATTCCAGGGGAGCTTTTAGCTTCAAACTTATCTAAATCTTTCTTGTCATTGTTATGAATAAAGCATTTAGCTCCAAAAATTCTGAAATGAAACAAGTTTGGTTTCTTACCTTTTAGAAGCTCATATGGTGTTTTCTTGTGAATGGGTCTTACCATGGCCCTGTTGATTATGTAAGTTGTTGTATTGGCCGCCTCTGCCCAAAACCTCCTTGGTAATTGACTTTCAATTAGCATGGTTCAGGCCATCTCCACAACAGTTCTATTTCTTCTCTCCACAATTCCATTCTGTTCAGGTGTCCTGGGAGAAGAAAATCTGTGTGTTAGTCCCTCTCTTTCACAAAGATCAGAAAACATGGAGTTTTCAAACTCACCTCCATGGTCTGATTGAATAGAACAGATCTTGTGTTTTCCTTCTTGTTTGACCTTATTAAAAAACTGATTAAACTTTTGAAATGCATCACTTTTATTTGCTAAGAAAAAAATCCATAAATATCTAGAGAAGTCATCTATGATGACATAGCCAAACCTGTTCCCATTAAGACTCTGAGTTCTAGCAGGACCGAAAAGGTCCATATAGAGAAGTTCCATTGGTCTAGAGGACAATGGCTCAGATCTTATCTTGAAAGAATTCCTCGTCTGTTTGCCTAGAGCACAGGCATCACATGATTTTGAAATAGAATTGAATTTAATTCTAGGCATGCCTCTAACTAAATCATGCTTGACCAATTTATTTAAAGTAGTAAAGCTAGCATGGCCTAAACGTCTATGCCATTCAAAAGCATCATTTTCAGAATTGGCAGATAAACAAATATTAGATTCAGATTCCTCATCTAAGTCTACTATGTAAACATTATTAATCCTGTTGGCTACAAATTTAACCACATCAGAATTTATTTCAAAGATTTTGCATGAATTATCATCAAACACAACCCTGTGACCCTTGTCACATAACTGACTAATGCTAATCAGGTTGTGTTGAAGACCTTCCACAAGTAGAACTTTTTCAATGGAGTTTGTGGAAGTCTTACCTACTGTGCCAACTCCAATTATCTTACCTTTGTTCTTTCCTCCAAACTTGACCAGACCCCCTACCTTCATCTCTATCTTGCTGAACTTGGATCGGTCTCCTGTCATGTGCCTGGAGCAGCCACTGTCGAGGTACCACTTGTTGTCTTCAGCTGCCAGGCCGACCTACACAAACAAAATCGAGCAAAGTGATTTGGAACCCAAGATGAGTTGGGTCCAAAGACATTGTTCAAATCTCTGATCAAATGTTTAGGTATCCAGATTTGCTTCAGCATGGTTTTCTCTGGCACCTTTACTTCTGGTTTATTGAAATTAAGTCCAGCTGGTCTGGAGAAGTAAGCTCTATTCCATTCATTAGGCTTCCTATTCCTAGGAAATCTCCTGTGAGCTTGTTGATTAACAGATTTTTGAAGATGATAATTATTTCTCCAGTAGGTCCTGTTTGGACCCATCTGATTGTAGTAATTCCAGCTTTTCTTCTGATCCACTTGCTTGGTCCATTTACCGTTTATGTTCTGATGAGTGGGCTTAGTGAAGTTCTTCACAAAATTCATTCCCATTTTAAATGGTTGACCAGCACTGTTCTTTAAAGTTTCTTTCGGACATTGAGCTCCTTTACTGCTGTTTGAGCTGGATGGTGTGTCCAGTTTCTCTTTTCCCTTCTCTGGGCAGAAGGTGATGGTCTTGAATTGTAGGGGTCTCTTGTTAGTTGGGTCATAGCCTAGACCCTCCTTATTGAAGTTAACCCTTGTCCCTAGAATAGCATCCATACTAGTTTTTCCCTGAACAAATCTTTCCAAAACCTTTTGTTTGTCTTCCAGCTCTTTTTGCAGTGACTCAGAATTTTTTAATAGTTCAGCATTCACTATCTTAGCAGCTTCATATTTCTCTGAGTTCACTCTAATTTCATTCAAGCTTTCTTCAATTTTAGTTTTCAGTTCATTGAGCTGGGTGTGACTCTCCTGGTTTTCTCCCTTGAGCTTATCATTTTCTTTTCTTAGTGAGGTCATTTCTTCTAGTTGCTCTTTTAGTTTCTGATTTTCCTCACAGACCTGGGTTTGTTCTTCAACATTAGTATTAAATTTTCTTTTGAGGACCCTATGCTCTTTACTGAGAGAATTAAACTTGTCTAACAATTCACCATAAGCATCTTCCCAGTCATCAATAGAGAAATTTTCAAAGACATTTATTACCTCCTCTTCGCTATTTGCCATAAGGCAAATTCCTTCTTCATACTCCTCTGAGGAAGTGTCTTCGAGATCTTCTTCCTCCTCGCTCCACGTGCAGACCATCGCCTGTGGCTTCTTCTTTTTCTGCACCTTTGAGCTCTTCTTCTGAAAGTAGGGACCCTTCTTCTGGAGATCTGGGCATTCACCTTTCATGTGTCCCTGTTTGTTACAATGAAAACAAGTTAGTCTCTTAGAATTTTTATCCTTATGATTGGTAGATTCAACATTCTTGTTAAAGGAGTATAGCTTCTTCCTCCTAAAGGTCTTCCCCTTTCTCCTTAAAAATTTACTGAACTGTCGAGTGAGCATTGCCTGCTCCTTCTGGTCGAGATCAGAAAAACCATCGGACTCACCGCTGCTGCTGCTGCTGCTGCTGCTACTGCTACTCTTGTTGCGAGATGCCTTGAGAGCTACATTCTTACCCTTCCTGTCACTTCCTTCACCACCTCCTTTGAAATTCATCTCATAGGTCATGAGGGATCCTATGAGTTCATTCACTGTCAAGGTCGTCAGATCTTTTGACTCCTCTATCACTATGGCCTTAGTGTGCCATGCTGGGGATAAAGATCTAAGAATTTTCTTGACTATATCTGCCTCAGCTAGATCCTTCCCTAGCCCCTTAAGAGTATTTGTGATCAAAGACAACCTGGCATACATTTCAGTAATATTCTCCTCTGCATTCATCCTAAACAATTCATACTTAGAGGTGTAGAGATTTACCTTCGAGGCTTTCACTTGAGCTGTACCTTCGTAGATTAATTACAGCTCATCCCACATTCGCTTTGCAGTCCTGTAGGCAGATATGCGGGCATATTCCTCTAGGTGAACATCACACTGGATGATGTTTAGCGCCGTCCAGTTGAGTGAAGATAGCTTGACATGATCATCTATCCACGCGTCCTCGTTCGGTGGCAGATCATATGGCCCAACAGTAATTACCCTTCACAGCTTGTGGCTCTGTGCCCTGATAAACACTTTCATCCTGTTCTTCCAAAAGAGATAGTTATTACCATCAAAAAATGGAGGGCGACTAATGGATTGACCTTCAGGCATGAAGCTTCTAGGACCATTAGCATTTCCCTGACTGTTCGTCCACATGATGCAAACCTGCTCTGATACCAAATGTTAGCGCAGCGAAGAGTGATATAGAAGGGGGGGGGGATGAATAGATCACTCCCGATTTAGAAAACTTCAGCGAAAAATCACTACTTCGAATTTCGACCCTTCAGATACAGCAAAACAATATAGCTAACGCAGTGAATAACTAAGACAGAATAAGAAGGTGCGATTGAAAAAGACTGTCCATAGTCAAACACAATGCCAAGCAGATGGAGAGCACAATCGATAATAGCAAACCATAGAGGAGACAAGAAAATTTAAGGTGGTTCGATTGTAGTCCACAATCTACATCCACCCCTCACTCCAACTAGAGTGAGGATTCCGCTAGCCACTGCTAGAAAACTACAGACTCAGTCTGCGAACAAGATGCTGCCACACAGCTTGAACAACCAAGGGAAACAAATCCCTTAACCAAACTCTGCTACCCACAGAGCTTGACACCTGGACCTGCAACCAGCAAGACCAGAACCGGAGATGGCTCTCCCTTCCTCCAACCCGGAGGGAACCTGCTAGTGACAGTCCGTCACTGGCAAAACCAGAGATCACAGATCTCTCTTCCTCTGTAGCCCAGAGGGGAACTAGAGTAACACTCCCTTCCTCCAAACACTAGAGGGTAACACTTCGGAATAAGGAATGAAGAAATGAAAAATAGAAAGGAAAACAAGACCAACGATGAATGACAATCGTTTCTGAAAAACCAAAAAACAAATGTAGCTTCCGAAGAAGCAAATCTTCACAGCACGATTTCTTCTATCTCTCAAGAACTTTTCTCTCAGTTCATATCTCTCAAATTCTTCTCTCTGTCTTTTTTCTGGAACGTGGAGGCTCTCTCTTTTCTTCTTCTGCTCAGGGATTCTTCACTTCAGCCTTTCTTTTTCGTTTACTTCTCCTGTTTGCAGAAGACACCTTTTATATGGCTTCCGACCTGCATTCCAGGACTTCACACGAGTGGGTCTCATTCCCTCCTTTTCCAGAGCATCCTCGGATCACGTGCCAAGCATCATCCTCGGTTCACGTGCCCAATCATTAACCTGAGTCATCTGCAGGCAGAGACAAAAGAGATGAATCGAATTAGTTAGTTCAGGCTTATAACAACGAGTGTATATACTTTAGAAGCAGCAAATGAATAAGTGTGTACAATGTGAGAATGTATACACTTGAGGGCCTTCAGCGTCCTCAGTGTATAGACTTGAAAGCTGATGCATTACATAGCAGAGGGGGATGTGTGGACTTCTGGTAATGCATGAAGCAATCGATTGTATAGACTTGCAACCAAGGGACTGTATAGACTTGATGAATGAGTGCATGTGAAAGGCAGTGTACAGACTTGAGATGAATGCTGCATGAACGAGCCTACCCAATGTTTAGACATTACAATGCTTATCCACTGAATAGACTTCACAATGCTCAATCACTGTATAGACTTCACGATGCTCAATCCACTGTATAGACTTTAATGCAAAAGCTGAAGTTGAGCGAACGATGTGTAGACTTACCCCTTGAAGATGTGAGCGAGACAGTGTATAGACTTGGCCCTTGAAGGATGTACAGACTTGAAGATTCGAAGCCCCACGATGTATAGACTTTGTAAATGTGAACACGTAGACAATGTATAGACTTGGCCCTTGAGGAATGTACAGACTCTGAATGATGAAGCAGGCTGTACAGACTTGTAACGCTTGAGGACCGATGTATAGACTTGGGAAGCCTGAACCAGTGTATAGACTTGAAAGGCTTGAACACTGCGATGTGCAGACTTTGCGATGTATAGACTTAGGGCTCCTAGAGGATGTACAGACTCTACCAATGTGCAGACTTTGCCTATATGCAGTGTGTAGATTTGATATCAATGAATGCGCTGGCTGTACAGACTTGCATAAGCGATGTATATACTTTGCCAATGTGGAGACTTAGGGTGTAGCTAAAGCATCGAACGTAGGAAAAGGATGGAATGTATAGACTTACGTTCGATCAGCAATGTATAGACTTCAACTAAGCAACCTACAGTGCAATGTCTAGACTTTGAAGTGCAACGTAGGTAAAGACCACAATGTATAGACTTCCAATGAATGCAACCGCTGTACAGACTTGCTCAAACAGACCGATGTATAGACTTTGAATTTCAACAGAAGGATGTACAGACTTTGAATATGAAGTCAGGCAAACGGATGTACAGACTTGGCCAAAACAGCAATGAACAGACTTGAAACGCTTGAAGGCCACAGAACAGTGTATAGACTTGGAAGGTTATCCAATGTACAGACTTGGAAATGGATGTATAGACTTGCAGAGCTTTCGCTAAGGTTGTATAGACTTGAAGCAATGTGAACGATGTTTAGACTTTACCAATGTGCAGACTTTGAAGTGAAGACCAATGAATAGACTTCAAGTGAAGGCCAATGTATAGACTTTGAAGAACAAACGTTACACATATGCCATGAGTGTATAGACTTGTTCGATGAATGCATGAACAGTGAGTCAATGTATAGACTACCAATGCCTTCGACAAATGCGATGTACAGACTTGCGAACTGGGGGGTCTACCCATCTGGAATGGGGGTCGACCCACTACTGTCCAGACTATGCTGACAGAGTATGGACTTGAACAAGTAATGCATGTCTATATGACAACCACATGAACTGCACTGTCCTACATGAAGCATGAATTAATCTATTGATAGAAACCGATTGATTTATAGTGTGAGACATCATCAAAACTGTAGGGATGCAACAAGCATCACGCCGAGCGGGCGAGCCGAGCTGCCATTGAGCACTCTACGACCCTACAGGTGAGCGAATCGCAGGCCCTGGTATTCTCCGACCAGGACCTGGAAGGGTTAACCACCCCGCACAATGACGCTCTCATTGTATCGGCTACAATAAACCATTGTAACATAGATAGGATTTTAGTAGACAATGTTAGTGCCCCTGATGTATTATCCTATGAATGTTTCCTCAAGATAGGAGAGAATCCATCTAAACTCCGCCTGATCCAAACCCCCCTCTGTGGGTTCAACGGCCAGGCAACTTATCCCGAGGGAGCCCTGAGCCTGCCAGTTACTATCGGCACCCCGCCCAAAACCGTTTCAGTTATGGTAGACTTCATCGTGATTAAAGGGATGACGGCATATAACGCCATCTTTGGACGTGGTATCCTCAGCCGAATGAGAGCGGTGCCCTCTACCTTTCCCCAAAAAATGAAGTTCCCAACCAAGTATGGCATGAGGGAAGTCTGAGATAACCAGGCATTGGCTAGACGGTGCTATATAATCTTGGTCGAAGCCACTAGGCCGGAAGGGAAAAATAAAGGAGTAAAGGGAGCCGAAGAGGGACCCGCAACATCTGAGCATGGTGGCAAGTTGCTAACGGTCTTCCTTAACGGTGACCCGACTCTAGGAGTAAAAATTGAAGCCGATCTACCACTTGAGGAACAGAAAAAATATATGGATTTCCTTGTCCAGTATATCCGAGTCTTTGCATGGTCTGATGAGCACCTTCCTGGGATCCCGGGAGATGTGGTGATGCACAAGCTCAACCTCGACCCAATAGTGAAGCCAGTCTAGCAACACAGGAGAAAGCATGCCCCGGAGAAGCAAGCGGTCATCAAAGAGAAAGTCATCAAGGGGCAGAAGACTGGCCTTTTTCGTCCGATCCTGTACCCTATGTGGCTCGCCAACGTCGTCCTGGTGCCAAAGACTTCTGGGAAACGACAAATGTGCGTGGACTTCACCGACCTCAACCAGGCTACCCCGAAGGATTTCTACTCGATGCCCCAGCATCAATTAACTGGTCGATTCAACCTATGGCAACGAGCTGCTCAGCTTCCTAGACGCCTACTCCGGCTACCATCAGATCAGGATAGACCCGGAGGACATCGAGAAGACCGCCTTCATCACTGACTTTGGCGTACACTGCTACACCCAGATGCCGTTCGGGCTAAAGAACGCTAGGGCGACATATCAGAGACTGATCAACAACATCTTCAAAGGACAGCTCGGTCAGAATGTCGAGACCTACATTGATGACATGCTCGTCAAAACGCCGAAGGCCAAAGACCACCTCGCTGACTTAGCCGAGATCTTCGACACCCTCCTGAAGTGCAACATGAAGCTCAACCCTGCCAAATGTGCCTTCGGAGTCAGATCCGGGAAGTTCCTAGGCTTCCTGGTAACTCAGCGTGGGATTGAAGCCAACCCCGACAAAGTCCAGGCCATCCTAGACATGGGGCCGCTCACCTGTATCAAGGACGTCCAACGCCTTACGGGGCGCATTGCTGCGCTCAACCGTTTCCTATCCTGGGCGGCCAAACGATGCTTACCCTTTTTTAAATTGTTGAGGGGACCCAAAATGACATTTGCTACATTCGCCTGGGACAAGGAATGTCAGAAGGCATTCGCCGAACTTAAGGGATTCTTGGCCTCGCCTCTGGTGCTGTCCAAGCCGGTCCAAGGCGAAGCTCTATACCTCTATCTCTCGGTGACCCCTTCTACAGTGAGCTCGGTCCTGGTCAGGAATGATGCGAGGATCGAGAGACCAGTTTACTATACCAGCAAGGTGCTTAATGAGGCTGAAAGAAAGTACCCCACAACCGAGAAACTCAAGCTAGCGTTGGTTACCTCAGCCAAGTGCCTCCGACCCTACTTTGAAGGGCACTCCATCGTCGTATTGACCGACGAACCTCTGAAGAAGATTCCCTTTCACCCTGAAGTCTCAGGACGCCTTATCAAATGGGCCATCATGCTTGGGGCCTACGACATCTTGTACCGCCCCCGCTCGGCCATCAAAGAACAGGCTCTCGTAGACTTCATCGCTGAAAGCACGGTCCCGATTGAAGAAGTACCTCCACCAGCGCTCGGGTCCACTTGGGATTTGTTCATCGACGGGTCCTCCAACTCGAACGGATGCGGCGCCGGTGTCCTTCTCAAATCCCCTAGAGGAGAGGAACTACGGTACGCCTTGAAGTTCAACTTCCAGGCGTCCAACAATGCCTCCGAATACAAAGCCCTTATCTCAGGGGCCAGGATGGCTCGACGACTAGGGGCCGAGCGAGTCAGGATCCACACTAACTCCCAATTGGTCGCTATCCAGGTCAACGGTGATTACGAAGCTCGGGAAAGACAAATGGTCAAGTACCTCCAAGTGGTCAAGAGGATGGCCCAACTCTTAGAGAGCTTTGAGGAAGTCCGGATAGCTCGAGAGGAAAACTCCCGAGCGGACGCCCTCTCTCGACTGGCCTCCTCGCTCGACCCCGTAGGTACACGATCGGTCTTTCTCGAAGAGTTGGAGCGACTGAGCATCGAGTCCGAGCTTATGACCGTTGACCCGGCACCCCCAAGCGACTGGCGGGCCCCCTACATATCCTGGCTCCGGGATTCTCAAGAGCCCACCGACCCTCGGGAGGCTCGAAAGCTGAAGTACCAAGCTCAACATTTCATCATGCTAGATGGGGCCTTATACCCCAGCTCTTTCTCTGGTCACCTTTTCAAATGCATCAGCACCGATGAAGCCAACCGAGCGGTTAAGGAAGTACACGAAGGCATCTGCGGAGCGCACCAAGGAGGAAGATCGCTCGCCAGGATCTTGCTTCAGTTGGCTTACTCGTGGCCCACTCTCCAGCATGACTGCACGATCTACGTACAGAAGTGCGACCGATGTCAGTGCTTCGACCACTTGATCCACCAGCCCGCCGCGGAGCTCGTCACCCTTGTCGAGCCATACCCATTTGCGCGCTGGGGGATCGACATCTTGGGGCCATTCCCCACGGCTGATGTGAAACGAGATTGGGAGGGGGTGGCCCTCTTCAACCTTCAGATCATTGTCGCGCTATAGGTTCCTAGCGCCTTCATGAAGATCGCGCTAGGACGATATGGCGCCTTCTCAGACAGCAGCCGGACGATGAAGTTGGACTTAGGGGAGCTCGTGGATGACTTCGGGGGAGTGATTCACAAGGGGAGGGCACCAAGGAGGGTGGATATGACACGGGGGGGGGGATCTTAAACAAAACATGGGTACCCTAAACATCGATTAAACTAACCTATTGCTATCTAGGATAACTTGGTGAAGGTGGGAGCGGGGGTGGGCGACGAGGGAGAAAGGGGCATGGCAGGGCGAGCTAGGACCAGTAGGGTGTTGGCTGGGGCATCACACCCGATCCCATCGCAGGACCGGAGCAACCAATCTCCGTCGTGGCCATAGCAACGTCGTTGGCGTGGGTGGAGGGCGTCGATCGTCGGTGGAGGAAGAACGGAGCCCGAATGGGGCCTCACACCCGGCCTCTTCTCAAAGCCGATGCACCCGGATCTTCGAACGGCCTCCGTGAAAGGGAAGAGGGGAGGATTAGAAGAAGAACGTGGGCATCGCACCCGTAGAGGGGAGGAGGGGGGGGATTCCAAAGATTGGGGGGGGGAGAGATAGCCATGCTATACTTTCAATTCATTTTTCATTCTATTCTATTTCTTAATCAAACGAGATGGGGTACATATATAGGGGGAAGGGAAAGCTTAATCGACACTAGAACATTAATTACAACAGTGGGAAATGGCGAACATTGAAGCCATTGCAAGTTCCAAGGGCTGGGTAGTTGGGGCGCCTGCAGTTGACCGTCTGTCTGATGTCGCGCTATGGAAACATAGCGCCTTCTTCAGGTCGCGCTATCCAAAGGTAGCGCGTTGATCTCCAGCCCAGCAGCTTCATCGATCGGCTTTGGCGGCAGCTAGCTTGATTTCCATCAAACCCCTCCACTTTGGAAGGTTCGTCCTCGAACCTAGAAGCTCAAGATCCCAGTCTGTGAGAACAGGCTGGTTCCCTAAGCTCTGATACCATTTGATGTGAAACGACCTCGGGAGGGGGTGGCCTTCTTCAACCTTCAGATCATTGTCGCGCTATAGGTTCCTAGCGCCTTCACGAAGATCGCGCTAGGACGATATGGCGCCTTCTCAGACAACAGCCGGACGATGAATTTCGACCTTGGGGGGCTCGTGGATGACTTCGGGGGAGTGATTCACGAGGGGAGGGCACATAGGAGAGTGGATATGACACGGGGGGGGATCTTAAACAAAACAAGGGGACCCTAAACATCGATTAAACTAACCTATTGCTAGCTAGGATAACTTGGTGAAGGTGGGAGCGGGGGTGGGTGACGAGGGAGAAAGGGGCATGGCAGGGCGAGCTAGGACTAGTAGGGCGTTGGCTGGGGCATCACGCCCGATCCCATCGCAGGACCGGAGCAACCAATCTCCATCTTGATCATAGCCACGTCGTTGGCGGTGGTGGAGGGCGTCGATCGTCGGTGGAGGAAGAACGGAGCCCGAATGGGGCCTCACACCCGGCCTCTTCTCAAAGCCAATGCACTCAGATCTTCGAACGGCCTTCGTGAAAGGGAAAAGGGAGGATTAGAAGAAGACATGGGCATCGCACCCGTAGAGGGGAGGAGGGAGGGGATTCCAAAGATTGAGAGATAGCCATGCTATACTCTTCAAACACTCATTTTTCTCAAATCATTTCTATTTCATTCTATTGCTTAATCAAACGAGATGGGGTACATATATAGGGGGAAGGGAAAGTTTAAACGACACTAGAACATTAATTACAACAGTGGGAAATGGCGAACATTGAAGCCATTGCAAGTTCCAAGGGCTGGGTAGTTGGGGCGCCTGCAGTTGACCGTCTGTCTGATGTCGCGCTATGGAAACATAGCGCCTTCTTCAGGTCGCGCTACCCAAAGGTAGCGCGTTAATCTCCAGCCCAGCAGCTTCATCAATCGGCTTTGGCGGCAGCTAGCTTGATTTCCATCAAACCCCTCCACTTTGGAAGGTTCGTCCTCGAACCTAGAAGCTCAAGATCCCAGTCTGTGAGAACAGATTGGTTCCCTAGGCTCTGATACCATTTGATGTGAAACGAGATTGGGAGGGGGTGGCCTTCTTCAACCTTCAGATCATTGTCGCGCTATAGGTTCCTAGCGCCTTCATGAAGATCGCGCTAGGACGATATGGCGCCTTCTCAGACAGCAGCCGGACGATGAAGTTGGACTTAGGGGAGCTCGTGGATGACTTCGGGGGAGTGATTCACAAGGGGAGGGCACCAAGGAGGGTGGATATGACACGGGGGGGGGGGGATCTTAAACAAAACATGGGTACCCTAAACATCGATTAAACTAACCTATTGCTATCTAGGATAACTTGGTGAAGGTGGGAGCGGGGGTGGGCGACGAGGGAGAAAGGGGCATGGCAGGGCGAGCTAGGACCAGTAGGGTGTTGGCTGGGGCATCACACCCGATCCCATCGCAGGACCGGAGCAACCAATCTCCGTCGTGGCCATAGCAACGTCGTTGGCGTGGGTGGAGGGCGTCGATCGTCGGTGGAGGAAGAACGGAGCCCGAATGGGGCCTCACACCCGGCCTCTTCTCAAAGCCGATGCACCCGGATCTTCGAACGGCCTCTGTGAAAGGGAAGAGGGGAGGATTAGAAGAAGAACGTGGGCATCGCACCCGTAGAGGGGAGGAGGGGGGGGATTCCAAAGATTGGGGGGGGGGGGAGAGATAGCCATGCTATACTTTCAATTCATTTTTCATTCTATTCTATTTCTTAATCAAACGAGATGGGGTACATATATAGGGGGAAGGGGAAGCTTAAACGACACTAAACATCAATTACAACAGTGGGAAATGGCGAACATTGAAGCCATTGCAAGTTCCAAGGGCTGGGTAGTTGGGGCGCCTGCAGTTGACCGTCTGTCTGATGTCGCGCTATGGAAACATAGCGCCTTCTTCAGGTCGCGCTACCCAAAGGTAGCGCGTTGATCTCCAGCCCAGCAGCTTCATCGATCGGCTTTGGCGGCCTGTTCTTCAGAGCTTAGGGAACCAGCCTGTTCTCACAGACTGGGATCTTGAGCTTCTAGGTTCGAGGACGAACCTTCCAAAGTGGAGGGGTTTGATGGAAATCAAGCTAGCTGCCGCCAAAGCCGATCGATGAAGCTGCTGGGCTGGAGATCAACGCGCTACCTTTGGGTAGCGCGACCTGAAGAAGGCGCTATGTTTCCATAGCGCGACATCAGACAGACGGTCAACTGCAGGCGCCCCAACTACCCAGCCCTTGGAACTTGCAATGGCTTCAATGTTCGCCATTTCCCACTGTTGTAATTGATGTTTAGTGTCGTTTAAGCTTCCCCTTCCCCCTATATATGTACCCCATCTCGTTTGATTAATAGAATAGAATGAAATAGAAATGATTTGAGAAAATGAGTGTTTGAAGAGTATAGCATGGCTATCTCTCAATCTTTGGAACCCCTCCCTCCTCCCCTCTACGGGTGCGATGCCCATGTTCTTCTTCTAATCCTCCCTCTTCCCCTTCACGGAGGCCGTTCAAAGATCCGGGTGCATCAGCTTTGAGAAGAGGCCGGGTGTGAGGCCCCATTCGGGCTCCGTTCTTCCTCCACCGATGATCGACGCCCTCCACCACCGCCAACGACGTGGCTATGATCAAGATGGAGATTGGTTGCTCCGGTCCTGCGATGGGATCGGGCGTGATGCCCCAGCCAACGCCCTACTAGTCCTAGCTCGCCCTGCCATGCCCCTTTCTCCCTCGTCACCCACCCCCGCTCCCACCTTCACCAAGTTATCCTAGCTAGCAATAGGTTAGTTTAATCGATGTTTAGGGTCCCCTTGTTTTGTTTAAGATCCCCCCCCGTGTCATATCCACTCTCCTATGTGCCCTCCCCTCGTGAATCACTCCCCCGAAGTCATCCACGAGCCCCCCAAGGTCGAAATTCATCGTCCGGCTGTTGTCTGAGAAGGCGCCATATCGTCCTAGCACGATCTTCGTGAAGGCGCTAGGAACCTATAGCGCGACAGTGATCTAAAGGTTGAAGAAGGCCACCCCCTCCCGAGGTCGTTTCACATCAAATGGTATCAGAGCTTAGGGAACCAGCCTGTTCTCACAGACTGGGATCTTGAGCTTCTAGGTTCGAGGATGAACCTTCCAAAGTGGAGGGGTTTGATGGAAATCAAGCTAGCTGCCGCCAAAGCCGATCGATGAAGCTGCTAGGCTGGAGATTAACGCGCTACCTTTGGGTAGCGCGACCTGAAGAAGGAGCTAGGTTTCCCTAGCGCGTTCTCAGGCAGACGGTCAACTGCAGACGCCCCAACTACCCAGCCCTTGGAACTTGCAATGGCTTCAATGTTCGCTGTTTCCCACTGTTGTAATTGATGTTTAGTGTCGTTTAAGCTTCCCCTTCCCCCTATATATGTACCCCATCTCGTTTGATTAATAGAATAGAATGAAATAGAAATGATTTGAGAAAATGAGTGTTTGAAGAGTATAGCATGGCTATCTCTCAATCTTTGGAACCCCTCCCTCCTCCCCTCTACGGGTGCGATGCCCATGTTCTTCTTCTAATCCTCCCTCTTCCCCTTCACGGAGGCCGTTCGAAGATCCGGGTGCATCGGCTTTGAGAAGAGACCGGGTGTGAGGCCCCATTCGGGCTCCGTTCTTCCTCCACCGACGATCGACGCCCTCCACCACCGCCAACGATGTGGCTATGATCAAGATGGAGATTGGTTGCTCCGGTCCTGCGATGGGATCGGGCGTGATGCCCCAGCCAACGCCCTACTAGTCCTAGCTCGCCCTGCCATGCCCCTTTCTCCCTCGTCACCCACCCCCGCTCCCACCTTCACCAAGTTATCCTAGCTAGCAATAGGTTAGTTTAATCGATGTTTAGGGTTCCCTTGTTTTGTTTAAGATCCCCCCCCGTGTCATATCCACTCTCCTATGTGCCCTCCCCTCGTGAATCACTCCCCCGAAGTCATCCACGAGCCCCCCAAGGTCGAAATTCATCGTCCGGCTATTGTCTGAGAAGGCGCCATATCGTCCTAGCGCGATCTTCGTGAAGGCGCTAGGAACCTATAGCGCGACAATGATCTGAAGGTTGAAGAAGGCCACCCCCTCCCGAGGTCGTTTCACATCAACGGCTCAAGCTCAAAATAAGTTCATCATCGTCGCCATCAACTATTTCACCAAGTGGATCGAGGCTGAAGCCACCACCAGGATCACCGAATCGGTCATATGGAGTTTTGTTTGGAAGTCGATCATATGTCGCTACGGTGTCCCCCGAGTGATCGTGAGCGATAACGGTCGGCAATTTGATTCTCATTACTTCAGAGACAGATGCACCGACCTTAACATTCGCAATCACTTCACTTCGGTAGCCCACCCTAAGGCTAACGGACTGGTCGAAAATGCCAATAAGACTATCTTAAAAGGCATCAAAACAAGGCTCGGTAGGGCCAAGGGAAGTTGGCTCGAGGAATTACCGAGCGTACTATGGTCGCACCGAACTACTCCGAGGACGGCCACCAGTGAAACACCTTTTCAGCTGGTGTATGGCACGGAAGTTGTGATTCCGTTGGAGGTCGGCAATCCCTCTCTCTGAGTCGTCCACTTCAAACCCGAGGTAATCGAGCAGAAACTGTGAGAAAACCTCGACCTAGCGGACGAGATCCGAGAGATTGCAAAGATCCTAGCAATGGAATACCAACGGTGCATCACTCGATACTACAACTCCAGAGTCCGAGACAGACACTTCCAGATGGGAGACTTCATCCTGAGAAAAGCCGAAGCATCTCGACCAGTAGAGGCGGCAGGGAAGCTGGCCCCTACCTGTGAAGGCCCCTACTGAGTGGTCGAGACGCTCGGGAAAGGAGCATACCGATTGTCCACCATGGAAGGAACACTCGTCCCTCGGACATGGAACACTACAAATCTTCGTAAGTTTTACTTTTGATCATTTGGCAAGCATACACATGTAAGCAAAATAGAATAAACGTCATCCTTCTCTTCTTATTAAACTTTGATGTACAGCAAGTAGGCCACAGCCAATACAGCATACATGTACAGAAATTACACCATCTGGCACTATAACGTGAGCCAAATGCTCGGCCAACCCGGTAGGCACTCCTACGTCCAGCCACTGACTCTGCCTCGTGCGAAAACTGGCTCAGACACAGGATCGCCGGCCTCGTTGGTTTGAGAAAAGCTCGGAGAAAAGAAAGGGGAGAAGCGGAAGGAATACAAGTGAAGGCCTCCTCTCTGCCAACTCTTTGGAAGGTAGAGAGAGCAGGCATCCTCCGAAGAGTGAAGGAGGAGGGAGAAAAATAAAACGACAGAGATGGACGAGGAGGCAGGGGGAGGCCAAGAAAGGAGGGAGCTTAATGAGCTCCCCCCTCCCCCTGGGATGGCGTCGGCGAGTCCGGAACAAGAGGGCAACATGCTTCGGCATGAGGAACCCTCTCCCAGAGTGACCCCCGACTGACGAACCCTCCTCCAGACTGAAACAGCAGGAGCTTCCCTCCTACCGCCATATGCATCATCATCTTCTGAAGCGCCCTCCATGCCCCGCCAAGACCGACAGCACAACACCTCGCTGAAGGGAAAGAAGGAGAAACTGCCAGGGATGGCCTTAAGCGATGAAAGGAAAAGGAGATGCCCCTCGGACCTTTTATCGGCGGAAGGGGGAGCTGATCACCTTAAATGACTCTCCCCTTACAAAACACGCTAAAAGGGCTTTCCCTGAGATGGTTACCTCATTTCCCAAACATCCTGCCAGCGGGGCGCGCAAAGCGGCAAGTCATTAAGGGTGGTATGGAAAAATAGAAAGGTGCCAGCGCCATGTTAGTTATTTGACAGATCGGCACGCGTGATATCTACAGATAAAATCGGTGCCTTCTCAACGACTATGGATCCGATAGTCAAATCACACCAAAAGCGGTAAGAAACGGTCAATTCAGCATTCAATACTATCGCTATTATATTTTCCAAAAAAAGCCTTACCCGGCTACATAAGGGAAAGAAAAAAGGAAAGAGAGAACTATTACATCAGGCCTCAGGCCCATCTTCAGGCTCGGCAGATAAGGCTTCCTCAGCACCAGACGATCTGCCCCCAGTATTCTCGGTGACGGCCGACCCAGACACTGACCCCACCTATGTGGGAATTGTCTCGGTCGTGCGCTCTCCTGAAGATGCTAGAGTTGGCAATCGCTCGGACGAGGACTCCCAACCCTTCACTTCACTCGATGTATAATGGGAAGAGTCGATCGAACCCCAGTCCGAGTCATAGCGTTGCCCGGAAGGAAAAACGTGCCTAGACGCTTGGGCCTCTGCCTCTATGACAGCCTGATCGAAGCCCTGGGAGAAGCCCTTCCGAAGCCCCCGACGGTAGCCTGACTCATAATAAGGGAAGGCAGCATGGAGAAGAGACGCGTGATACGCCTCTGAGCACTTATGTCGCTCGAGTGCCTCCACCCCGGCCAACACCGCCTGCCTCTCGGCTATCCTCTGTTCTAACTCGGACATCCTTCTCTCGGCCTCGGTCAGTGCATCCTTGGCCCCCCGGACTCGGCCCTCGAGCGCCTCCCGCTCGGCCTTCCACTGCTCACCGCGCTCGACCTGAATCATACGCTCTGCATGCAGGAGCTCATTCTTCCGGTCGACCATACGACGGGCCTGGGCTAGCTGCTCCTCCAACGAATGAGCCACCGCTTGGCTTGACTGCACCTGAGCCCGAAGCGGGGCCACCTCCCGACGAAGGTCACCAAGATCAAGGGTCAGGCGCTCAACCTTCCGATCGAGCGCACCACGGGTCCACGAGAGAGCCCACCGCTCTGACTCCACCCGAGCATACGTGCCTACTGCCTCAGCCACGAGCTGGGCCAAGATCAAGCTACCTTCCATAAGTTGCTCGAAAAGGGTAGAGGGGGGACCCCTCTGGAGCTTCTCTCGCACAACCCCCGAAGCAATAGAATGGCACCTCCGGTACAGAGAGGCCCAGACGCTGAAGGAACTAGTCCAGGGAAGGGAGGCGCTCTCCGGAGCAGTCGGGATTAGGGCACCTTCCCCGAGCAATCCTACCTCGGGGGCCCCACCGGTTGACTCGGGATGAGCAGCCCCGCCGTGTACCTCCCGGGCCTCAGTCGGCTGCGATCGAGTTGTAACGTCCTGCGACCCTCCACGCTCGACCGGCTCGGACCGGGCTCCTCCCTCTGGCGCCCCCTCTGATTCACTCGGCACCCCAGCATCAGCCACGATCCCTTCGTCAATTGCCCCCTCTTGCACCGCAGAGGGAGGAGGCAATAGGGGAACCTCATCAACCGAGCGGGCGGCCTCCACTTTCCTCGCCCGCTTCTTCTCAGCAGATTGAGCCTGCATCGAAGACCGCAACAACTTTGC
Source organism: Amorphophallus konjac (assembly GCA_022559845.1). NCBI lineage: Eukaryota > Viridiplantae > Streptophyta > Magnoliopsida > Alismatales > Araceae > Amorphophallus > Amorphophallus konjac. Next base: position 374,900,085 of record CM040118.1, on the reverse strand, counting down.
CACGGGATCCTTCCTCCTGACCCCCCGGTCTTCAGAAGCATCGTCCCGGGCGACCCCCTTGCCCTTTTCCCGGGCGCGGGATGAGCCCTCCGAAGCTTGAAGCTCACATGGAGCCGGCGCCTCGTCCAAGTCGATGACCTCCAGCTCGGCTGGTAGTGCCTCCTCCTCAACCGTTCGCCTCGCATCTGAACCAAGGAGAGCAAAGTGAGAGAAGGAAGGCCCTTTACTTGGCAAGAAAGAGAACAAGCCCCTAAACTCCTTACCTGTCGGCAACAGCACTCGAGAAAAGTACCCCTCGATGTTGGACGAGGTCACCAAATCAGCAGTTTCTCGGCGACTCTGCTGAAGGATGGCATCCTCCTTCTCCACCTCCGGGGAGACCACAGTATGCTTCGGAGGGATATTCGGGTGAAAATTGGGCACCGTCGAGAAATTCCAGACCACACCAACCGTCGACGTGCCCACCCAGAAATATTGGGTCTTCCACCCCTTATGAGAAGAATCTTTCACAGAAAGGGACACACAACTCCTTCCCCACTTCACCTGAATGTAGAAGAAGCCCTTCCCCATAAAGGATTCTCCTTCAACTCAAAGAAATAATGAAAGAGGTCCAACGAGGCGAGCACCCCACACTGGCTATAGAGAAAGATGAAGGAGAAGATGAGGGTGTAAGAGTTGCAGACCAGCTGGACAGGAGCCAGCCGGTAGAACTGAAGCAACTCGGCAACAAAGGGATGGTGGGGCAGACGAAAGCCGCACTTCTAGGCCAAGAGGAAGGAGCAAAAGAGGCCGGAATGAGTGGCCAAGCTAGAGTCATGAGGCTCAGGCGTCAGGAACTGGAACCGCCAAGGCAGCCCATACTCATTCTCCAGCCACTTCACATCAACCTCCCTCAGCTCGCTGCGGAGAGGCTCCGACGGTACCATGAAAACCCTTGAGGCCTGATCTCTCTGCCGCCCCTCGGCCTCATGATGATGGTCCGCCATGAAGCAGAGAGAAGAACTGGAAAAGGAAGGGGAAAGCTCTGAATCAGAGGAGTCCAAAGGAGAAGGAAGCTGACGAATTACCGCCTCAAGATGCTCCCCTAGCTCCGATGGCCGCAACGATTTTCCGCTTTTCCGAGCTGCTCTCACAGCACAAGAGCCCCCCCTCAAATATAAATGCAAAGAGAGGCAAAACCCTAAAACCCGGAGATAAAGGGACGCAAAAATGCGCAATGCTTAAACCATAAGCGACGCGGCGATCCAATCTCCCGAGGAGGGACCTTTTCTTATTCATCATAACATGCATATTTTCAAGGCAAGTCGCATCATGTGGCCCCTACCAAAGAGAGATCTCTACCCAACTAGAGCCACAAAAAGTCCAGCCCAAATGCTACTCGTCCGAGCCTTATTTTGGCTCGGGAGTTGGAGGGGGACAAGTGGAGAGGGGAAATCTCATCGCCTGTATGGAGAGGCCAAATGAGGTCTAAATCTGACCAAACGAGGCCCAACTCCTCGAAGTGGCAGCCCCCGGGCCCACTTAGTATAAAGCCCAAAAACTCACTCGGTACAAGCTCTTCCTAGGCGGCCTTCGGGTTGGGAAGTCCGAGTATCAATTTGATCGGGAAAGCTCCCTCAGAGCCCCCTATTCCCAGTCCCGACCATGCACTCATCACTCGGGAGACCACTCCTGGGCAAGTGCCTATCGCTCTGGCTCATTGATGGAAGCTTATTAATTAATACGGCCATTGTGAGCCCCTTAATGGCAGGAAGCTCAAGGGGGCAGGGGAGACCAAGAGCCCGCGTGCTTTAAGGAGCCTGCATGAAAGATGTAACCCCCCTTGAGACTCCCCCGCTTATAGGGATTAGTAGCACAACGGGCCAATATTTAAACTGGAAAAGCCCTACTACGAAAAGGTATGCAAGGCAAGAGCCAAAAATCCTGAGCAGGAACCACTTCACCTTTTGGTGGAGAGGGATCTCGCGCTCCTACCTTCCTCCTAACTATTCTCTTCGCACCAGAGCTCTACTACTTTGTTGACTTAAGGATCGGAGGGTCTTCCCCGGGGATCTATCCCTGGGCACCTCTGACTCATTTCCCTTCTTGCAGTTCATACTTCAAGGGTACATGGTCATCCTCTTCCCCACTCAGGAGTAGTGCGAGATCGCCCCTCTTCAGGTTTTCTTCTTCTAAGGGAAAGTTTCATGGAAAAACTCATGCCAATAATGAAAAATCATTCCGTAGACCTACATCTCTCTGTTGTTTTCATTGTGAAAAGTACAGTCATGTCATGAAAAATTGTTGGTTTTTGAACAATGATAACTTTCATGCTTCTAGGATGAACACGAGGTTTAATTTTGCTAAACCTAGAACTTTTACAAATAAGAGATGGAATGGTGTTGAAAGTTCCTTTGTTAGTGAAAGGAGGTCTTTTGTTAGTTGTCACTACTGTGAAAATTTTGGGCATACGATGCATGATTGTTCATTGATGAAACTTGATGATTTGAATACTTTAAAGAAACTCAATGCTCATGTTAACCATTCGGGACCCAAGAAGACTTGGGTACCTAAAACATCCAAATGAGAACTTTTGGTGCAGGGATGCCTTGAGGCCATGTGGAAGGTTCGAAAAATAATGGCTGCTCAAGGCACAAGTTTTAAAAATAAATTTCTAAATTATTTTTTAAAAAAACTAAAATTTGTTTCGACTTAATTTCAATTCATGAAAATCAAGAAAAATTTATTTTTCTTAAGAGCTTGCATTGCATCTTTCTGATTATCATTTGCATGACTACATGGTATATTAAATGGTGACTTGAGGAAGGGCAGGTCATTCTTGTCTGAAATCTATCACCATGCGTGAGAATGTGCCTCCGCTTGGTACCATGAGTCACATGTTCATATAGGTTATAGGATGCATGATTTTCAGAATATGTCAAATGTGTAATTTATGCACATAGAAATGGGGAGTTTATTTTTGAATGAATGGTTTTGAATTGTGAATCTAACTCATCTTTATGGAAATGCATCTCATGCAAATTGCTATACCTGAATTGATCATGATGTTGTTCAATGATCTTAGGATCAATGATTGTGCTTAACAACTAGACTGTAAATCTCTGAAATCTTTGCAGTAACTTGTGGCACTTTGTGATTTTGTTCTCATGACAGGTATTGATTCTGAAAAGTTGAACTGCTATTCATCTATTTTGTTGTGATGAATATATCTGAATGGTTGATAAGAATTGAAATTCTTGAGAAGTGTGTATGAGGTGACTGGCTATTGAATATTTCTCCATTTGAATTGCATGAGCACACTTGAGTTAAAATGCATATCTGGTATATAAAATGGTGTGTTTGTGGAAGAGTGGATTACGTCCATTTGGAATCTCTCACCATGTGTGAGTCGGGTCTTCGGACCTCAAACTCTGCCTTGTATCAGAACTTGGAGAAATCAAATGGCTATCTTGTGATTGGATTCTTTTTCTTCTGAAAGTCATTGAAAATCTATTTGACTTATGGATGATTTCAAAACTTGTAAAATGTTGTTGAAAATTTATTTTTGAAGAATTTCTGAAAATAATTGGGTTGCATTACTTGATTTTGATCATTTTTGCACCATTGTTCATAAAGATCATGAGATAAAAAATATTTGTTGTTCATCATTTGAATGTGAATGCTTTCTTGTACAATCTGTCATGATATTCTGAAACCCAAGCTTTTGCATCTTGCATTGCATTCTCATATTATTATAGGTTGTATTGCATTAGAATTCATGCATTACGTGTATTTAGATCATTCATATGAATAATTGAAAACTTGCATTTTGCACCCATGTTAAATTCTGAAATGCATTTGGAATGTTCAAGTAAAATCTAAAATTTTGCACTCATAATGTATTCTATATTTTGCATTACATTTTGCATATTCTCCATTGTGTGCTTGCATGTTTATATATGCTAATCACCCCCGTCTTTGGAACTTCTAAGACTTCATACTCCTTGCTAAATAATGTTGCATTTGAGTCATCATTGGTGTGTTTCATGTCACATACTCAGGGGGAGTAAATATTTGATAAGTGCATCTATTTAGGGGGAGTTGCATTGTTATGTGTTCATATATTTTTGGTGTACATGTTGAATTAAATTCGCACACATCATGTACAAAATGTGTAAATGAGTGTTAGAGATAAAGATATAGGAATTTCTTTTCAACACTCTAGAGAAATTAAATTTGCTACATGTATGTTAAAGAGGCAGTTGAGGAAAAAGCTGCCTGCCTATTTATTTTTGAAAAGAATGTGAAATGAAAGGCAGAGCAATGCTCAGTCTCACTGAGTAAACTGGATACACGTCACCTGAGACGTGATGTGGTTCATTTCTGAAAGGTGTTGTACTGTAGTATCTCTGTTCAAAATGAGGTGAAATGGTTCAATATTCTGAGTAACCAGGGAGTCTGGCATGAGCTCCATGTGTCTACTCGTGTAAAAAAAAATTATTTGAATCTGATCATTCTTAGAAAAATTCTGATCATTCTTGAGATATGAATTGAAAAATTATGATGAAAAATTTATTGTGGTAGAGCGTAACCTCTAATACGCTATTCTCAAAAATTGAAGTACAGTCTGTGTAATCTCTCATTGTGTTGATCTGAAAATCTGAATATCCATATTGCAATAATCTATTTTCATGTTATTCACCTACACATATGAAAATTTGATTTAATATGTATTCAGAAAATTGATTGACAGCATTGACTATTGCATAACTCTTCTATATGATTGCACATCTCCTAGGTGTTATACTTGATCATTCTGGTTGCATTAGCTCATCTACATTTTCCCTACACCTATCTCTTATTAAATAAGTAAGGGGGAGCTATGTTGCATGTATATCTACATATTTACTTGGTTGCATTATGTGCATCTCAAATGTCATCATTTGATTACATCTTGCTTCATGAAATTCAAAAGAAAACTAAAAATCTGTAAATCCGAAAATCAAAGAAAACCATTTGATGTGTCAAAGACATTCCATGAAAAATCTTGTTATGAGCTCTTATGAATCTGTCATGCTGAAATTTGAACTTCATTACCTTCCTCCCACTTTTTGATAATGTCAAAGGGAGAGAAAGATTTATGCTTGTGTCAAAAGAAGAGAAGGATCTTCGTGTGACTTGTCATCATATATCATAAAGTTTGTCATGTCATTCATAAAGTTTGTCATCATCAAAAAGGGGGAGATTATTGTGTGCATTGCACATGTTTATGTTTATATTTTTGATGATAACTAAACCTTATGTATGTTTGCATATGATTTTGATGATTGTGTGCATTCATGATCATTGCCATGTTTCATGTCTCAAAATCTAGAAGAACTCATTGCTACATGCTATATGACATTGTAAAGAGTTTCTCATGCTTTGTTTGAGCCCTTAGAAGGATGATAAAATTATTCATGTGGTTTACATCCTTTCTCTCATGGATTTTGAGGATAATACATGTTTGAATGCAATGGCCATATGAGATTGAAATGAACAAGTTCCTTGTGCTTTCCGTGTTGTATATATTCATTTGGTATCTCCATGCATATTCTTAATGCGGTCATTGTGCCCTAGAATGCAAATAGAAGTGTTTTTGTTAATCTTGGTGGAAATCGGTTTGATGATGCTCATTTGTTGAAATGGATGCATGAGTTTTTGGTATCATGTACTCGTGAATGTCCATGGAGTGCTTGTAATGAAATCTTGATAAATGTGTGAATGTGCAAGTCCTCTTGTGTATGAATTCGGATTCCATGATTGAGATCATAGCCTTGGGTTGATTTGAGCTCTAGCTTGAATTTCATGTGAAGCTTTGTAGAATTTGTTAAATGGTGCTCAACCTTGTTCATATGCATAGCTATATGATCTTGACCCTTAGTTGTGCATGATAAGGTTTTCATGTGTGTAGTTCATGGTTATGCTACTTGGGGTTATTGAGCTAGCAATTGATTAAGTGTGGTGAATGCTCTTCATGCATATTTAAATGATTGAACAATGCATGTTCATGAGAACGGGTTGTTTGAGCTCAAGCTTGATTTTCATGTGAACCATTTGATTCAACTTATTTTGATGTATATAATTCATGGTTGAATGTTTGATGTCAATGGGTTGCATATATAGATCACTTGGACTCACTTAGTGAAGGTTTTATGGGTGTATTGCATAATCTTGAATGTTTAATTCCCTTAATGGACTGAACTCTGCTGAAAAGGGAGTGTTGCAAAGTTCGGTCGACCGAACTGGGGAGTTCGGTTGACCGACCAGTTTCAGATCGATAAAAGTTAGGTCGACCGACCCCTATGTCTAGTCGACTGATTGCGGCGTATACTGAAAAATGTGAATCCGAAAACCCACTAAACCCAATCCATTTGTGTTCAAACTTTACCCATTCGCCCCTAGGGTTAATATACACATCTTAAGGGGGTTTTCCAAGGGTTTTGTGAAGGGTTTAAAGGTCTTTTCATGTCTTCTATATATGCACTTGTGTGTGTTGGTTATAATGTGTCCCTTCTTTTGCAAGATGGGCTATGATGCCAACTATGATGAAAGTATGAGCAAATAGTGGAATCAATCAACCCATGAACATGTGCAACATGAACCTAGGCAACCAGCGTGAATACTAGCATGGGCATGCAATCTTAATCAGAACTAAGCTAATCAAACAAAGAAAAAACACACGTCGGGGCGTCGAATAAGGAGATAAAGAAAAACACACCGTATAGGTGGAACAAGCAAATAAGGAGAAAATATGAAGAAGGAGAGAGCTAATGCCCAAACTAAGGAAGATGTGATCGCCACTAAGGTAGAAACAAGTCAAAGACCTCGTAAATACCTTAGAATAGGAGGATGATGCACCCGCCCACGGGAGAGAGAAAGTAACCAGGAAAACTGCAGCTCTGTCAGATGTAACGGCTGAAGACTGATGCGTCACAGAACTGTGACGGCCTCACGATAAGCCGCTACGGGAATATAACGCGTCTATGGTAGACAATTAGAGCTTCTGCAGAATAAAAACTGGGAATCTTTGATCTCCAAGCTTTCCAGCCGGCCAGGAAGCTTGGGCCTCATGCTAGGAGCTCTCTACACCTGCAAAAGAGTGTAGATCACAAGAAAAACAACCCCAAATTAGCCCTTGAACAAAGTAGTATCAATAAATCAAAGAAACTTAAGAACATGCAAAAGGAAAGGGAAATATTGAGGAGGTTGTTTTTTTTAACCCCTCTGGGGCGTTTTAAAAGATAGGAAGGATGTAAATGTATGCAGAAGATGCAAGAACGTGGTAGAAAAAGAGGGACAATGCTATGATGCTTGGAAGAGGGAAAGATGCTAGAGAAGAAAACTTTGACTGAACTAAACCCTTGGAATCAATACTCCCTGGACTTTGGAAGCAGATGGACATGGGAAGTAGCTCTCTTTGGTTGGTTATAGCTCCAAGATACGGCAGCACTTCGACGCGAACTCCAGATGTCTCCTCTTCAAGCCATGAAGTCAAGGGTTCTATTTTTAGACCCTCAAACTCCCCGATCGAGTAGAGGATAATACAGCTAGAAAGTAGGACGTTTCCTAGCAAACTCTTGAAGATAATACTCCAAAGAGTCCATAGAAACAAACAGAAGGTTCTGAGGATCAGATTCAAAGGAGAAATCCTCAAATCAAACTCTTAATTCGGCCACGGAGTAGTAGAGAAAGAGCAGTTCTGCTAGAACTCTCTGTTTAACATAACGGCTGCATGATAGACCACCACAGGGATGTAACGCCAAGGAATGGACCATCACACAACCTTATCCACTGAAAGATAAGGCCAACGGGTGAAGTTTTCCAACACAGGACTCTAGATGAATGTAACGGTCAAGGATAGACGCGCCATAGTGAATGTAACGGTCGCACGATAAGCCGTCACACTCAACGGATAGGATACGAGATAAGCTTTGAAAGAAGCCATTGACTTAAGGACTCTGGCATGATGTAACGGACCAAGGTAGATGCGTTAGATTATTGCAACGCGCCATCAATGGACCGTTAGAGACAATGAAGTGCAAATGAAACGAAAGTTTGCTAAGCTTCGTCCAGCGGAAAGAGGTAAGGAACCAGACCCAACCAAGGAGACATGACCCATGAAATAGATCTCAAATTGACCAAGATATCTCCATAAGGGTGAGCAACTCGGAGCATCATTTAAAATGAATAAGGAGATGACCCAACTTATTGGTCATAAAACGGGTGTCAACAGATGCCCCTCCTTAACGTCCTCTTTGTAGGGGAGCGAGCAGAGGTGAAGCGAAAGTGAAATGGAACATAGAGATGAAGCGGAGATGAAGCAGAGCGGACTGAAAAGAGGGCGTTAAGGCAAACGACACTCATTCTCAACCAACGAGCGATAGGAATCTTCTGGAAAACCTCGAACCAATAACAAGGAAATAGCCAACTAAATGACGCATGTCTGGAGGAACTAACAACTAAGGAAAGGAAAACACAGCCAGCGGCCGGAGCGACGGAAAGGAAAAAGATAATTAACTAAACTCCAGATAGGAATCTTCAGCTAACCAAATTGAGCGAGTAGACCGAAGGAAACCTTCCAATTCAGAGTGGAATGACTCTCCTTGTTCAAGATCATTGAACATATAGTTATTCACCATTATTGAAACACCTGGATAGATGAGGCTCGTGAATGCTCAAAGATGTGCATGATGTATGCAGGGCTAAAATAAAAGAAAATCATCAAAATAAATGCAAAGAAAGATAAAATAATAAGATACTCGAGAATAGTATTGCTAGACCGGAGAAACTAGGGTCAAGATACTATCTGCAACCACGGCGTACGAGACAGAACCATCGTCCCCAAGCTTTTCCAACCTAACGGCCTATCCAACGATTAAACATGTGTACTTAGATCATCATCATTTTTGTCTAAGGGGAACATCAGATCCTAGAACACATGAATGACCAGTCGGTTCTCGAGATAATATATCATATATAACATATAGTAATGCATTAAGGGATAAAGGATCGAGATACTGTACCTGACTTACCTGTGCGGTGAAGTGGCGAAACATGATGATTCAATGGTTCTCGTGATTTCATTCAAAGAAAGAGGGGTTAGCCAACAACAATTAATCATGAATTTCATTAATAAGATAAGGCATTGAAAGCGTTATGATTATTCAAGCACAAAATTTTGATAGACAAGGCCTTATCATTCATCAAATGATTCAAAGTATCTGACGGTCTAAGAAAGATGCGTCAGACTCATGTAACGGTTTGAACTTGACGTGTCATACAACGTCGGTTCATATTTTCCAAAAATAAATGACTTATCCACCTGACGGTCCAAGCATAACGCGTCAGAGACTGTGACGGTCTTACGATAGACCGTTACAATTCCTGGGCGTTCAAAAAATAAACCGATCGGTCTCTCCCTCTCACATTCAATCTCAAACACCCAAAACCCAAAACACCACCACCGAGCCAAAAACCCTGCCGGTGACCATGTCCGGCGACGAGCTCCCCCAGCCACTGATGGAGAGAGAGAAGGGGAAGAAGAGGCTGGCGGTCAAGAGAAAAGCCCTAAGGGGATTTAGGGCACGGGTGGATCAAGAGGAGGTCACTCCAGCGGCGACCGAGCAAACGGCGGCGACGACGGACCAAGTAATGGAGGAGGATCCTCCCACGGCTGGGGAAGAAGGAGAAGCTCCGGAGGAGGGCGTTGGCGATGAAAGGAGCCACGGCGGTGATGGAGAAGAAGAAAAGAGGCCGTGACCATGAGGTAGGTCCTTCAACCCAAAAATCAATTTTTTCAATTTTAATGTGTGCATGTGTGATTGAGGGGAGAAAAATGGGTCTGGGGACCCATTCAAATCAATTGTAGGCCATTTTGGCCATTTCTATAGACACCTGACACGCTACCCTTGGTGCGTTAGAGAATTCTGAAGCGCTAGGGTACGACCGTCAGATGAACTAGAGCCAGAACTGATTTTTTTGGATTTTTGCTTATTCAATTTTTTTTGTTGTTTTATTCATATTATATGCAATGAACTTAACCTAATGAGATGACTAACATATGTTCTACATGTGTGCAGGGGAAAAGAAGAACCCGGATTTCCTGGCTCCATATTAGGGCGGTGTACCAGGCACTGCCAGATTATCAGAAGGAAAGGCTGACATCTATGGGCTTCGGGGAAGTCCTTAGCATTGAGGTGATACTGATGGATACGCCGTTGCTATACGCGTTGCACGAGAGATGGGACCCGGTCAGCCGAGCATTCATCTTCCCCTGGGGTCACATGATCCCAACATTGGAGGACGTGGCGAGGATCACAGGGTTGCGAGTCCATGGAGCAGCGGTGACCGGCTGGACCTACGGTGATTATAGAGTGATAGCCCAGGAGCTGCTAGGGCTGGATTTGGTGAGGCCGGGACATCCATCATTCCAGCGGTCACGATCGAGACTCCAGGAGATCTTGGGCCTACGGGGGGCAGCTATAGCAAGCGGGGAGCTTCCAGAGCAGCATCTGGATATAGTGATTGAGCAGGTCTGCCCGAGGGTAGCAGCGTAGGCGGGACCAGAGGGAGACAGAGTTTTGAGACGCTTCCTGATTTTATTGTTTGGGAAGCTGCTATTCCCGACCCGAGCAGATGTGATCAGCTGCAGGCTGCTGCCATTGCTGGAGGATTTGGGCAGAGTGGGAAAATATGCATGGGGAGCGGCAGCACTGGCCTTCCTATTCGAGTCCTTGAGCACGACCGACCGGCAGACGATGCTGGGCGACTTCTCACCTTTTCTTCAGGTAAATGCTGAACTTTAAAATGCTTCTATGATTATGAACATGAATGCAATTTGTTGATATTTGACTTCTAAAATGTAGATCTGGAGCTTCGTCTACCTCCCAGGGATTGGGCGAGGTACGCAGATGTATCCCGGACGACTCCCTATCGTGAGGCGGTGGATGGTTGCGAGGGACGCAGGGTCGATCAACAGGCTGACCCGGGCCATCCAGGATGATCTTGACTCATTCCCACACACAGTGGTAAACTCCGAACTTAAACTTTCTATATGCTTCTTAAATGTTTTCTAATGCTACTAAATGCTGACATGAACTCAACTTCCTTTTTAGGTGCGCTGGACACCGTACCGGGATGAGAGCTACGAGGGACAGCCATGCGTCAAGGCGTCCCTGGCATACAACGAGTGAGATGTTTGGCTACACTGCATCAACGTGATCGAGCCCCTACATTATTGCCTGATCCTGAGGACATGGGGAGTCCATCAGCCAGAGGTGACATTCCCCCGCAGAGATGATGAGCGCCCGGGAAAATCTTTAAAGGGCATTAGCAGAGACGTCGATTGGTGCATCCGTAAGGCAAAATATGTGCACGATTGGAACAAGAGAGGCCGAGCCATAAATGATTGAGCAGACAGCGATGAGGCCTACTCCCAGCGGTACGGTGACCAGGTGTTTCGAGGCACCCGACGACCAGTATGAACTTCCAAACTCAAAACCCTTATCTATTTCAAATAATTTCTATATGCACTGACATTGTTTTCTAAATGCAGCTAGACCCACAGGGAAGGATAGCCGAGCTCGAGGGACTTCTCCATGCCACCATCCAGCAGTGGGATGAGTACCGGGCTGCCTTGGAGCTTTTGGTGAGTTTCCCTAAACCTTAGACTTAAATGCTTATGATTATGATGCCATTTTGACTGACTTTGACTTCTAAGTGCAGCGGGCTGAGGGAGCTCAAAGAGCAGGACCGGATGCTCTGTCCTCGTCATCACAGTCTGCCGGGGGCAGAGTTAAGCGGGATGCAGAGTTTGCTCGGGTGGTAGCTCGGGCCGAGGAGGCGGAGGCCACCATCGCGGAGCGGGTAAGAATCAACCCAATTCCCTTAGACTTAAAATGCTTCTTTAAATGCTTTTGATTATACAAATGCCTAATGGACTGACTACCTATGATCAAATGCAAAATGCAGGCGAGAGAGCTGATCGCAGCGGTAGCCGAGGCTGAGCGGGCTCAAGCGGAGGTAGAGCGAGGACGATCAGAGGAAGAGAGACTCCGGACAGAGTTGGCTCAGGCACGGGCTGAAGTGGAGAGACTCCGTACTGGGACAGCGGACTTGGAGCGTTACCGGATCGAGGCCCGTGAGACACAACGTCAAATCTTCCAGTTGAAGATAGAGCTGCGGACGATTTAGCGAACGGTTCGGATGATGGGCCGCGGACCGGAGCGGAGTACCTCACAGAGTGGAGCACAGAGGAGCGTCGCCTCGAGCGGATCAGTTGCGGATTTTCTTGCCAGCTCCTCCGGTCAGTGGAGGAATAAGGAGGCGGAGCAGAGACAGTAGCGAGAGGAGGGGAGCATCTCCATGGCCCCACCAGCAAAGAGACCCGAGGGTGTTGGTGATAGTGACGGCCCGGGAGACAAATCGGCCGAATGACTTTGTATTTCTTTCTTATTTTGACACCCACACTTGTACATGACTTATGTGAATGAAATGAAATGGAATGATAGAAATGAATGAAACTTCTTTTTTGTGTTTTGTTTATGTGGATGAATGAATGGATGTGTGGATGAAATGGATGTGAATGTGTGGATGAATGTAAATGAAGGTGCAAATGAATGTAAACAGGGGACAAGGTGTAAGACTGGCAGGTTAGACCAAAGGACGATGGGAAGAAAAAAAACCTGTAGCAGAGGGTGTGACGGTCCAATGGTGGAGCGTCAGGTCCATGTAACGCATCAAGCTTAGGCCGTCAGAGATGATAGAGCGAAAGTGGACTAAAAACTTGTCGCAGAAAATGTGATGGTCCAATGATGGAGCGTCAGGATCAGGTAACGGTCCAAGGTTAGACCGTCAGACATGACAGTGAAATTGAGCTAAAAAATAGCAGGAAATGTGACGGTCCAGTGATGAAGCGTCAGGGAGCTGTGGCGGTCCTACGATGAACCGTTAGAGAAAAAACTGTAATCCGAGACGGATTCTGCCGTGAGAGCCCGAACTCGAGGCAAGGAGACCTTAATCCACACTAGAACCCTCCTAGGCTTAGAATAAGGCTTTCTAACCCCAGTCTTATCATTCTAGCACCAAAATCAAGCCTTTATAAGCCCAGAAATCACAGCTTTCATCAATCCTCTGCTTCAAGGGCTGAAAACTTCATCAAAATAGCCAAGAACACCATGAAGAGGAGCTTCAGACTGATGGGCATGGAGGAGAGGGTCTACACCGGTCCCAAAGCAGCTAAGAGAGAACATGGGGAGCTGCAAATATTGACATCCATCCCCAAGCATCTGAGCTCAAGTGCCCAAAGAGTGGTAAGTTCCAATTGAATTCAAAAGTTCATCCATTTCTACACTTTCCATGCTTCTTATGATTCTTCCTTTTTCTCTTTCTCTCTTCCTTTTCTCTCTAGCCTTTGCCTGGCCCAAGGTGTTATTCCAACTTAAAGTGGGTGGCTCCCATGGTCAAAGAACTCCCATTAGAAGTCTTGTCGATCCTTAGGGCATGGCACCTCCAACCTTTGTTAGTTTTGGCCAAGAACTTTCAAAAATTGTCCTTAGATTGGGCAAGCATTTCAGCCCTCATAGAGCTATGGCATCCACAAACACACACCTTCCTTTTCTCTTCCTTTGAAGCTACAGTCCTATTGGAGGAGGTAGAGACCTACCTAGCCCTTGCTAAGACTAAGGTGGGGGATGAAGATCTAGTGTGCCATACGGTTGAACCCATCGACCCATCCTTGATTCTAAGTGATTTCATAAACAACTCGAAGGACGTGAGGACCATGATTAGCCCATGCCATATTCACTTGATATCCATGGCTCAATGGATAGTCTCTCATTGCTAAAACAAGTGGGAAAGATATGAAGCCATTGCCAAAGCCGTGTCGATTTGCTTATGCGGGGTCTTCCTTTTCACCACCACCGACCACCTCCTAGATATCCAAAACCTTAGTATCATCAGCGGGTTGTGGCGGGGTTTATCGATTTCTTAAGCGGTCCTTTCATACCTACATGAAGGACTTAGCTCAGCTTGCTTAGGAGGACCTCTATTCGGCTCAATGATACTCCTTGAGTGTTGGATGGGCGTGAAAATCAAGTTCCGACCCAAGGAGGACATACCTTCAGCTAGTCGGATCTTCGGGAGCCACCCTTTGTTCTTTATTGGAGGTGCCTTTGGGTTCTCTTCACAGGTTGAATGCCGGACGGCGGACAAGAAAATGCGGGACGATTGGCGCCTCTTCCTCAACACCTTGCCAATGGAGAAGTTCATGATGCGTCCAAGAGTTCTTCGGAGCACCTTGCTCAAGGTACCACGGTGGCCAGGTCTTGATCTTCAGCTAGTGGGGAACACCACCATGTCGATCTACAACCCACACCGGTGCTATCTTCAGATCGGGCTACCTCGTACCGTAGTTCCTACACTATCGCATTTCCCTCCCCTTCAAGCTAGGAAGATGGGGACCGGGGAGGATGAGAGAGCAGTCCAGAGCGCCCTGACCATGTGGGAGATCAGCAAAGTGCGCCCATGGCAAGAAGAGGTGGAATAAGACGACGAGGGACGCCGTGGCTATGTGAAGGAATTACGCAAGATCCGGCCTCTTGCGGATAAAAAACTGAATGTAGCTTGAATTTTCCTGAATGTAATGACAACTGAAGTTTACCAACCAATCTTATGTATCATTGAATTCAATTGAATGATATGGAAATGCCTTTAGTTGATGGAATATAAATTTGATGCTTGATTGGACCCAAGTGTCCTTCGAAAACAGAGCTTCTGGTGGATGTAACGGTCCTACATAGGGCCGTCACAACTCTCTAACGGTCTCACGATGAGCCGTCAGAATGGATGAATTCAGAAAACTGAGTTTTCTGTCCTCGGGAAGGTATACCGGTCTAATCATGGGCCGCCAGAGTGAAGTGATGGTCTAATGTAGACGCATCATGAAGGGTTTACTGAGAACAGATGAGTTTCAACCTTCGGGAGAAGGTGGCGGCCGAACCATGGCCCGTCACAATTCTGTGATGGTCTAAGACTGGAGCGTTACAGGACTTGTAGGTTTGTAAGCTTGGATCCTGAACCTGCGTTCTGCACACATTTAAACAAGAGACAAGTTAAATCTTTTCTTAGACTCGACCCCTTGCCTGAAACAAGTTAGAAAATGACCATTCTTGATATTTGGTCAAGGGGTGGAGCCTTATTAAATAGGCAGAAAACATAATGGAAACAATGCAATGCATGCGATGCATATGATGGTATTTTTGGGATTTTTGCAAATACTCAGATTTTTTGTGAGATTTTAGAAATATCTGATGTTTTTGGATTTTGGAATATGATTTTTTTTAGATTTTGAAATATATGATTTTTTTTGGATTTTGAAAATGCCAGTATCTCCCTAGAAACGTGGGTCCTCCCTATTCCATTGAGAGTTCCCAAGATTGGCGTGTAATAGAGGTGACAACCCCTGGCCAGGGCCTAACTTGCGTGACGGTGGTTCTACCAAGGCCATACCCAGGGTATTTGTTTTAGTCCTGAAAAGGAAAATAGAATGCGGGGGTAAGCTTAGACCAGATATAGAAGTGTTCAGGGCTTGAGTTCCTCTCCAGACAACCCATTCAGAGACTCGGTCTGTTGCGTCGGGGCTTTGTGTCTGTCATCGAACCTTAGTCCATTCTAGGCACACATGCGACCGGGCTCACGCATCCCACGGGGAAATTGTACTGCCACTCTTGCCATGCCTAGCCCTTTTACTTTTCTTGGAGCTTTGGAATTATGATTGATGGACTTTCGAGATAAACTTTTGCTTTTTTCAAGAAGATTGCTTCTTATCTTTTACTTTTTTTCTTTTTTCTTTTCTTTGTGGCGTCAGGTCATAACGGACTGCCCCTATTTGAGACCTCCTCTCGTCTGGGTGTCTAGATTGGTTGTCGCCTCCTTATTCACCTCTTTCCCCTGGATTCAGCCGAAGAAAGAAACGGACAGGGACTTTGACTTTCCCCCAAGCATGGCCAAGGAGAAACGATGTCTACAAAGTTGGAAAACCCGACCAGGGACGTTGTGTAGTGTGTGATTGCCGTTCTCGGGGTCCTCCTTCAGGGTGAAAGGGAAGAACTCCTTGTTACCGGGGTGGCACTGGCTTAGATTCTAAGGAAAGAAACGCTTAAGATACAACCCATTCCAAGCGTGAGCGAGCTCCTCACCTTCTACATTCACTAAGCGATAAGCATTCCCTGGATAAGCTTCTTTGACAACAAATGGCCCTTCCCAGTTAGGTTGTAATTTAGACCTAGGACCTGCAGACCGTATGAATTTATGTTTCAAACCCATATCACCTTTTTGAAATTTGCGCTCAATGACCTTCTTTTGAAAATAACGTGAAATTCTCTTTTGATAAACGGATACATGATCGGCCGCATTCATCCTCTTCTAGTCTAAGAGTTCCTGGACGAGCAATGCCTCTCGACATTCATCGAGATTAAGTTCCTTATCAAGCTGTACCGTTAGGGAAGGGATCATGATTTCATATGGGAGCACCACCTCCATTCCATAGGTGAGAGCATAGGGGGTTTGCCCCGTGGGAGTGCGGACGGAGGTGCGGTAAGCCCATAGATCTTCCACTAATCTCTCTGGCTAATTAGAAAATTTGTGAGATTCGCATGTTTTCTTTATGATTTTGAGAAGGGTTTTGTTAGTGGCTTCGACCTGGCCGTTGCCTTGCGGGTAATATGGAGATGAATGATGCAATGCTATATTGAACTTCTTACATAGGTCCTTGAGCTCTTGAGAAACGAACTGGGGTCCGTTGTCGGTGACGATGCTGCTTGGCACTCCGAACCGCGAGATGATGTTCTTCGTGATGAAGTGGAACACCGTGGTATCTTTAATCTCCGCGTACGCTTTGTCTTTAGCCCACTTTGTGAAGTACTCAGTGGCGGTAAGGATGAAGGATTTTTGCTTGATCTGAGAGTTGGGATCACCGAGCGAGCCGACAACGTCGAACACCCACATGGAGAATGGCCAAGGAGCAGATAGAGGATGAAGAGATGAAGCTGGAGCGTGGATCTTATCAGCATGGAGTTGGCACTTAAGACACCTCCGGACATAGAGGGAGCAATCTTCCTCTAGAGTGGGCCAATAGTAGCCCTGCCTAAGGATTTTCTTTGCTAGAGCCAGACCATTAACATGACCTCCACACTCACTAGAATGGGCTGCTTCGGCCACCTTCCAAGCTTCATCATCGTCTAAGCATCTCATGAGCATCCCATTGGTAGCGCGCCTGTATAGTTTACTTGCGATGATAGTATACCTTGAGGCGGCTCTTCTTATTAACTTGCGCTGCTCAGCGCTTGCCCCTTCTGGGAATGCTCCATCCTTGCAATACAGCTCAATTTCATGATACCAGGGCAATTCTTCCTCCTCCAAGATCTCTTCTAAATCCATCAAAGATACTTCCTTCAGATCCTCCTTCTCAGCCCTTGCCTCTATAGTTTTCCTAAGGTTGATGTATCAAGATCCTGAAGAGAGGGTGCGTCCAATCTCTGAACGACGATAGTCTCAGTACTCCGACTGAGTGGGAAAGATAGAGAGGAAGCGAGGGATGCTAAAGCATCGGCTAGAATGTTCTGAGATCGAGGAGTGTGGATGTAGATCAACTTGCGGAATTGCCTCGCTAGGAGCGTGACCAAATCTTGATATGGCTTGAGCTTAGGGTCACGGGTGCGGTAAGTGGACAGCACCTGTCGAAGGATGAGCTGAGAGTCCCCTATGATATTTAAGTAACGGGCACCTAAAAGATAGGTGTGCTTCAATCCGGCTAGGAGAGCTTCATACTCAGCAATGTTATTGGTAGTAGGAAATCAGAGTTGATAAGCAAAGGGAATCGTCACTCCTTCTGGAGTGAGCAAAACAGTGCCTATCCCTCGGCCCTGAGAATTGAGTGCACCATCGAAGTGCAGAGACCAAAAGGGATGATGAGTAAGGACAGAGAGATGTTCATCAGGGAAATCGTCCTGAATAGAATCTGTGCAGGGAATAGGGAGATGAGCGAGATGTTCAACAATGGCATATCCTTTGACTGCCTTCTGAACGACGAAGGTGATATCGAACTGAGAGAGGAAACTCTCCTAGCGAGCCAACCTACTAGTAAGGATGGGCTTTTCTAAGAGATAATAGATCGGGTCCATTCTAGAGATCAACCTAACTGGGTGGGCTAGGAAGTAGTGTTTGAGCTTCTGAGCTACCCACACTAAGGCGGCACAAGTCTTCTTCATAGCGGTATATTTAACCTCAGTCGGGTTAAACAACCTGGAGAGGTAATAAGCTGCCCGCTCTTTCCCTTCATCATCTACTTTTGCTAAAACCGCACCTAAGGAGTCCTCAATGACCGAAATATACAGGATTAGGGGTTTCCCAGGGACAGGAGGTTGTAGAACTGGGGGATTAGATAAATATTTCTTTAAGTCCTCATAGGCTTTTTGACACTCTTGATTCCATTCAAATTTGACCCCCGCCTTTAGCAGCTCATAAAATGGGCGGCACCTCTGAGAATGTTGGGATATGAATCTTCTGATGAATTGTAATCCACCAATTAGTCCTCGAAGTTCCGTAATGTTATTTGGCAGAGGCATGTCCATTACGGCCTTTGCTTTATTAGGATCAATCTGGATCCCCCGTTTGCTAACGATAAAGCCTAGCAGCTTTCCTGTAGAGACTCCGAAAACACACTTCTTCGGATTCATTTTGAGCTTGTACTCCCTAGCTCTCTGCAGCACCTTAGCCAGAATCGAGGGGTGTTTTTCTTTGGTTCTCGACTTCACCAAGATGTCACCCACGTAGGCTTCCATATAGATATGCATCATGTCGTGGAAGATGGCCATCATCGCCCTTTGGTATGTGGCACCGACATTTTTCATACTGAACGGCATAACCACGTAGCAATACGTGCCCCAGGGTGTGGTGAAGGAGGTTTTCTCTTGATCTTCCGGAGCGAGACGAATCTGGTTATAACCTGAATAACCATCCATGAATGATAAAGCTTCATATCCTGCAGTATTATCCACCAAGACATCTATGTGAGTCTCACATGCGAGAAGTCATCCTTGGGACATGCCTTATTAAGATCCCTGAAATCAATGCAAATGCGCACCTTCACATCCTTCTTGATGACATGGACTATGTTCGCCACCCACTGGGGATATAAGACGACTCTAATGAACCTGGCCTTATATAACTTATTGACCTCTTCTTTAATCCTTAAGGCCATGTGGGGGTGAAATCTTCTCGATCTTTGCTTTATAGGCGTTGCCCCTGGTTTAAGTACGAGTCGGTGTTCCACTAAAGAGGGGTCAAGACCCAGCATGTCCTCATAAGACCAGACGAAAGAATCACTATACTCCCTCAGAACCTTGATTAGATCTTCTTCTACTTGCGGAGGGAGGTTAGCGGCAATAATAATGGGCCTTGGGTCTTCTTCAGTTCCCAAATTTATTTCCTTTGTAGGTTCATCCACTACCGACGATGGCTCGTCGAATCTCTTTAATCCTTGCGCATACAGATTGGTAGTGTCATCTACATTGCTGTCCTCATCATCGATTGGGTCCTTTTCATCCAGGACTTCGTACACACCTAGTTCGTCATCGCTCCACACCCCGTCTACTTCCTCATCATCTTCTATCACAATTGTCATAGCGACAAATTCCGGGCACTTCAAGAGAGCATGACATCGCTGAGCTAAATCCTGCAAGAACCTATCAGGGATGGATTTGGAATGAGGCACAAGCGAGAGCGGCTCAGGCTCGGAAGGATTGGATGACCTAGAACAAAACCCTACTTCTCTAGACCAAACTGACTCTACTTCCCTAGACTCGACAGACCCTACACCTAACCTAGGAGAAAGGAAATTTAGTGGAAAGGAAGGAACCGGGGACTCGTGCCCCTGGGAGGATGATGGAGACAAGATAGTGTAATCTTCCACTGAAATCTCCGTTTCAAATTTGACGCTTTTTTTTTTGAGATCAGTGGAGATCATACAGCAAGATGGAGGAGATGGTGGTGGAGGAAGTGCGAGCGGAAGAAGAGAGGAATAGAGAAGATTGAGGGGAGAATCAGATGAGGAAAAGATAGAGGAGGGGGAATTAAGAGGTGGGGAATACCCACAAGGAGAGTGACTTATTGAGAATTCAATCGGCAGGTCGTACTGGAACGGAGATATTGGACAAAGTGGATCAATCATAATTGAAGGAGGATATGGAATAAAGTCCAGCGTATGGAACAATGCGCGCAGGCGAGAAGGAGATAAAGAAACATCAATTGGAGAGCTCATTCTTCCCCGTGGATGGTATGCTTGCTTCGGTTTCCACTGAACAAGTTGTACCTCCTGATTCTTCTTATGACTATAACCATTTGGCTCGCTGAACATTCTGGCAAATGACTGACTGAAATCTGGCATATCATCAACATGCCTTTTTGGCAGCAGAGGTGGACTGGCAACTGTGCAGGCTGTATCTTTCTTCTCTGACTGTGCTGGCTGTAGTTGAAGTGTCCCTGGCTGGAGAGGGCTTTTCACAAAGTGTTGGCGATAGTCCCATGTAAGCGGTCCTGAGTCTTCCATCATTGAAAGTGCAGACTCTCGATAGTCAAGACCCCGTCTACTCATTTTTCTACCCTTGGGAATGGGCTTAGTTCACCCTTGTAATTGCGCGCCGGGGCCTCTCCCCGGTTGGTAGCCCAATTTCAATATAATGTCCCAACCCTTGGAATCTCAGATCTGGGGTTTCGCTTTGATATCAACATGTGTAGTAGTGGGCCTGTGAGGTGCATAAGCCTAAGGAAAGTCCAGATCCAATACCGAGATAACAGGCCAACTACTGGGCCATAACGTAGGCAAGATCTTCTCTGAGATAGCTTTAACATACTAGACCATGGATAAGCTTTTTACTTTAACCACCCTCCCTTGAAAAGGAAACTTAAGGCATTGATGTGCGGTGGATGGCACGTCACTAAGAGTATCGATCCACGGATGACCCAAGATAGCCTTAAACATAGGGTCAATGTCCAACACATAAAATTCAATGGGCATAGTGAGAGGCCCAAGCTCAGCTTGAATAGTAACAATCCCATGACAGGCTCTTCGCGAGTTATCATATGCAGCTATAGTTGTGGGGGTCGGCCGTAAAAGTTCCTCTGATAAGTTACAGGCCCTGAGAGTGCTGAGTGGACATACATTGATAGATGCCCATGTGTCAACTAACGCCGTATCAATGCTGACTTTGTTCAAGATTATTGTGATGCAAAGCAGCATTTGCCGAGCTTCCGGGGGTGCAAGCTCGATCTTAGGGAAGGTGATTGCCGGCCCTTTAGGAATAGTTGCCAGTACTGTGGGTAAACTATCGGCTGCCACATCTTCACTAACCATCACCTTCTGAAGAAAGTTCCTGAGAGCATCTTGGTGAAGGGTAGATCTTTTAATGAGTTCGAGTACAGATATCTTGGTGGGCACCCTATCCAAATGATGTAGCAAATCGTACTGGGTACCCGATAGTGGCTCAGCCTCTTCCTGATCAGCAGCCGGTTGGGAAGACTGGGGATTTGTGGTAGGAGCAAAATTGCGATGAAACATACGCCCGCTCCGAAGGGTGAAATTATAGGTGGCCGTGGCCTCGGATGGGCTCAAAATAAGTGACTTAATAGGCCCGGTGGGGTGAATGAATGGTACAAAGGAGGGTGTAGAGGTAATAATGGGAGTGGGAACAGAGGTAACAGATTGTGATGATAGAATAATGGGCGGAGGGTTAGTTATGGGTATGGTGGTAGCGGGGGTGAGCGAAAGTGGGGTGGTAAGCGGAGGTGTAATGAGCGGAGGGTTAGATGGAGGCGTGGTGATAGCGGGGGTGAGTAATGGGCGAGAGATGGGTGGTGGGGTAGGAACGGGTGAAGGGATGAGTGGTCTAGTAGGCGGAGGAGGGTTTTGGTGTGTGGGTCTAAGGATGGTGGAAGGAGTGCGGTAGTTGTGGTAGAGGGCCATGACTTGTGGTACGGAGCCGTCGTCATCAAAGGACCACCCAGCATCAGGTGCCGGGGGTTGAACTACATTGACCTGGGCTGGTGCTGGCGGCTGAGGCTGTGGAGCGGGAGGATGGTTCGACATTGGGTTCTGGTGGATCCCCAAGTCTTGGACCAGCTGCGGTTGCTGTTGCGGCTGCGGTGCCTGTTATTGCTGCACTTGCTGCCTCGACGGCTGCATTCTTTTCTCTTTAATTTCTGTAATGGCCCTATGCATTTCGGCCCAATCAATCCTTTGCCCTTCATGGAGGTCATAGACCAAGTCTCTGAACTGAAAACACCCTTCAATAGTATGTCCCGGCTGCCTTTAGAACATACAATACTTTGTCTGATCAACGTTCGGGTTCCAATTGGGCCGTTTCGGAGGGAGTTGTATAGCATTAATGGACATAAGAGCTGAGAAGATGTCTGTGAGGGTTTCTGGCAGAGGTGGGTACTGTGCTCTCTTCGGAGCCGGGCGCTTATTGTTGTTGTCGTAGCCGTTTGGTGGAGGGACATTATGGTATTGAGGAGGCTGTAGAGGTTGTTGCGGAGCGGCAAAGGGGTTTTACGGAGAGGCAAAGGTGTTTTGCGGAAGGTTTTGTGGGGTGGAGTAGGCTAGCAGAGGGTTTTATGGAGCGTATTGAGTGTTGCGGGAGTTCTGGGGGAAGCGAATTTGGCTATTTGGGTTGGCGGAGGGAAAGTTAACGGCTTGCACTTGCTCATTTGTTTGGACTCCCTCGGTAACGGGCCATTGAGGTTTCTTGTGGTATTTGGGCTTTTGGTTTTCAAAAAGTGAATGGATAGGAGAGTCCTTGAATTGGGTTTGGATAAACCACGCCCGGCTATATAATTGATGCATGTTTGCTATATCATTCATGGCAAGGATGTTGCGGAAGGTCGGAGTGGCATTGGAAATGAGTAGCTTGACCTTCTCTTCCTCCGAAATGTGGCCTGGTACCCTGGTGGCCATCTGTCTCCACCTGTCAGCATAGGTTGCAAACTCCTCATCGAACTTCATTTTCTTGGCCACTAAGTCTGTGAATGAATATTCCGGGCCGACCCTGTCTTGAAACCGTTGAATGAACTTATCTTTCACTATCTTGAAGCTTTCGGCATCCTCTAGTGGCAGAGAGTAGAACCATTCAAGCGTGACCCCATCTAACGATCGGAGGAACAAATACGCCATGAGACGATCATCATACTGAAACTGGGCCGATTCATATAAAAAGTCCCTCACATGGATAAAGTGATTACTGTTCCCATCATACTTGCGGTAATTGGGGAGCTTGGATTACGGAGGGAACCGGATGTTCTGGAAACTCGGGACCGGAACGTCTGCCAAGGATTGTGGGCCAACCAACTTCTGGAGGAAGTCAAGTTGTTGTTGCATGGCGGCCCATTTATCGAGTAATTCCTGCTCTCTAGACGGAGTAGGGATAGTGAAAGATGGAATTTGAGGAGCAGAGGGGTAAGCATTTGGAGGGGGCAGCCCGTAGGAAGGATATTGGGCCGAAGGATGAGCCATATTGGTGTGAGCTTGGGTTGCCCCTTGATGAGGGCGCATGAAATCATTTGGGCTGACAAGGACCTGCGACACTGATGGGCCGAACATGTGATGATCTGACATAGAAGAAGGAGGGACAATGGTCTTTCCCTTATCCAAAAATTGCTGGGCCGAACCAGAAGACTGGCCCATCTCCAGATTAGAGAATCTGAGGGTCCTAGGCTGGACCGGAGTGAGGTTAATGGGAATGGGCTGGACGGCGGACCCATGGCCCTAGGCTGAGCAATGGAAGGATTGATCTGACCTTGCATAATCGGGGAAGGTGGGGTGTTGGGCCCCTGCATGGCCTGATAAACCGCCTGAAGTTGGGCCAGCTCTAATTGGGCCATCATTTGAAGAATAGAATTAGCGGAAGGAGGAAGAAGAGCTTGAGTGGATTGGGCGCCCTCCATAGGGATGGAAGACGAAGGAGGGATGGTCCCCTCTCTGGGTTGGAATGAGATAACCCTAGAGGGATCCTGTAGAAGCCCTTGAGGAAGAGAATCCTCTTGGGAACGGGGAAGATCGAAAGAAGCCATGGTGGATTCAAAGAGTGGATTGAAGTAGGATGTGGAAAGGGAATCGCCCCTAGGTGATGAAGCTTCTAGAGGATGGAAGCAACTCCACATGCAACTAAAGACCTTAGAACCATGCAAACAACACACAACAAACACACAATGAGTGACTAAACTTAGATGATTTTAACAAAGATGTAAGTGAAAAAGAGATAACAACACTCAAGGTCAACCAAGTTATTTGAATGATGCAACAAGATTTTTATGGTTTTCTCCTTTAGAACCTTAGCGACTTGATTAAAATGTGCTCTCCAAAATAGGTTCCCAATAGGGGAAAGATATGTGACTCGGTTGACTCTAAATGTAATCACTCCTTTACTTATGCATTCCTAGACACGGGGTGGGAAGTGGTACAACCGGCCCGGCGTCCGTGTGGGAATCCACCGCTCGCGGGGACTTATGGAGGTCCCTGATGTGATTTCCTAGTCGGCTCCAAGGAATATGGAGACGAGAGGTCCACACACCAAGGTAGGCAGATGCAATCTAAAGTATGAATATGTGAATGGCCCTATGTGCACCGGCGTGCATGCAAATTCTAGCCTAAAATCTAACAATCAAATATGCACACAATGATATGAATATGTGAACCAACCAAGGAGGAGACCAAATAGCACCTAAGCATGAAAATCACAGCAAAAACTGTGGAAATAAACTGCACCTCGGGATGCGTACCTATCTAGACTATGTGACAGTCTAGAACACCCGTGCCAGAATAATGTGACGGTCCAAGACTGGACCGTTAGATATAACGTAACGCGTGAAGAGGCGACCGTCAGCGTAGCCAGAGAACTAGAAACAGCAGAGAAATGAAGGGAAAATCCGGGGAAAACCAGAGCAACTTAGGGCAAACAAAGGACAATAGGTTTTTAACAGAGATTCAAATCACGATTGGCACTAGATGTCCCACCGTGATCGCCAA
This sequence comes from Amorphophallus konjac, assembly GCA_022559845.1. Taxonomy (NCBI): domain Eukaryota; kingdom Viridiplantae; phylum Streptophyta; class Magnoliopsida; order Alismatales; family Araceae; genus Amorphophallus; species Amorphophallus konjac. The sequence goes on along the minus strand of CM040118.1, from coordinate 374,874,989 downwards.
AAAATTCTATTGGTTATAATGTGTCCCTTCTTTTGCAAGATGAGCTATGATGCCAACTATGATGAAAGTATGAGCAAATAGTGGAATCAATCAACCCATGAACATGTGCAACATGAACCTAGGCAACTATCGTGAATACTAGCATGGGCATGCTATCTCAATCAGAACTAAGCTAAGCAAACAAAGAAAAAACACACGCCGAGGCGTGGAATAAGGAGATAAAGAAAAACACACCGTATAGGTGGAACAAGCAAATAAGGAGAAAATATGAAGAAGGAGAGAGCTAATACCCAAACTAAGGAAGATGTGATCGCCACTAAGGTAGAAACAAGTCAAAGACCTGGTAAATACCTTAGAATAGGAGGATGATGCACCCGCCCACGGGAGAGAGAAAGTAACTAGAAAAACTATAGCTCTGTCAGATGTAACGACTGAAGACTGATGCGTCACAGAACTGTGACGGCCTCACGATAAGCCGCTACGGGAATATAATGCGTCTATGGTAGACCGTTAGAGCTTCTGTAGAATAAAAATTTGGAATCTTTGATCTCCAAGCTTTCCAGCCGGCCAGGAAGCTTGGGCCTCGTGCTAGGAGCTCTGTAAACCTGCAAAAGAGTGTAGATCACAAGAAAAACAACCCCAAATTTGCCCTTGAATAAAGTAGTATCAATAAATCAAAGAAACTTAAGAACATGCAAAAGGAAAGGGAAATACCGGGGAGGTTGTTTTTTTTTAACCCCTCTGGGGCGTTTTAAAAGATATGAAGGATGTAAATGTATGCAGAAGATGCAAGAACGTGGTAGAAGAAGAGGGACAATGCTATGATGCTTGGAAGAGGGAAAGACGCTAGAGAAGAAAACTTTGACAGAACTAAACCCTTGGGATCAATATTCCCTGGACTTTGGAAGTAGATGGACGTGGGAAGCAGCTCTCCTTGGTTGGTTCTAGCTCCAGGATGCGGCAGCACTTCGACGTGAACTCCAGATGTCTTCTCTTCAAGCCATGAAGTCAAGGGTTCTATTTATAGACCCTCAAACTCCCCGGTCGAGTAGAGGATAATCCAGCTAGAAAGTAGGGTGGCAAACTCTTGAAGATAATACTCCCAAGAGTCCATAGAAACAAATAGAAGGTTCTATTCGAAGGAGAAATCCTCAGATCAAACTCTTAATTCGGCCACGAAGTAGCAGAGAAAGAGCAGTTCTGCTAGAACTCTCTGTTTAACGTAACGGCTGCACGATAGACTGCCACAGGGAAGTAACGCCCAGGAATGGACCATCACACAACCTTATCCACTGAAAGATAAGGCCAACGGGCGAAGTTTTCGAACACAGGACTCTAGATGAATGTAACGGTCAATGATAGACGTGTCATAGTGAATGTAACGGCCGCACGATAAGCCGTCACACTCAACGTATAGGATACGAGATAAGCTTTGAAAGAAGCCATTAACTTAAGGACTCTGGCATGATGTAATGGACCAAGGTAGATGCATTAGATTATTGTAACGCACCATCAAAGGACCGTTAGAGACAATGGAGTGCAAATGAAACGAAAGTTTTCTAAGCTTCGTCCAGCGGAAAGAGGTAAGGACCAGACCCAACCAAGGAGACATGACCCATGAAATAGACCTCAAATTGACCAAGATATCCCCATAAGGGTGAACAACTCAGAGCATCGTTTAAAATGAATAAGGAGATGACCCAACTTATTGGTCATAAAATGGGTGTCAACAGTGTGAACTCCAAATTTGATAAGAAATCCCCATTTGAGCTAATGCTTTCTATCTTATAGGTCAAGAAAGAGGAGAAGAAGAAAAAGGGAAAAAGAAGGGGAGATTTGATCTTCATCCAGGAGATTTTGGAGAACGTGCATGAAGAGAAAGTGAAGCAGATTTAAGAGAGGAACGCGTTGAAGTTTAAATCGACGACATCCGGCTTCCTTCCGACTCGAGCACTAAAGAACATCGTCATCCAGCTATAGAAAACAAAGGGGAATGATTTCTATATCTTGTATATGTTCTTTGTGATGTCTTTCATGATTTATATTTTGGGTTGAGCATGATTTAGATATTTGTGTTTATTTTCTGAACCTGAAAATACACTATGTGTGTGTGACCGTCTGCGTACGGTTGTGGATTCATTGTGCTGCAGTTGTTGCAGCGGGTGTGTGTGTGTTGTGATCCGGTCGTCGGATTCTGTGGGAGACTCCATCTCCGTGTGTGTGTGTGTTGGGGCGTGTCCCCATGTGTGTTGGAGCGTCATCTCTATTTTGGGGATTTATCCCCGAGTGAAGCCTTACCGGTTTGGTAAGGGGTGGACGTAGGGAGCCCGTCGTGGTCCCGAACCACCTTAAAAATCCCCTTGTCTTGTGGTTTGCTTTGTGGGATTGTGTGGTTTGCATAATATATCCATTTGTGTGATCGTGTGAGATCGGAGAGATTGAGAGAATTTAGGTATCTTGTTTAGTTAATTTCTTCAATCTTATTAATCTTGTTAATTTCACTGCGGATAGTTTTAATTTGCCATCTAGTGTGGGGGACAATTCAACCCCCCTTCTTGTCCGCTCGCCTACCTCGGGGACCCAACAAAAACATTTTATTTGCCAAGTAGAGAGAAAATGAGAGACAAGAGTCATCATGTAATGCTCAATACCAATTGCATTCAATTCATCATTCCGTTTCATTAGTTCATTAGTACAAGGTACATTGATGCTTGAGAGAATGCAAGACTTCTAGACACAAGTCAAAGGCTAATGCAAAACTGACTCACAAATGCAGATTGCAAACATTCATACAACACGCATGCATAAGCTAAAATATAGAGACCAGCACTAAAACTTCTCCCCCTTTGGCATCATCAAAGGAGGGGATAGGATAGATGAAAAGAAGACCCAAAGAGACACACGACCCAAGGACAACAAACTAGAGGGAAGAAGCAAAAGAAAATCCTTAATGGCCATCTGTAGGAGGCTGATCTTCAGGAGGCGGGAGATAGCCAAGGCGGCGTCGGATATCCTCAAGAGTGTGGTCTTGAAACTGAAGGCGATGCTGGAGATTAGCAATTGTGTTATCACGATCCAGGTCATGGCGTTGCATATCAAGAAGAACGCGGTTCATGGTATGAAAAGCCTCACGTGAGTCTTCATGGCTTTGGGTTAGGGTGGTCATATGAGTGGAGAGAGTGGTCATCTGAGTGGACAAGGTGTCCATGACTGTGGAGAAAGAATCTATGTGATCGAACATGGTTTCCAGCATATCACCCATGGTGTCTATGTGATCCCCAAAAGTAGAGAGTTGGTTCTCAAAGGTGTCCACGTGAGTGACTAGTCCAGAATAATGCCTATCAAAAGTCTCAGATTCTACCCAAGAAGGCTGTCCAACTCCCTGAGTAGAGGACTCCCCGTGAAAGAACTATGGTGGAGGAGGTATCTCTGGATCGACATGTGGTGGAGAAGGTGGAGGAGGCTGGTCCTCCGCCTGAACAGGAGGAGGGGCTTCCCCTTGACCCTATTGCTGTTGTGGCTCTTCTTCCTCTTGATGTGACACGACTAGGGTGGATGAAGCAATGGGACACGGACACGTGGACCTATTCCGCAAGCACAATCACAAAGCAATAAAGTACTAGATTGGGGCCGATTCGCCATCGCCCACACACGAGCCCGGGTGACTTGATGATGCCAAGTGGAGATGATGGATCAAGGCCCTTGCTGGTAGAGTGCCAGTAGGGCTTGGGTTGCCCTCCCGAAGGTACGAGGTCCACACTTAAGGGGCTGGCCGGGTGCCAATTGGGGCACTAGGTCCCTCTCTCACGCAGCCCACGGTGACCGCTCGTAAGTGGATCACATGGGGTCGGGCGCTCACGCTCTTGCTCAACGGAGCAATACCACGGATATTAGCTGAACAAGTACTAATGATGGAGCAAAGTTTAGAGCTTACTCTGGTTGGTTTGAAGAAACCAACCCCGTTCGGAGACGAGGGCGAGCGGGGAAGTGTGGGTTCCCCGCACACTGCGCCGATGAAGCTTGATCCTATTTATTAGTTACAATCACTACGCCTCACACAGAAGGGTGGACTTGGGGTGGGGATTTGAGTATTACAACTAAAACACTACCTCCGCATAGCGAGGGGCGTTAAGCCAGCCAGGCGGGGAGGGGAGAGTAACTGAAACCCAATAGAAGGAACCGATACCGAGTCTGCCTGCTCGCTGTGATACGTGACAGACAGTCAGTATTGAGGCCGTAGATCTCAAGTCTCGAATTTTGCTGATGATGAGACGAGTGTGGAACTCTTCATAACTGGAGCCAGAATGCCTTAGAATTATTTTGAATTCTCCCAATGCCGAGGCTGGTCTTGGTGGAGGCTCGAACAGAGTGACAGAATCTGGGACAGGCAGCTTCAGATCTCCAACAGCAGGTTGCAGAGAGCGCCCCGACAGCTTCCGGACTTCGTATCACAAACCGCTGGAGTTTCTGGAACCGTGGATGAGTCCTCTTCGCAACAAAACTAACGGGGAAACCGAATGATGCTAGACAAAGACTGGGGGACTCTGAATGGTGTTGACAGGTCGATGCAGACTGTGGGAAGCAGATCCGTGTAGCCGAGGGAGAAAAATGATAACTTTGGCTCACGGATGCCGATCGATGTTCTACTTCTTGATTCTAAAAATAGACTGGACAAGGAAGAATTTTGGAGAAGAACTCTTGGCCTGATTCTTCCATGGTTCGTCGTGGTACAGCTCCTATTCTGGTTCAGGTACTCTGCAGGGGCAGCTCTGCGCAGTCGGGGGATATCGGACCTCCCGGGCAGCACGGAGCTCAGAAGGGGATGAGACCACTGCCGTTGCGAAGCTGACTGGGAGAGATTTCCGTCGATGTAGGCCACGCCCCAAGGAGATCCGGGATGGGGCCTGAGGCGGCGCTGCAACAGGATGTTGATCTGCTGGTCTTCAGCTGCACGCAGAATGGAAGAGAGAAATGGTGGAGGGGTGGTTTCTTTGGTGGACGGTGGTAGGGGATATGGGTCCTTTGGTGGTGGGAAGGGGTTTGGGAGGTGGAAAGAGGTGGTGAGGGAGGAGGCCAGAGGCGGAGCTAGCAGGGGGAGGGGTGGGTGCGCAAATGGCCAAGGGGGGAAGAGGTGAGGAGATGGGGGCGCAAGTCACTTGGGGGAATGGGGAGGGCTCCTCTTGATTTGGGTGGTGGGTTAATGGAAGGGTTTAATGGTGGTCTAGGGAATGGGAAGGGGTTGCTTTGGGGATGGGGAGGGGTGCCTAGGAGAAGGGAGTCTCCCTTGGGAAGGTGAAAGGGTGTATGGGGAATGGGAAGGGTTGCTTGGGAAGTGGGGGGAATGGAGGGGAGTTAAGGGTGTTGGGAAGATGAAAGGGTGGGAGGCTGATGTGGCAGATGAGGTGGCAAGGAGAGGAGAGAGAGGATGGTGCGAAATTTGGAGAGAGAGAAGAGGGGAGAGAGAGAGGGGTTCGCCCCTTTTAGTGAGAGAGAAGTAGAGAGAGAGAAAGAGCTAGAGAGGGAGAGAGAGAGAGAGAGGCAATTCTTGTGGATAAAATTGTACTCAAATATTCATTAACCATCTCAAGTGGGGTTGGGGTCCTATTTATAGGGATCCCAACATTTACAAAAAGTCCCTCTGATAAGTACAAAAAGCAAATAAGCAAAGAAATGGGGAAGGGAGAGGGCGCCCCTGGGCCAGGCCCACCTAATTGGGCCCATAAGACACTCTAGCCCAACATGAAGACACAAACTTAGGTAAATAACATGATAACCTAGGGACTTGACTCAAAACAAAGGTAAATTACATCAAAATGACTCAAATAAAAGTAGAAAATACATCAAGATGACCCACATAACAAGCCCAAGTGACGTAGTGAACCCGTCCAGCCCTGGAGCCGTATCCTACCCATCTCCGGGAGGGAGAGAGGTGTCGAGCCAGAGGGAATCACGGGTGATGTCCCCATCAACTCCCCAGAGCTGTGAAGAGCTCGACTCTATCGAGAAAGGGTCCACTCGGCTATGATAATGCTCCAGGAGGTCGGGGTCTAACTGCTGAAGATCCTCCTTGCTCACCCATGAATCATCCGAAGGGGGCCGGCCCTTCCACCTGACCAAGTATCGCTTGTTGTGCATCCCTTAGTTTTGATGATGACAAAGGATATGTTTAATTACTCCTTCAATGTAAAGTAATGAACTCATGACAATTTGATGATGACAAAAGATGTGTTTAACTAATTCAATGCAAATCTGATACTTCAAGTCACTTCTGATAGTTCAAGTAATTTCAGGTATACTGAAGTACAAGTGAAATCAACAAATCAGAAGAAGTGTCAAAGGTTGCTTGTCGACCAGTGAAGTGATCATTGTCGACCAACGAATCCAACCAAACACAGCTCAAGTCATTCTCCTTCTGTACGTGCTTTGGTTGTCGACCAAAGCCCTGCTCGTTGTCGACCACGGAACAGATAGAGCATCAGCCTGAACTACCAGTCATCTGGACATTGCTTCTTGTCGACCAGCGACAGGGTCGTTGTCGACCACAAGCGATACAGCGTCCAGAACTGAAACTCAACTGAATTCAGTTTCTGTTCCTAGAAACCTGCAGGTTGTTGCTGCAGGTTGTTGGGCGGTTCAGATGATAAGATTCCGCACTGGATTTAAGGAGAGAATCTTGGAGAGAACTAGTCAAACTTATTCAAATCTTTCGGGTAAATCTTCTCCCTGTTTTCTAGCCGATAATCCAATGGATGTGTGCTCAATTACGAATCTGCGCGGGAAAAGCCTATGCTTTGAAAAGAACTGGTACAAAAGGTAAAGATGACAGAGAGCGGGGTGTGGAACACAGAGTAGAAGAAAAAGAAAGAATACACCCACGAAGATACTCTGAAAGAGGAAAGAAGGAGTGGCTCTTCAGAAACCACAAAGACTGCACAAGACCGAAGGCATCTTCATTGCTGCAGAAGGAAGACTGACTCAAGGCAAGCAAGACTCCAGCAGCGTCACAGCTGAAGGCAATCGTCTGGAAGTTCCACAGGGAGTCTATTCCTGTTACCTGCAGTCCCAGGCTGAACTTTTTTTCTTTGATTCAAAAGCTCTTGTTCAGTCCTGTTGCATCTTTTGTTCTTTTCATTACATCAAGTGTCAAGCTGTGAGGCAGCGGGTACAAGCTGTGTGTCAGCGGGAAGAAGCTGTGTATCAGCGGTGTGTTGGTTGAGATCAGGAGTTCTCATTTAGTGAAGCCTTGCTCAAGTTGAGCGAGGGGTGGACGTAAGTCTCGGGAAGAGACTGAACCACCTAAAAATCCTGTCTTGTGGTTTTGCTTGTGGTGTGTGCTCTTCTTATTGCTTGCTGTCGCTGTAGTTATCAGTTTTATCTTTGCAACCCATAGTTTGCTTAAGGTCTAGTCGATCTTTGGTTTATAAATTGAAAAAGGGGCTAGATCTATTCACCCCCCCTCTAGATCTATTCAGTCCGTACGCAACACGTGGTATCAGAGCTAGACTCTCCGAAAATGTGGTCTAACAACCAGGAGAGACCTAGCGGACTGAACTCTAGAAGTCTAATGGATGAGGGACACTCAGTGACTAGACCACCATACTTTGATGGAAATGATTACTCATACTGGAAAAATCGTATGCAGGTGTTCTTGAGAGCACAAGATCATGAGATGTGGAGAGTAGTGAGCCGCGGACCCTATGATCTGCCCGAAGATGAGGATACCTGGACCAGAGAACAGTTCAGAAAATCAACCATCAACTGGGGAGCTATGAACGTAATGCAATGCGCACTTCATCCCACAGAGTTCTCAAGAGTCTCACAATGTGCAACAGCCAAGGAGATGTGGGATCGACTCGAAGTCATCTATGAAGGTACGTCAGAGGTAAGGGAGTCAAAAGCAAATATGTTAGTCTCAGAATATGAAATGTTTAGAATGAAAACTGATGAAAACATTTTTGATATGTATGCTAGACTAGTACAACTAACAAATAGCTTAAAGAGTCTAGGGAAAACCTACAAGGAGCAAGAGCTAGTGAGAAAAAATTTAAGGTCCCTCACTCCTATGTGGCATACCAAGGCCACAGTCATTGAGGACTCAAAGAACCTCACTACTATGACTGTGGATGAACTACTAGGTTCCCTAATGGCCTATGTTGTCAATGTAAAAAGAAAGGAAGACGAGGGCAAGAAAAAGAAACAGCTAGCTCTGAAAACTAAAATAGGCACCTCTGAATTATCTGACACTGATGACTCATCTAGCACAGGTGAGGAAACTGGTGAGCTTGCCATGCTAACAAGAAAGTTTAGAAAGTTTCTGCGGAAGGAAGGTAAGGGATTTAGAAATCCGAAGGGCATGGTAAGAAGGTCACCCCAGTTTAAGTCTGACAAAACTAAAGCCTCATCTAACAAACTTGTCTGCTACAACTGCAGAAAACCAGGACACATGAAGGCTGAATGTCCAGAGGCTCCTAAGAAATCAAGCTTCAAATGGAAAAATAAGAAACCAAAGGCAATGATCAGCACATGGAGCGAGGAGGAAGAAAGCAGCGAAGAGGAAACAACTTCCGAGGAAGAAGAAGGAAACACATGTCTAATGGCCAAAGGAGACAGCAATGATCTTGAGGTAACCTCCCCTTTTCAAGACTTTTCTAGCTCAGATTGGGAAGAAGCCTATTCAGATTTACTTGATACATATGAAAGAATAAGAAGGGAAAATAAAAGTTTGAAGAAGAAGGTTAATCAGTTCAATAATGACAGCAACTCAATTGCCAACAGAACTGAACTAGAATTGGAGATCACCACCTTGCAAAATAAACTGAATCAACGTGAGATAGATGAAGAAAATGTCAAAGGGCTATTAGAAGAAAATGAAGTACTGAAAAACACAATTGACGAGTTAAAATTAAAGACTCAAGAATATGAACAGGAAACTAAGCTAACTCAAGAAAGAAACAACTCACTCAAGGAAGAAAACAGTCAACTTCTGAAAGAAATAGAAAGAATCCAAAGTGAACTGAAAAATAAACAGGAAACATTGGAAAAAATGACTAAGGGTCAGGAAAACTTGAACGCTGTGTTGGGAATAAAAGTAAATTTTCAGAAAGAGGGGTTAGGGTACAACCCAACGGCTAAAAAGGAATTCCAAATAAAAACTTTAAATGAAATAGCTGACTTTAAAGGAAAAGGCCCCTTGATAAACTTATATCAAAACAAACAAAAGGATATAGCTGAAAGCTCCTCTAAACAGATTAATGTCACCTTGGAAGAGAGGAATTCTAAAGGGAAAATGGATAATCCACATCAGTTTAAAAACAATAGTCATATCAGACGAGAAGTTCAAATTCACAGAAGTAACCAGACAAATAAAGCATTAAATCATGTTAATAAACACAAACCTGTAAAACAAGGTGTCTGGAAACAAGCTGGTCAACAACAGACCCCTCCTCTGTCGACCAGAGGCTCAACCAGAATAGATACTGGTATCTGGAGAAACTATGGTCGACCACAGACTTACCAGATGTCGACCATGACCAGACACGCAAACAGAACCCACAAATTTTCTCAGCTGAAATAGAATGGAAATTGGAACTTAAGAGAGTGGATTCAGAATAGACACAACCTGAACAAATTCAGAAATGAAAAGACAAACTGTTCTAACAAAATTTGGGTTCCCAAGGTGTTGTTACAGCAGTTTCATGATTTCACAAGCTATCTTGGACCCGGGTACCATTTGGGTCCAAAAGTTTCTGTGTAATTTGTGATGCAGGAATGTCTGGCAGCCATGCACAACAAGTGGTATTTAGATAGTGGTTGCTCAAGACACATGACGGGAGACAAGACCAAGTTCTCCCAGCTGAGCGCAAAAGATGGAGGATATGTGACGTTTGGAGGAAATAACAAAGGCAAAATCATTGGGATAGGTGAGATAGGTAAGAAACCCTCAAGCTGCATTGAAAATGTATTATTAGTGGATGGACTGGAATATAACTTATTGAGCATCAGTCAATTATGCGACAAAGGCCATAAAGTGGTGTTTGACTCCAAGATCTGCAGGATTATTGAGCCAAATTCAGAAGCAGTCAAGTTTATGGGCAAGAGGGTAAATAATGTCTACATGATAGACTTGGATGATCCAGCCCACTCCAACTTGTGCCTAACCGCCAAGAAGGAGGACTTGACCTGGTTGTGGCACCGAAGACTAGGGCATGTTAGCTATAGGGTGTTGCACAAACTTGTGAAAAATAAAATGGTTCTTGGTATGCCTGAAATTTCGTTTGCTCAAAATGTCAAAGTATGTGAAGCATGTACCCAAGGAAAGCAAACAAGAAAATCATTCAAAGGTAGAACTGAAAGTCAGTTATCAAGACCCCTAGAACTTGTGCACATGGACCTTTTTGGCCCAACAAGAACGGCTAGTCTTAGTGGTAAGAAATATGGTTATGTTCTAGTTGATGACTTTTCCAGATTTACATGGGTAATGTTCTTATCACATAAAAGTGATGCTTTTTATGAGTTTCAGGAATTTTACAAAAGAATGAAGCAGGATGGTAAGTCCAAAGTGTGTTCAATCATATCTGACCATGGGGGGGAGTTTGAAAATTCTGAATTTGATGTATTCTGCAGAAATAAAGGGATAACCCACAGATTCTCCTCACCAAGGACACCGGAGCAAAATGGAGTTGTAGAGAGAAGGAATCGCACTCTTGTCGAGATGGCCAGAACCTTGTTGGTAGAAGCCAATCTTCCAAGAAGATTTTGGGCAGAGGCGGTCAACACATCATGCTACATTGTAAACCGGGCAATGGTAAGACCGTCCAGTACAAAAACTCCTTATGAAATGTTCAAAGGTAAGAAACCATCCCTAGCTCATTTCAGAATCTTTGGTACAAAATGCTTTATTCATAACAATGATAAGAGAGCCTTGGACAAATTTGAACCAAAGAGTGATTCAGGAATATTCTTGGGCTATTCTGACCGATCAAGAGCCTATAGGGTATTTAACATCAAAGATCAGATAGTTGAAGAATCCCCGCATATCTCATTTGATGAAATTAATGATTTTGGCAAAAATGAACAGGCCAGCAAGGAAGAAGAAGATGGAGAATTTCTGGAAGACAAAGAAGAACCGATGGATAATGAAGGAGAACTAATTCAAGAAGAAAGTCAAGGTAATATTAATGATCAACCCGAAGGAGAGGCCATCTCAGGTAACAATCTTAAAAACTTGAAACTTCTTAGAGATCACCCTCTAGATAACATTATTGGTAGTATTCATGATCCTAGGAAAACCAGATCTCAGTTTAAGACTATTAATGAATTAGACCAACTTGCCCTTGTGTCCCAAGTAGATCCCAAGTCTGTAGAGGAAGCTTTACAAGATGAATCATGGATAAATGCTATGCATGAAGAACTAAATCAGTTTGAAAGAAATCAGGTTTGGAGACTTGTCCCTAGACCTACATCTCACCCTGTAATTGGAACCAAATGGGTATATAAAAATAAGTTGAATGAAGAAGGGGTTGTAATGAGAAACAAGGCTCGGCTGGTGGCTAAAGGGTACAACCAAGAACTTGGAGTTGATTTTGAAGAATCATATGCTCCAGTTGCTAGATTAGAAGCCATCAGGATATTATTAGCCTTTGCATCTTCTCATGGAATCAAATTGCAACAAATGGACGTAAAAAGTGCATTTCTAAATGGTATTGTAAAAGAAGATGTCTATGTGGAACAACCCCCTGGTTTTGAAAATGATGAACTTCCTAATCATGTCTTCAAATTGCATAAAGCCTTGTATGGATTAAAGCAGGCTCCTCCGGCATGGTATGAGAGGTTGAGCTCCTTTCTCACCAAAAAGGGATACTCAAGAGGTAAAATTGATCAAACACTGTTTTCCAAGACTCAAGGTAAGGACATACTAATTGTACAAATCTATGTGGATGATATTGTATTTGGGTCTACTAAAACCTCCTTGTGTACTGAATTTGCAAGCTTCATGACTGATGAGTTTGAAATGAGTTTAATGGGTGACTTACAGTTCTTTCTTGGATTGCAGATCTCACAATGTAGAGAGGGATATTTTATAAATCAATCCAAGTACATAAAAGAGATGTTGAAGAAATTTGGCATGGAAAGCTGCAAGCCAATCGAGTCACCCATGGGGACAAATGCAACTTTGGAAGCAGATGTAAAAGGTAACATGGTAGATGCCAAGAAATACAGAGGTATGATCGGATCCCTGCTATACTTAACTGCATCAAGGCCAGATATTCAGTTTAGTGTATGCATGTGTGCTAGATATCAGTCTAGTCCTAGGGAATCACATTTAGGAGCTGTCAAGCGTATCTTCCGATACCTTGCAGGCACCCACGAATTGGGGTTATGGTATCCTACTCACTGCAAACTAGATCTGATTTCATATTCGGATGCTGATTATGCTGGTTGCAAAATTGATAGGAAAATTACTAGTGGTTATTGTCAATTCCTAGGTGGGTGTTTAATTTCATGGGCTTCTAAAAAGCAACATTCTGTAGCACTCTCCACTGCTGAGGCTGAGTATGTCGCAGTAGGGAGTTGTGGTACACAAGTTCTTTGGATAAAACATCAACTCCAAGACTACAATGTAGATCTTGGTTGTGCACCCATTTTATGTGACAACACTAGTGCTATTAACTTGTCTAAAAACCCCATTCAACACTCTAGGATAAAACACATTGAGATCCGTCATCACTTTCTGAGAGATGAAGTCTCCAAAGGAAATTTCATGCTTCAATTTGTGGAAACTGAAAAACAATTGGCAGATATTTTCACTAAACCCCTTAACAATGACAGGTTTTCAACTCTAAGAAGGGAGTTGGGGATATGTAGAATATCTCCTGAAAATTCTTGAAATGCTCATATTCCTGTGTTCTCTGTATAGCTTTCTGTCATTTCTGTAATTAGATATGTTAGTTAGATCTCTGGTACTGGTTGTGTTTGGAAGCTCTGGTCTCGGCTGTTACTCAAGCAACATTCTGCAAATTCCTGGCACTGCTACTGGTTAGCTCTGGTGGTCGACCAACGACAGGGCATTGGTCGACCAAGGCATCAAGACAGGAAACTGTTTGGTTCTGTGACTACGCAGATGTCGACCAGAGACAGCTCCATGGTCGACAATGGATCTATAAGGAAGCAAATGTCCACTTTAGACAGGCTCCTGGTTGACACTAGTTCTGGTAGGGAATCTTCTGGACTGTTTAAACTGTTTGGGCTCAGATTCATCTTCACTCACTCATCATCATCCATACGTTCCATTCCCTGTGTCTTCTATCTCATCCTGGCCAACATTATTTTTTATTTCAGCATGGATTCTCAAATTGAGGGGGAGAAAAAGTGTAAACTCATTCCTTGATAAAACATTGAATAACCTAACCATATCTTCCAATAAAATCACCAATGTAATCAATAAGAGTAGAGGTTGAGTGTAGTAATGAGGATTTGGACTGTACTACTTCAATAAATTCAAACCATAACTATGATTCTGTCACATGATTTTGAAGACTTATGATTTTTAGTAGTAAGTCGGTTTCTCTACCTGTGCCCGTGCTGAACAGTTAATATAAATCCAAAAATATAGCATGAATGCACGTGGAATACGCCATAACTCTGTCTTCATGGTAGAGCAATGGATTGGATTCTGAGAAACTACTGCCTCCCATTTAAAAAAAAATGGATGAAAAATAAGTGAGAGGCATGTGTGTCATGAAGAATCAATCTATCTCTGCTACTATCAAAAATTATTGAGATTGGGCATACTGAGTAACTGGGGATATTGGCGTCTGATAAACGTATATCCTCACGGATAAAAGGTGTGTCCCAGTTAAAAGTGGAATGGTTAGGCATGCTAAGTAGCCGAGGTTTCTGGCGTGTAAAAAGCATGTCTCCTCGTGTAGAAAAGCATGTGATAAACCTGACCACAGCTTTCAAAATGATTCCAAAAGGAAAAACTCAAAATTATCTAAAAGGCAGAGGAAAATGGTTGACCAGAGGCATGGCATGCAAAGAAAAGTTGAAAACACTATTCAGCAAGCACAGCTATTAAAATCATCTCTTGAAATCTATTATAAGTTTAAGAAGTCATGTGGAGGAAATTAGATATGGGGCGTAAGCTTATTGGTGCAATACTTTCAAATTCAAGTGAACCACTAGGCCCACTCTACTTGTTTACAAGGTGGTCTCTGCTAAGGGTGGATAGGTTAAATAAATGCTTCATTAAGGAAAGGGCGTACACTTCAATAAATTCCCCAAATTTAATTCGGCTGATTTAATCCTGTCCCTTCGTTTTCATCATCGCGCTGGTTCCACAAACCCTAGGATTTATGACCCAGGACTTATCCACTGATATCCTGCCCCTATAACTTGAACAGACTGGGTCCCTAGGTATTCACCACCTTGCTACTTCACCGTTTTCACCTTTCACGATACTCTTCCGTTTCCAGTTCCCTTCCGCTCCCTTGTGCATCCCTCTTTCGCATCCTTCCACCATGAGGTCCTCCAAGAGAGCAAGGGATGAGGCCCCTGCCGAAGCATCAAAGCCGTCCAAGCGTTCCAAGCAGAAGGCCACGCAGGGTCCGCCATCGACCCCTCGGAGGTCGACAACGGATAATACGGCTGAATCGGGCGGAAAGATGGCAGCTTTAGAAGTACCCAACGTCCATCCAGTCTCTGGAGTTCTCAAGCCTCGGAACATCATGCCACCGAGAAGAGTAGATATTTCCGATCAGCGGCTGATGGAGATGTTCCCAGAGTTGCTGGAAGTTTTGGACGCCCAAGGCTGGACAGAGTTTGTTTCCGCACATACTCAGTATTCCCCACAGCTTGTGCAAGAATTCTACCACAACCTGCAAGTAGTGGATGGCCAGGTCTATACAGTAGTTCAAAGGGTCGTCGTCAGCCTCGACGTCAAGTTACTCCACAAGGCGCTGAAAATTTTCAGACATGGTGCTGTCTTCAATCCTGAGGACTTTGACTTCAGATCAGCATATGCCGTGGTCACTGGCCAACCAGCCCCTGAGGTCCTTCCAAAATCCATCAATGCCAACACCTTCCCTCCTCTTCATCGATTACTCCATCATCTTCTTACTACCATAATCCAACCGAGAGGAGGCGCCAGGGAACATGTAAGTCGCCTTCACTTATTTCTTCTCCATGGCCTCATCACTCGCCAACTCATTCGCCTTCCCAAGCTCATGCTGAACACGTTCCACACCATTTTGCATTATCCTCTAAACTCTCTTCCATATGCTGCCCACATAACTGCCATTCTGGAAACAGCAAATATACCCATTCCTCACGCTCAGCGTGTTGTCATTCCCAAATGGCACGTATACTCTTTTTATTACGTGACCACCTTTTTGGGCTATAAGAAGGTAGGAGATCAAGTCCAGCACACCCTACCATCCAAGGGTAAATCCAAAGCACCGTTGCCACCCTCTTCTCCACCACAGACACCAATTCATGTCAGCCCTGCTGTAACCCCTCCAACTATGGTGATTCCCACTCACACTCCCACTACTACAACCACTGCTACCCATCCTTCACCTTCACTCGTCATAGTGCCATGGCAACCAGGCACTGCAGCCACTCATGTTCCAGCTACTTCTGTTCCATTTACCTCCGCTCCGTCTACTTCTGCTCCACCACCTCCTTTCACCTCCACCACTGAGTCTCAAGGAGTGCTTCTCCAGATAGCATCTCAGCTGTCCTCTCTCACCACTCAATTCCAATCCTTTCAAGAGAGTATGAATGCTGCCACTGGGCACTTGGAGCTGCGAGTTCAGAGACTAGAACAGCAGATGGAAACCAGGTTCATAAAACAACAGGAACACTCAGAACATGCTAGCTCTCGGTTTAACAGACTGGTTGGTACTTTAGCTGAAGTGTCAGTAGAAATGGGCACTCCCATTGAGGTCACCACCCAGCAGAGTAAACAGTATCACCACGATACTATATCAGAGATCCAGAAGCTAAGGCTGTCTTATGCTCACATCGTTGACAAGCTCGATCGGATGGCAGAGCAAGTGAAGCCCGAGAGTTCTTCGTCCTCCTCAGAGTGATAATCTACATACTCCTCTTTTTGTTGTTGACAAAGGGGGAGATAGGGTCTTATGTGTCATTGTGTGTCTAGGTGTGTCTAGAGGTCAAGACTATGTGTCACTATGTGTCTTTCTCTGTTTTGAGTCTTTCATGTAACTAGTGTTATGATGCTTTTGTAAGGCACATCAAATGAATTGTCTGTCTAAAATCTGTGTTATGATAGCCTTGAATGAAATATCAAATGAATTTTATAATCTGTTGATTGTCACAATGACTCATGGTTGTCATCATCAAAAAGGGGGAGAATGTTGTGCATCCCTTAGTTTTGATGATGACAAAGGATATGTTTAATTGCTCCTTCAATGTAAAGTAATGAACTCATGACAATTTGATGATGACAAAAGATGTGTTTAACTAATTCAATGCAAATCTGATACTTCAAGTCACTTCTGATAGTTCAAGTAATTTCAGGTATACTGAAGTACAAGTGAAATCAACAAATCAGAAGAAGTGTCAAAGGTTGCTTGTCGACCAGTGAAGTGATCATTGTCGACCAACGAATCCAACCAAACACAGCTCAAGTCATTCTCCTTCTGTACGTGCTTTGGTTGTCGACCAAAGCCCTGCTCGTTGTCGGCCACGAAACAGACAGAGCATCAGCCTGAACTACCAGTCATCTGGACATTGCTTCTTGTCGACCAGCGACAGGGTCGTTGTCGACCACAAGCGATACAGCGTCCAGAACCGAAACTCAACTGAATTCAGTTTCTGTTCCTAGAAACATGCAGGTTGTTGCTGCAGGTTGTTGGGTGGTTCAGATGATAAGATTCCGCACTGGATTTAAGGAGAGAATCTTGGAAAGAACCAGTCAAACTTATTCAAATCTTTCGGGTAAATCTTCTCCCTGTTTTCTAGCCGATAATCCAATGGATGTGTGCTCAATTACGAATCTGCGCGGGAAAAGCCTATGCTTTGAAAAGAACTGGTACAAAAGGTAAAGATGACAGAGAGCGGGGTGTGGAACACAGAGTAGAAGAAAAAGAAAGAATACACCCACGAAGATACTCTGAAAGAGGAAAGAAGGAGTGGCTCTTCAGAAACCACAAAGACTGCACAAGACCGAAGGCATCTTCATTGCTACAGAAGGAAGACTGACTCAAGGCAAGCAAGACTCCAGCAGCGTCACAGCTGAAGGTAATCGTCTGGAAGTTCCACAGGGAGTCTATTCCTGTTATCTGCAGTCCCAGGCTGAACTCTTTTTCTTTGATTCAAAAGCTCTTATTCAGTCCTGTTGCATCTTTTGTTCTTTTCATTACATCAAGTTTCAAGCTGTGAGGCAGCGGGTACAAGCTGTGTGTCAGCGGGAAGAAGCTGTGTATCAGCGGTGTGTTGGTTGAGATCAGGAGTTCTCATTTAGTGAAGCCTTGCTCAAGTTGAGCGAGGGGTGGACGTAAGTCTCGGGAAGAGACTGAACCACCTAAAAATCCTGTCTTGTGATTTTGCTTGTGGTGTGTGCTCTTCTTATTGCTTGCTGTCGTTGTAGTTATCAGTTTTATCTTTGCAACCCATAGTTTGCTTAAGGTCTAGTCGATCTTTGGTTTATAAATTGAAAAAGGGGCTAGATCTATTCACCCCCCCTCTAGATCTATTCAGTCCGTACGCAACATCGCTCGTATGCTCTGCTCCGGGTGATAGTGAGATGTTCATCCAATATCCGCTCTACTTGCTCACGTTGGCCCCTCTGGGTTGGTGGGACTTTTTCATGGGTGGTGGCTCTCTCAAGGGGTGGAACAAGCTCGATGTCCTCACTAGGTGTCACCGTGGGACCCCTGTATGGCACCAAGTCAGCAGCATTGAATGTGGGACTTACTCCGTACTCCTCGGGGAGGTCCAACACGTAAGCATTCGTGCCGATCCGCCTCAGAACTTGGAAGGGACCTGATCTACGCGACCTCAGTTTGGAGACATTCCCAGGGAAAAGTATCTCAGTTCTCACCATCACAAAGTCACCTACACGAAATTCCTGGTGGCATCGGTGGGAATCGGCCAATTTCTTGTACACCTCATTGCTTTTGTTGATGTGTTTACGGATTTCTTCATGCAGCTCTGTGAATGATGACTCACTAGTGGATAATGGGGGTCCTGGACAACCAAATGTGGACCTAGCATGCAATGGTGCTACGTAGACTTTGATGGAACTAGGAGGGCCGGGACATCCATAAATGGCTCTATCAGGTATGGGTGCAATGAATGCCGGAGGATCTGGACTTCCATGTAGACCCCTATCATGCATAAGATGGATGATGAATGGGGGAGGACCTGCATATCCAAATGTGAACCGGTCGTGCATTGGACCTAGTGTGTGTGTGACACAAATGACGTGACTAGCCTTATCACATGATGCAAAATGTTGTGACACATGCATTCCTATCAAGACGGTCCCATCTTTAGGTGGGGGTTGATTTGGGGGTTTCCACTTATGGGGGTCGAAGGGGTCCAAGAAAGTGGACATATTGGGATGAGTCACTTCTTCATTTCCTAGGTGGATGTCACCCTTGGTCATGGCTTTCATAGTGTGGGCTAAGTATTGGAATGGCTGGGTTAGGTTCGACATGGTGGGTGAGGGTAGGAGGGAGTGGATGGTGAGTGATGAGTACTCGGAAGCCCATAGGAAGTGGCGAAAAGGATCAAGATGGGTTAGGGGGTCGGTGACGTGGGGGTGGGCTTTAATCCTAGGGTCCCTAGCGCACATAGGGAAGTGAAGTCATGAACCTGGTTGACCCCAATGCAATGCTCCTTGCAAAGGGGAGAGGGGTAGGAGGGCAAGGGGGTGGTATAAAACTCTTCGGGCTCGGGTAGAGACAATAAGAGCTCATTCGTGCAAGGACCCTTGGTGTAAATGGAGATGATGGACCCGATAGAGGGGTGTGAGAAACTAAGGTACCCCGTATCACTCGCTCCTAAGGCCAGCACGTTTGTCACCTCTATTTGCCTTAGTATGCCTTTAATCAAGTCCCTCATGGCTCCTACAAAGTAGGTCGATTGGTAGGTTGTGTGGAATGGTGGGGTGGACACAATTGGGTAATGATTTTCCATAGGGGGGTGCATGATGTGGAGGATGAGGTCTTGCTTTAGCCACTCAATGAGGGGTTCCCCTAAAATCACAATTCTCATGGAGGGAGGGGTGGGGGGACTTGGTTGGCCATCTGGCAACTCTAGGGGGAGGATGTTCCTAGTTAGGCTCGCTGGGGTCTCTTTGGATAAAGATGAGCCTTCTTGACCCAACCCTTGGCATTGGGCTTCATATTCTTCTTCCCACTCTAGGGGAGCCTCATGGATTTCAATCACTTTCTCATCCCTTTGGGGTGTTGAGATTTTACTCTCTAATGGAAGGTCGTTTGGGGATGGGGTGATGATAGCCGGTGTGGGATGCACACGGGGTGGTGAACAAGGATGGGACTCCGGTGGATGGGAGAGTACAAGGTTGTTGTTGAATTTGAAGGCTCCTGGAAGGTGTGGCGGGTGCACTAGGCAAGTCCGACGTGTCGGGTCGATGTTGGCATTCCTTTCATCTAACCATCTCCTACCTAGGATGATGCAAGGGCCTGCCAAAGTACCAATTTGACACCAAGCTCCATCATAGTATGTGGTCTTCGCGAACCATTTATGGAATTCAACGAAGACTTGGTCTCCGTTGTGCACAATTTGTCCGGTCCTAGAAAGAGTGGCAACGATATCGGGGGATACCCAATTATCAGACTCCAAGTCAATAAAATCAATTTCCGTAGGCTCTCCATTGGGTAGGTATGCAAGGGATATGATTGGGAGAGGAATCATTTGGTCCGTCGACTCATTGACAGTGGGTGGTGGACAATGCATGGGACGGTCGGTCGGGGACTCTAATGCAAGCGTGCCCATGGACTAGACTCGTAGAGACAAGTCTAAAACTTGCTCGGATACCACTTGATGTGACACGACTCGGGTGGATGCAGCAATGGGACACGGACCCGTGGACCTATTCCGCAAGCACAATCACAAAGCAATAAAGTACAAGATTGGGGCCGATTCGCCGTCGCACACACATGAGCCCGGGTGACTTGATGATGCCAAGTGGAGATGATGGATCAAGGCCCTTGCTGGTAGAGTGCCAACAGGGCTTGGGTTGCCCTCCCGAAGGTACGAGGCCCACACTTAAGAGGTTGGCCAGGTGCCAATTGGGGCACTAGGTCCCTCTCTCACGCAGCCCACGGTGACCGCTCGTAAGTGGATCACACGGGGTCGGGCGCTCACGCTCTTGCTCAACGGAGCAATACCACGGATATTAGCTGAACAAGTACTAATGATGGAGCAAAGTTTAGAGCTTACCCTGGTTGGTTTGAAGAAACCAACTCCGTTCGGAGACGAGGGCGAGCGGGGAAGTGTGGGTTCCCCGCACACTGCGCCGATAAAGCTTGATCATGTTTATTAGTTACAATCACTACCCCTCACACAGGAGGGTGGACTTGGGTGGGGATTTCAGTATTACAAATAAAACACTACCTCCGCACAGGGAGGGGCGTTAAGCTAGCCAGGCGGGGAGGGGAGAGTCACTGAAACCCAATAGAAGGAACCGATACCGAGTCTGCCTGCTCGCTGTGATAGGTGACAGACAGTCAGTGTTGAGGCCGTAAATCTCAATCTGGAATTTTTCTGATGACGAGACCAGCGGGGAACTCTTCATAACTGGAGCCAGAATGCCTCAGAATTTTTTTGAATTCTCCTGATGCCGAGGCTGGTATTGGTGGAGGCTTGAACAGAGTGATAGAATCTGGGACTGGCAGCTTCAGATCTCCAACATAAGGTTGCAGAGAGCGCCCCGACAGCTTCCGGACTCCGAATCATGAACCGCCAGAGTTTCTGGAACCGTGGACGAGTCCTCTTCGTAACAAAGCTGACGGGAAAGCCGAATGATGCCGAAGAAGACTGGGGGACTCTGAATGGTGGTGACAGGTTGATGCAGACTGTGGGAAGCAGATCCGTGTAGCCGAGGGAGAAAAATGATAACTTTGGCTCACGGATGCCGATCGAAGTTTGGCTTCTTGATTCTAAAAATAGACTGGACAAGAAAGAACTTTGCAGAAGAACTCTTGGCCTGATTCTTCCGTGGTTCGTCGTGGTACAGCTCCTATTCTGGTTCAGGTACTCTGCAGGGGCAGCTCTGCGTAGTCGGGGGAGATCGGACCTCTCGGGCATCACGGAGCTCGGATAGGGATGAGACCACCGCCGTTGCGAAGATGACTAAGAGAGCTTTCCGTTGATGTAGGCCATGCCCCCAGGAGATCCGGGATGGGGCCTGAGCCGGCGCTGCAACAGGCTATTGATCTGATGGTCTTCAGCTGCACGCAGAATGGAAGAGAGAAATGGTGGAGGGGTGGTTTCTTTGGTGGACGGGGGTAGGGGATATGGGTCCTTTGGTGGTGGGGAGGGGTTCGGGAGGTGGAAAGAGGTGGTGAGGGAGGAGGCTAGAGGCGTAGCTAGCAGGGGGAGGGGTGGGTGCGCAAATGGCCTAGGGGGGAGGAGGTGAGGAGATGGGGGCGCAAGTCACTTGGGGGAATGGGGAGGGCTCCTCTTGATTTGGGTGGTGGGTTAATGGAAGGGTTTAATGGTGGTCTAGGGAATGGGAAGGGGTTGCTTTGGGGATGGGGAGGGGTGCCTAGGAGAAGGGAGTCTCCCTTGGGAAGGTGAATGGGTGTATGGGGAATGGGAAGGGTTGCTTGGGAAGTGGGGGGAATGAAGGGGAGTTAAGGGTGTTGGGAAGATGAAAGGGTGGGAGGCTGATGTGGCAGATGAGGTGGCAAGGAGAGGAGAGAGAGGATGGTGCGAAATTTGGAGAGAGAGAGGAGGGGAGAGAGAGAGGGGTTCGCCCCTTTTAGTGAGAGAGAGAAGTAGAGAGAGAGAAAGAGCTAGAGAGGGAGAGAGAGAGAGAGGCAATTCTTGTGGATAAAATTGTACTCAAATATTCATTAACCATCTCAAGTGGGGTTGGGGTCCTATATATAGGGATCTCAACATTTACAAAAAGTCCCTCTGATAAGTGCAAAAAGCAAATAAGCAAAGAAATGGGGAAGGGAGAGGGCGCCCCTGGGCCAGGTCCACCTAATTGGGCCCATAAGACACTCTAGCCCAACATGAAGACACAAACTTAGGTAAATAACATGATAACCTAGGGACTTGACTCAAAACAAAGGTAAATTACATCAAAATGACTCAAATAAAAGTAGAAAATACATCAAGATGACCCACATAGCAAGCCCAAGTGACGTAGTGAACCCGTCCAGCCGTGGAGCCGTATCCTACCCGTCTACAGGAGGGAGAGAGGTGTCGAGCCAGAGGGAATCATAGGTGATGTCCCCATCACCTCTTCTTCTTCAGATTCTTCTCCACACACGGGCACATTTCTACGAAACTGACCATCTGGACCCCAAAAGTATCCAAAATATGTGAAAATCTTATGTTTGTTGTAGATATCATCTTGTCTAACTCGAATAAACAGTTCATCAGCCAAATTGATCCCAGCATATATGAATACTCCTGTCAGCTGTGAAGTATACGGCAAGGATCTCTAAAGTTGGGTACGGCATGTTCTAATCAAGTTTGTCATGAGCCGACACATGTTGACTAAAGTCCCATTCATAACATAGTAAAACAGGAATTTGTGGACTTCTGTTACTTCATTTCGACTTCCACTCTTGGGATAGATGAATGCAGTAAACATGTGATGTAATATTCGCTGCAGTGGTGGAAAATAGTTGGCATTCAAGGTGATTAAATCACTGACACCACGCACATAATCACAACCGGTCATAGCAAGAAAGGTGTCCTCAACTTCACCATGACCAAAAACCATGTCTACACCCCTGTCTGAAACTCCCAAGGCTTGTTCAAAAGGGTCGGAGTAATAAGAATCTCAATACCTTGAACAACTGTATATAACTGTTCATTTCTCTCAATCAGATTTCGATAGAATTGCTGGACTAGGTTGGGGTAGTATCGGGGATATCTTGTGACAAAATCTCCCCAACTATCTTGAATCTTAAATTTTGCACATAGATCGGGAAGAATCTCATTCACCTTATTGAAATCGACTAGACGAGGGTCGATAATGGGCCGTGGAGGCAACCTCGGTGCACGAGGAGGCGCAGGAGCTCGTTGTGGTGGATGAGCAGGAGCCTCACGTCTCCGAGCACTGGGTTCCCCTTTGGTAGAACGCCGAGAACTCCTTCTAGGTGGCATTCTAGACTAGAAAACCCGCTGTGGAAACCCTTGAATGGATTACTCTCGTCCTTGGGGATGAAGATGGACCAAAAGACACTCCAAGGGCTTGAAATGATCTTCTCCACAATGTAGAACCTAGGGAATAGCTTCTCGGTCGCACGAATGGCCGCGGAGGTTTCGTCCCGAAACTGTGACTAACAAGCCGGATCTTGTGCGGATGGAGGAAAGTGGAGGATTTGGGGCTTGAGAAGTGGGGTTTTGGTGTTCTAGGGTTAGGAAAGAATATTGGAGAGAGAATGGAGGCGATGGAATGAGGAAATGGGGTGTGAAGACCCCTTTAAAAAGGGTTCGGTTGTTGGTTCAGCTAGGCCGGTTCGCCGGAAATGGTCGACCGGACACAGGGCGGTGACCGACCGAAGTGGTCGACCTAGTCCTAATTTCCAATTTTTTTAATAACTCCTTCAACCTTTTTTTTATAACTCCTTCAACCTTTCTTCTTGATTGAACCAACACCTTGGAGTAATGAGTGGGAATGACTTGGAATGAAAAAGGGTGGGGTATTTGAGAAAATTCTCTAACTCTCCCCCTCAGAAAGTGCCTTAGATCCAAAGTCACTGGGTCCATACTTATTTAAGCAAAGAATATTCGACCTTAGAAAAGTTTCAAGAAGGGCTGTATGTATAATTAAATTCACGCATGCAGGCGTGTATATACACACAATCTACCCTTTATGCAAATGAGTTTCTATATGTGCAACTCTTTCACCTAAGTGCAAGCCTAGGTATGTATGCTCTCACCCTTGCACATGCGAAGTTCTCTTCTTATTTTGCTAAATTGTTCCTGGTTTAGAGGTTTTGTGAAGATATCGGTTAATTGATTGTGTGTGTCAACGAAATTCAATTCAAAGACCCCTTTTCCTGCATGATCTCTCAGAAAATGATGTCGAATATCAATATGCTTTGTCCTAGAATGTTGTACATGATTTTTTGACAAGCTGATTGCACTGGTGTTGTCACACAAGATTGGAACGCATTTCATTTCAACATCCAAATCAAGCAATTGATTTTTGATCCAGAGTACTTGGGCTCCACAACTTTCGACGGCTACATATTCAGCCTCGGCCGTTGAGAGAGCTACTGAATGTTATTTCCTGGAGGCCTATGAAACTAGGCACCCACCGAGAAACTGACAGTACCCACTAGTACTTTTACGATCTACAATGCATCCAGCATAATCCGCATCGGTATATACAATCAAATCAAATGAACTACTGATGGGAAACCATAAGCCAAAGTCTATTGTGCCAATTAAGTATCAAAAAATCCGTTTAACAGCCAATAAATGAGATTCTTTAGGACATGAACGATCACATAGACATATGCTGTATTAAATGTCAGGACGACATGCTATGAGATACAGTAGTGATCCGATCATACCTCGAAACAATGTAGAATCTACTATTTTATCCTTTTCATCTTTGTCTAACTTCGTCGTTGTGGCCATCGGAGTTGGCATGGGTTTTGCTTCTGCCATCCCATATTTCTTTAGCAGCTCCAAGGTATATTTGGCTTGATTTATAAAGATACCTTCTGATGTTTGTTTAACCTGCAATCCAAGAAAGAATGTTAGTTCACCCATTAAACTCATCTCAAATTCTCCTTGCCTTATATCTGCAAATTCATCACATAAAATATTGTTAGTAGCTCCGAAAATTATATCTTCAACATACACTTGAACTACTAATATGTCTTTACATGATTTTCTCATGAAGAGTGTTTGGTCAACCTTACCTCTTTTGAAATAATTTTTAATTAGGAATGAGGTGAGCCTTTCATACCAAGTCCTTGGTGCTTGCTTTAATTTGTACAAGGCCTTCTGCAGCTTGTACACATGTTGTGGATGTTTTGGGTCTTCAAAACTTGGAGGTTGTTCTACAAAAACATCCTCTTTGATATACCCGTTAAGAAAGGTAGATTTAACATCCATCTGAAATAATCTGAAGTTGAGAGAACAAGCATAGGATAATAGAATTCAGACTGCTTCTAATCTAGCAACCGGTGCAAAAGACTCATCAAAATCAATGCCCATCTCCTGACTATACCCTTTGGCTACAAGCCGGGCCTTATTCCTAACAACCAATCCCGTGTCATTTAGTTTATTTCTAAAAACCCAACGGGTTCCAATTATGGGATGATTCTTGGGACGAGGCACGAGAGAGCACACTTCGTTCCTTTCGAACTGGTGTAGCTCTTCATGCATAGCCTGAATCTAGGATTCATTTTGAAGAGCTTCATGAATATCATTAGGCTCTTCTTGAGAGATAATGGCCATTAAATCCTCTTCTTCCACTTGCCTTAATGAAGATCTAGTTCTTACCCCATCTTCAGGATTACCGATGATATTTTCAGTGGGGTGATCTTTCAAGTATGTTGAAGCTCTAGGCAAGTCATGGTGTTGCAATGGTTATTCTTGAAGTGTTTCAATTGAAGAATCTTCATCATTTTCATCCTTGCTGGAGGTTCCTTCAGTTGGTTCATCCTTAGCCTTATATGTTCCAGCATCATTTGAGTGTTTAGGAGCTTCATCTGCATCCAACGTAGAGGAAATTTGATTTATCAGTTTTAATTCAGATTCATCAAAAATGACATGAGGACTTTCTTCAACAGCTAAAGTCCTTTTGTTAAATAGTTTGTAAGCTCTAGAGTTTAGTGCATAACCTAGGAAGATTCCTTTGTCACTCTTTTCATCAAACTTACCTAGGTTAGACTTACCATTGTTCCAGATGAAGCAAGGGCATCAAAAGGGTTTACGATAAGAAATGTTTGTTTCTTACCCTTGTAGAGCTCGTATGGAATTTTCTTCAAAATGGGCCTTATCATTGCCCTGTTTATGATGTAACATGCTGTACTTACCACCTCAGCCCAAAAGTATTTTGGTAGAGAGTTCTCACTTAGCATGGTCCATGCCATATCTATCAGGGTTCTATTTTTTCTCTCCACTACTCCATTTTGTTGAGGCATCCTTGGTGATGAGAAGTTATGTGTGTATCCCTTCTCCTTGCAAAAACTGCTGAATTAATGATTTTCAAACTCACCACCGTGATCACTTTGAATTGTGGTGATGAGGTATCCTTTATCATTCTGGATTTTCTTGCAAAATACTTGAAACTCTATCAAGGCATCACTTTTATTGGCTAGAAATAATACCCATGTGAATATGGAGTAATCATCAACAATCACAAATCCATAAGATTTTCCTCCTAGGCTCGATGTCCTAGTCGGATCAAAAAGATCAAGGTGCAGTAGTTCTAAGGGCCGAGCGGTAGAAATAATGTTCTTATTTTTGAAAGAGATGCGTGTTTGCTTGCCTTTTATGCAAGCCTCACAGATTTTATCACTCACAAATTTTAACTTTGGCAAACCATTCACCAAGTCATATCTAGACAATTTGAAGATTACTCCAAAACTAGCATGACCTAGTCTTTGGTGCCATAGCCATGCATTATCATGGTTGTTTGCTACCAAACACACATCATCACCGAAAACATCATCAAGATCAATAGTATATACATTATTGTTCCTATTGCCGATGAACCTGATTTCACTAGTGCTTTTATTCATGACGAGACAATGTGATTCTTCAAAGACAATCTTAAAACCTTTGTCGCACAATTGGCTTATGCTCAAAAGATTATGATTCAAACCCTTTACCAAAAGTATATTTTCAATCAGGGTTTCAGAATTCTTACCTATGTTGCCAATTCCAATTATTTTACCTTTGTCATTTTCACCAAAGGCAACTGAGCCTCCATCCTTATCTTGCAGAGTAGAGAACACCTTCTTGTCCCCTGTCATATACCTTGAGCAACCGATGTCCAGGTACCATTTGCTCTCTCTGGCTTAAAGGCATATCTGCAAGAAACAAATTTCTCATCCAATTGAGTTTGGTGCCCAAACTAATTTGGGTCCACCAGAGTAAGTCCAATTCTGCATATATCTTTTCCTGGTCCAAGCAGTATGATTTCTTTGTGTGTTTTGTCTGAACCAACAATTAGCAATAACATGACCAAATCTACCACAATAAAAGCACATTTGAAAATCTTCTTTGGTATTTGTGTGCTTTAGATTGAACATGTATTGGCTTAGTGTGTGAGCATGATGCACAATTATCGTTCTTATCATGAACAAAAGAAGTTGTGATCTTATTTTCAAAAGATTTTTTGTTACGGGGAATGTACCCCAAACCTTCTTTTTGGAAGTTAACCTTAACTCCTAATAAGTTATCTGAGTTTTGTTTGCCTTTGACAAACCTAGATAAGGTGGACTGTAGTTCATCCACCTCTTCATTCAAGCTCACATTCTTCTTTTCAAGTTTTGAATTTGTGAATTTCAGAACTTCTTCATTTTTCAATTTTTCAAAACTCTTTTCCATTTCAGACATTTTACACACCAATTCAACTTTAGTTTTTTCAATATCTAAAATTATTTGAAGCAAGCTTTCTTTTTCTTCTGTTAATTCAAACCATTCTTGTTCGAGTTTTTTAAACTTAACATAAGAGTCCTCATGAGCTCAATCTTCAAGTTTCTTTTTAAGGAATTTATTCTCAGATTTGATTTTTTTGTATTTTGTATACAAGTTTTCATATTCTAACTCCCATTGTTCATTTGAAATAAAATCAGGATTAGAATTTACCTCAACTGAGTCATCCTCATGTGCCATGCGGCACAGGCGTTCTACGAGCTATTCTAGCTCCTCTTCGGACTGCTTGTCCTCTTCGTCGCTCCATGTGGCGACCATAGCTTTTGGCTTTCTGAAATTTTCTTTCTTGAACTTTCTTTTCAGATCTGGGCACTCTCCTCTCATGTGCCCATGCTTCTTGCATTCATAGCAAATAACATTATTAGGCTTGCTCGACTCACCCTTAGTTTGAAAGGACTTCCTTTACCGCTTTCTAAAATTTCCTTAATAATTCTTCTTTCTTCTCAAAAATTTCTTCCCTTAGTGGGTCAGCATAGCCAAGTCTTCTTCTTCATTACTCCCTTCGCTGGACTCCTCTTCTTGGGGGTCGTCATAAGACTGGTTAGCTTTCAAGCCCACTATTTTCTTCTTTTTGGATTCCACCTCCGCAGTTCTTTTAATGTTTATCTCATAGGTCATGAGTGACCCTGTGAGCTCGTCCAAGGAGAGTGTGGACAGATTCTTTGAATTCTCAATGACTGTGGCTTTTGTATGCCAGGCAGGTGGAAGAGATCTTAACACCTTCCTCACGAGCTTGGAGTTGGTGTATTCCTATCCAAGACTCTTGAGACTATTAGTGATCTCAATCAATCTTGCGAACATCTCAGAGATGGTTTCTTCGGGTTTCATTTTGAACAGCTCGTAATCTCTGACGAGTAGGTTGGCTTTGGTCTCTTTGACCTCGGAGGTTCCTTCATACATAAGCCGTAGCTTGTCCCACATCTCTTTTGCTGAACTGCACATTGATACACGAGAAAACTCGTTAGGATGAATAGCGCACTGCATAATGTTCATAGCATTAAGATTTACTATGGATTTTTTAATATCCTCAAGGGTCCATTCGTCTTCATTTTTGGAAAGCTCATATGGGCCCTTGTCCACCACCTTCCAGATCTCGTACTCTTGGGCTCTCAGAAAAATATGCATTCTATTTTTCCAATAGGAGTAATTCGAGCCGTCGAAGTATGGAGGACGGTGGATGGAGTGACCCTCAGGCATCATCCCCTTGTTGGCCATTGATCTTGATCTGACTCTAAATCGTTAGATCTGAAAAATTAGAGCCTTAGCTCTGATACCAATTGAAGTCTCGCGATCAATGACACCCAAGAGGGGGGGGTGAATTGGGTGATTACAAAATTTACAAATCTTATACCAGAATTAAACAGATATGAAGAACCAATCTTTTAGAGACTTAGATCTGATGAAATAACAAATAGATCTATCAAAACCTATCACACACAGTAGATCCTTGGTACTATGGCGGAGATATAAATCTGAAGACTCTGCTCACGCAAGGTATTATCTTCCTGACAAGAATGACCTTGTCAATCCGAATCTACCTTTTGATATATCAAAGATCTTATGTATAAGTGACAAGTTATGCTAGATCTAAAAGGAAAACGCAAGAGAGTGATAAAGTGTGTGCTAGCACAGAACATGGGTAGAAGAAAAGGATCAAACCATACAAAAGACAAAGATTTTTAGGTGGTTCGGATGCAACGACGGAACCTACGTCCACCCCTCACAAATTGTGAGGATTCACACACTATCTTGTAGAGGATTACAAGATCTAAACACACACACACACACACTCGTCGGAGGATAGGAACTCCAACGAAGGTGCAAGAGCACCAAAACACACACAAATCTGAATGAAGAACACACACACACACACGTAGATCTAGGTAGATCCACACACACACGAGTGTTTAGAGATTACAAGAACACACACTTAAGGCTCAATGAAAATAGAAGTAGAAACACAGATGAAAAACTCCAGATTTAGGCTCCCCCTTAGTGGATGAAGAAGGTTTTTGATGAAGCTTGCTTCTCAGCTTGATTTCCACTTGAATGGCTTCAGGATGATCTTCAAATGCTTGAGATTTGATGAAGAATGCTGGGATGAAACATTGTTTATGGAGTTCTTCTGTAGCCCCCTTTTCTCCCTTGGCAGCCTCCTTAGATCTCCCTTGTGTAATTTGGGTTCCTTGGCCCTAAGCGGTGTTTTTATAACACTTGAATGGTCAAGGATAAGCCAAGACACAGATCCACAACTCCAGGGATGTCTGGAGACTTTTGGGATTAAAAAATCCTTGATAGATGCTTTCTTCTCGTGAAGAAAACAAAGTCAACAATAGTGGCTTCGAAGGATTCGGTCGACCTGGGAAGGTGGGGCGGTCGACCTAACTTTTACAGAGTCTGAAGCTTTCGTTGCTGGGAGAATCGGTCGACTGGTCCAGGGGTGGCGATCGACCGAACTCTGTAAATTTATAGAGTTCTGGGTGCTGGAAAATTAGGTCGATCGCACCAATTGGATAGGTCGACCAGACTCTGGAAAACTTGCAAAAATAACATTGTTAGCCCATGAAACATATCTTTATACAAGAGGCTTTGTGATCACATATTGTTCCATTCAATTGAGTTGGTTTTTACTTATTCTTGGCATTTTGAAGCAAGATAACATTTGAGCAATAAGCTTGGGATGAAAGTGGCTTTGAGAGCCTAAATGAGCTCTTACTTCTGCAATAATGAATGTTGTCTAACTGTATGCCATACGGGGTTTTGTTATCATCAAAATCACCCGGAGAGACTCAACAGGAATATCCGATGGAGAGGCTCTCAAGTCTAAGAGGTGTTGCTATCAAGTGCAAGTTATCTAATAGCATCGTACTGGAATACGCGCTATATGTGAACTAATAAAATAGAAAAGAGATGAGAAAGGAATGCTCCAAAGCATGAATCAAAGTGCAATCAAATCATGAAAATCTTTCCTTAAGTATAAAACTATAAAGTTTTTGGTATAAAATATCATACATGAAAAATAAGCTTTTAAACATGTTGAGGCTAAACATGAAGTTATGCCATGATCAGAGAACGAAACTAACAAGTAAAGCAGGTATATATAGCATAGATATATGGTGGAAATAACGGGGTTTGATCTAGTTACAGGAACCAGATAGCAGTTAGTCGAAGGCCACGACTTGGAAGTAGCGGTCTCTACAAGACCGCCTTCTTTCTGCAACAGACATAAGCTAAGTCCGTTGTGTAGGGGCTATCCTAGGGCAATTAATGCATGAAAACAATAAGGAACAGGAAGATAAAACATGATAGCATGTTAATGTGAAGAAAGTGCGTGGAAATAAGCATGGATTGGCTCAAAATTCTTATCTTTTAATTAAGGGTGCAGGGATAACATGCCATGAAAAACCTTGATGCGTAGTCATGGAAAAATAATAAATTCTCTATGTATAATGCATGAAATCGAGCAAGGTTGGAGGGTTTTTGTTCCTAACTTGATGTTTAAGCCATATATGAGATAACCTACCTCTGATCTCGTCCCTAGACTTCGAATTTGTCACCGGAAGTACGCTCCCATTCCTGTGCATCCTACATGGAACCAGCAACTTCCAGACCTTCTAACTCCTTGACGACTTGTTCTCCTAGCATGATATTTAGAGGGAGTTTAGAAGATACTAAGGAGAATAAAAAGTTTTAAAGATAGAAGTTGAAAATATGACACCATACCTTCGTACCATGTGATCCAAAATTAGGGTTTGCGTAGGACGAATCTGGGTCCTAGTTATAGGGATTGACCTAGGGTTAAGGGATTAGATTGACTAGGAGTCCTTATTGGGGTTAGAATCGATTCCTAAGAGTCCTAGACAAGTTCCTATACCAGGTTACATTGAAACTTGGCAATTTGGGTGGATAAAAATCCAATCTTTCCATGGTTCTTCACTTTCCATTCACGGAACCAAGTGGCGGTCTGGTCTGGACCGCTACCACCAGAAGGCGGTCGCGTGATAGACCGCGACTTGCCCTGGGTGCCGAAATTATAATTTCATTCAAACGCCTTCCTAATTATCCCCTAATTTATTTTATTTATCTATTTTAATTAGGGAAATTATCCTATTACGTTTCTAGGGTTTAAGCTTGGGTAACAAGCTAAGGTTTTTGGGTTTAAGGCCCACGCTAAGTGGGCTTAAGCATTTGATTATTAATTGGGCCTATTTCCTAAGGTTTTAACTTATTAATTCATTAATTAACCCATTTAACCCTTTAAGACCATATTAAATGATTAATTAAATCTATTTAATTTTTGGAAAAATTCTAGAATTATCCGCGGTGCTACAGTTAGTGTGTTAGGAGTTAGCACGATAGGCAATTAGTACGTGACTTAGATGTGAAAGAGCAAAGCATCGATCAGGGAAGATGGGAAGTGAACTAGCTATCAGGGACCCTATTGGGGAAGGGGTTTCAGTAGCCCCTTAGGGCAATTACACACCATCAATTTCATCTGCGACAAATTGAAGAAGATACACAAAGGAGGAAAGCAAAAACGAAGAAATTATTTAACATTTGTTCACTTAATCGTATAGGGACAAGAGGTATATCACAAATCAAAAGGGGGAGAGGGAGATATAGCCCCACGGGGCACAAATCAGTGGAAACCCACCTATAAAATTAGCAGACGGGAACATAGTATCACCTTGGCCGCTCTCTACACTCGGATGGCTCTGGAACTCTAGATGGAGGAGGGGCTCTCAGGGAAATCCTCTGCAAGGGGTGGCCACTGCTCTCTCTCGTATCTCCTCTCTATCTTCTCCTCTCTATTTTTATTTCTCTGTCTATCCCCATTTTCTTGTGTCTTCTATCTCTTTTGTCTCTATCTCTCTATCGTGTTGATCAAGCAAATTGGGTTTGTTAGGGATACTTGGCCTTGATACGGCGGCTGAAGGCAGAGGGACTTCATACGGCGACTGAAGGCAGGGGGTCCCTGGCCGCTTGATCACCATTGCATGAAGAGGGGTGGTAGCCTGTGATCCGGCGTGCTTCCAGCCGCCGATTCACCATCACATACTGTAGGAATCGGCGGCCTGTGATCCGACGGGGGTATAATTATCTTGTCATTGAGGGTGCACCAACGCACTCTATGAAGTGTGTCGACGCACACTTTGTTGATCACCCTGAAAGGTTGTTCTGTGCATTTTAGGTGCGTCGATGCAGCTACTGAGGTGCGTCGACACCCCTGTTGACTGCCAGGAAGGCTCCCCGTTGTCTTCATGTGCGTCGACACAACTGCTGATCGCCCATAAGGCTTTTTCTTTCTCTTCAAGTGCGTCGACTCACATTGTGAGGTGCATAGA
Organism: Amorphophallus konjac; assembly: GCA_022559845.1. Lineage (NCBI taxonomy): Eukaryota > Viridiplantae > Streptophyta > Magnoliopsida > Alismatales > Araceae > Amorphophallus > Amorphophallus konjac. Next base: position 374,841,780 of record CM040118.1, on the reverse strand, counting down.
CGCACCTTACCATCTGCAGGGCTGGCTTGTGAGCCATACATGCATGCGTCGACACGCTCAGTCATGTGCATTGACTCACATCGTTGTTTAGGAGCCTTTTCAGTTTGAATGGACTTATAGGTTGCACTGCTAGGTTAACACACCCTCCTTCTTTATTGGGTCAACACACTCTTTAACTACCCTTGTTCAACTTGGTGAGGCTTTTTGCTCTTAATGCCAGATTTTGGGTGTCAACAAATACCCCCCACCTGTAGGCGGCGCGAATGATGAAAGAATGAGAGGGGCCTGCGAGTGTAGGTCCTTGGCGCCCCCATGTTCCTTCCTTTCCTGCATCTCTTCTTTTAGACAAACATGAGCAAGAGTGTGGGAGAACGCTCACACCTTCAAAGAAGGAGTGAGTAAGTCGCTCCACCATACCCTCCGTAATAGTCGAGTGATATATTCATCGTCATGGGGATTATTCCGAAGCAAGGATAAGGGTTAGTTTGTTGGCTCAAACGAAAGGTTTAGGCCAATAGGTTTATGTTGTCAGCTCCGACTGCGAGCCAGGAATTGAAGTACTTCATTCGTCGGCATTGGATAAATGCTGAAGCAAAGAGATTGTTTATCGGTAGAGACGTAAGGTCTGTGCCACCAAGGTTTGCTTGTCAAGAAGGGTTTACTTATTAGCAGAGGCGTAAGGCCTAAGCCGGCAAGGTTCGCTCATCAACTTTTGATGCCGGCGAGAGCAACTATTGGTGTATTCAAGGGTTGGTCCAGCGACAGGGACGTAAGGTCCAAGTCGCATAGGTTTATTTCTTATATATGAATCTTGCAGATGACTATGAAAGCCGATAATATCATCGACACTGGACGAGTGCCGACGGAAGGAATGAGTATCATCGGGATAGATGGAAGATCTATGCCGACATGAATATCATTTACTTTGCCGATGATGACAAAAGTCGATAATATCACCGACACTAGTCGAGTACCGATGCAAGGAGTGAGTGTCATCGAGATAGACGGAAGGTCTATACCGACGCATATATCATTGGTTTTGCCAATGATGATGAAAACCAACAGTATCATCGACACTAGTGGGGTGTCGACGCAAGGTATGAATATCATCGGGATAGACGAAAGGTCTATACCGACATGAATATCATTGGCTTTGCCGATGATGACAAAAACCAACAGTATCATCGACACGAGTGAGGTGCTGACGCAAGGTATAGATATCATCGGAATAGACGGGAGGTCTATGCTGACATGAATGTCATTGGTCTTGTCGATGATGACAAAAACCAACAGTATCATTGACACGAGTGTGGTGCCGACGCAAGGTATAGATATCATCAGAATAGACAGGAGGTCTATGCCGACATGAATATCATTGGCTTTATCGATGATGACAAAAACCAACAGTATCATCAACACTAGTGGGGTGCCGACGCAAGGTATAGATGTCATCGGAATAGACAGGAGGTCTATGCCGACATGAGTATCGTTGGCTTTACCGATGATGACAAAGGCTGACAATATCACCAACATTGGCCAAATGTCGACACAAGGAATTGACCTTGCCGATGATGATGAAAGCCAATGGTATGTATCATTGACACTGACCAAGTGCTGATGCAAGGAGTGAGTATCATCGAGATTAACAGAAGGTCTATGCCGACATGAATATCATTGGCTTTGCCGATGATGACAGAAACCAACAGTATCATCGACACAAGTAAGGTGTCGGCGCAAGGTATAGTATCATCGGAATAGATGGAAGATCCATACTGACATGAATATCATTTGTTTTGCCAATGATGACAAAAACCAACAGTATCATCGACACTAGTAAGGTGTCGATGCAAGGAGTGAGCATCATTAGGATAGATGGAAGATCTGTACTGACATGAATATTGTCAGCTTTGCTGATGATGACAAAGGTCGACATTACTGTAATGATATCTCCCGGTGGGGCTGGGAGTGAGTATTTAGCAAAGGGAAGCTTTATCATTGCGGACGGGAGGTCCATCACCCAAGTGGGATTTTTAGTTGGCTCAGGCTGGGTGCCTAGAACCGGGAGAGACTTGCGATGCGGGAGAGGAGTTCCCGATGAACAATATACATTTTTTTTACCACATTACTGACCCAAGTGCCCTTTCAGATTTTTGCCGGAGCCAGCCCCTTTTTACTTTTGCCTACGCGGCCTTTCGGGTTTTTACGTGGCAGGGTACCCAATTTTGCTCGTAGCATCCTTTCGGGTTTTCACCTTGGCCGGGTTATAGCCTTTTTTTGCCCTTGTTAAGCAGGATATCTGAGCAAGTCTGGCGGGGCACCTCTATTTTAAGCCCCATTTTTTTTGAACAAACGGCTGGATATTTTGACAAAATATCTTCTTCCTCGATCATCACCATCCCATTTGAGTGGGTGACTATTTCGTTTAAGTGAGTTGATCATTGGCGCAGGTTAAATGCCAATGCAAAGGAGAGGGTTTATTTATCAATTCAGATGCAAGGTCTGAACTAGTGTTGATGCATAGATTGGCTCAGGCTGGAAGCCATTTGTCGAAGGAAGCTCTTCGTTGGCATTGGGTTAATGCCTATGCAAAGGAAGAGGTTCGTACGCTAATCCGAACATAAGGTCCAAACCAACAGTGATATACACATCGGCTTAGGCACGAAGCCATTCATCGCCAAAGACTTCATCGTTGAAATTGGGTCGATGCCAACGCAAGGAAAAAGGTTTAAATTTTGATCTGGACGTAAGGTCCAAACCAAAGGTGATATTCATATCGGCTAAGGCACGAAGCCATTTACCGCCAAAGACTTTATCATTGACATTGGGTTGATGCCAACGCGAAGGAACAAAAGGTATACACTGATCTTGACGTAAGGTCCAAATCGACGATAGTAGGAGGAACCTGTTTGGACTGGAGGATGATATTTGAGAGCTCGGCCAGGGCGAAGCACCACAAGATGAGGAAAGAGGTTTATGCGCTGATTTGGATGTAGGATCCAAACCAGCGATGGTGGGACAGACCCGATGGGATTGGGGATCAATATCCGAGAGCTCTGCCAAGACAAAGTGCCTCAAGCCAAGGGGAGAAGTTCATGTATCTGTAACACTGGGCCTGGCCGATGGGACCAGGGGGCAATATTTGAGAGGTCGACCAAGGTGGAGTGCCTCCGACCAAGGGAAGTTATTTTTGTGTCCACAACGATAGGCCTGGCCCGGTGGGACTTAGGGGGTTAATGTTTTGAGAGTTTGGCAAGGGCAGAGTGCCTCAGGCCAAGGGAAAAAAGTTTATGTGCCGACTTAGGCATAAAGTCTAAAACATCAACAGTGTGGTGAGCCCAGTGGGACAAAATGTGGTATCTTTTGGCAAGCTGCAATAGAACGCCGAGAGACAACGAGAGTATATCAGCTGGAATTAGAGATTCCAAGCCAGGGGCAGAGGGTCAATCCCGGTGGGACTGTAGGAGATCATTCCCGCAGGATGAGAAGTTGGCAAAGCACCACAAATCCCAGTGGGACTAAAGGAGTCCTTACCATGTTTGTTGTATCAGCTGAGGCGGGACACCAGAAGCCAAAGGAAGTTTGTTTGCTGGAGGGCGGAGTCGAGGGTGAAGATGACTCCGGCAAGACATAGACTTGCGTTTTCTACAGGGTTTATATATCAGTGTGGCAAGGCGCCCAAAGGCCAAAGAATGTTTATTTAGTGACCTGGCTGGAAGATACAGGCTAAGAATGGAGGGGTACTCCAATGGGGCCTAGGCCATTATTCGAACGGGAGGCCTAGTGGCCAAAGAGGGCTTCTTAGTCCCGGTGGGGGCTGATGGTGGTGCTTTCTCGAATTTTGAGGTAGGGGCCAACAGCCAACAAAGGTTTTTTATCTCCGGTGGGACCTGGGGCTATTCCTATCCCGTGAGAAACTTTCATTGGTAGAAATGGAAGCTCTATCATGAGAGGCTTCATTCAATCTTTTGAACAAAGATAATTGTTTCTTTTTCTTCTCCCCCCCCTTCCTCTCTTTTTTATCTCTTTTTTTATTATTTTCTTTTCTTTCTTCTTCTCTTTTTTTCTTTCTATTCTTTTCTGTTCCTTCTTTTTCCTTTTGTTGTTGGCTTGGTAGGGGGTATCCCCATTCCTTCCAGACTCTGTAGGAGGGGTGGAAGTTGAAGTTTCAGCCTAACTCGCCACCATTGTTTCAAGGTGCATTTTTTTTTTTGTTAGGATGTGCCCTTTTCTTTGTTCACAGGCTTTTCCTTTTGACATCTACCCCCAGGGTTAGACACCATTGCCGTGCTTGGCCATCTGCTCAGCTTTCGGCTTTCACCAGAGAAATCTGGGATGCTTCTAGGGAATATAGCTTATTAGTTGCTGTGAACTGGGTAGCCCATAGTTGTTCAACTACTTTCTGGTGATGGGACATGCCCCCTCTGGCTTCTGACGGGCGTCCCTATTGCTTTGTGAAGGTTTTATTGCATTGTTGTGTTGACCGTTCAGTCGGTGGGATTGTTGTAGATATTTACAATGGGGCTGGATGTTGAGTGCTTTTCTCTCAGCTTTATTCAGTATCACATTTTGATTATCTTACCCCCTGGTAAGTGCAAAAATAGCAACTTCACAACTGTGTTGAATATCGGCCTCTGATATATTCTTAGGGGGCCGCTGATCTCTCGAGGTCTTGTTACCTGCCCTCCGAAGGTTATGCAATCCATGCGAGCGTGGTGGATCCACCCTGTATTCACCCATATGTAGTTCACCCTTTTGAATGAGGCTTTCTATGATATCCTTAAATACATAACAATCCTCCAGAGGATGCCCGATTGTTTGGTGATAGAAGCAATAGCGAGGGTCACCCCTCTTGCCGGCATTGCACTGTCTCTTGGGTGTTGGTATAGCAATTTTGCTATACGTTTGGGCCCATTCAAAAAGGATGTGAACCTTATCCCTTGGGAAAGAATAGAGTTTTTTCATTTTGTTCCACAATGAATGAGCTTCTTTCTGATCAGCAGCCCTGGCTAGGGAAGGGCGAACTACTTCTTTCACCTTCTTTCTTTATTGTTCAGAGGCGTTAATATCAGCAATGTGAGCTTACTTTGTCATCGGCTGCTTGCTAATTGACTTGCTCTTTAGATTCTGGGTGATGGTGGCCGAGGAATGCCTGGGCAAGTGGGTTGCCCCCTTAAATACGGTATTGTTTAGCTGTCGGCTTAGATGCAGGGCTTGATCACCGTCCATCTTTTCAGCTAATTTCATATTGATCATCTGATCTATCATGAGCTTGCTCATCATTGTTGGATCTTCCATGCCTGAGGAAGCTTGAGCCCGTTGGGAATGTAGCATTACCGGCACTGCTGGCCGTAAAAAAGCTTCAGCCAAATCAGCAGCTTGTGATACTTTAGGTGAAGTATTTGCCTGCTTGGATGTAGATGGGTGTGTATCCCTTCAATTTAGTTGCTTTTTCAGCATCTCAATCTCTTGCCTATATGCTTGCAGTAGGGCCAATAAGGCAGGATTATGCTGGGAGGAGCTGGTGGTGCTAACTCCAGGCTCGGTTGGAACCCCTTCAAGTGGGAGCGGCGATCCTCCATCGCCTTCTTCTGTTGTAGCTGCATCAGCAGCCGCATCGGCAACAATTGTGTTGAAGTGTACATCACTGCAGGCAGTCATCACCATCTCATCTATAATTGTTTTCCCCTTCGTACGGGGATTTTGCCTCTCACCAGGCTTGAATATCTCCTCTTGCTCATGGAGTGGAGCTTCGTATCTATCAGCTATTCTTGTAGCATGAGGGAAATCAGATTCATTGCCATGCACTACTCCTGGCTTCATCTCCTCGTGGAGAGATAAATTATGGGGATACCCTTCTTCATTGGCATGCTTTTCAGCCAATAGTATCTGATAGATCTAAATTTCTTTTGTAGCATCCGTCGCCATTGGATGACCCTGACTGCTTGAGAGTGTATGATGGACACCACAGGAATATCTAGAGATAATTAGACTTATATTGGCCTGCCCTCGGGAGGGGGAAGGCGCAGGCAATAGAGGTCTTTCTTCTATGCAAGGTGAACGCCTCATCATAGAAACTTCACTATAAGTCTTGGGATGGGTATATGTACCCCCTAGCCACGCCCTTGTAGCATGTGCCGAGGCCGGAGTCTCGGGCTGATTTGCCTTAAATGGTGTGAGGTGACTTTCTTCTTCTTAGTCTTCCCTTTGCGGGTCGAGTAGAGTCGACAAGGTATTGCAATGCAGAGTGACCACCCTTTTATTATTCTTTAGTTTCTTCTTTCGCTAGCCTTGTTTAGCCGGCTTCTGCCCCCAGGACTGGCTATTATATGCTTCTACCGGCTTGTATTCCTCCAGCCGATCAAGGAAAAGGCATTTGAGTTGCCCCCAGGGTGGCTGAATGCTGGCCTTCGGTATTTTTTCTAGCCATTGTCGGTAGAAGAGGTCATATTTATCGCCTGCTTCAAGGCGGGCATATTGTGAGGTAGTGATGGGTCCACCTTATATTTGCCCATTTGTAGCTCACCTTTCCTGATCAAGTCTTCAATAATATTTTTGAATACATAACAATCTTCTATTGGATGGCCCAGTATCTGGTGGTAAGGGTAGAAATAGGGGTCCTTCTTTCTTCTAGGATCCACAAGATACTTTGGTTCGAGGGGAACCACTTTATCAAATTCGCAAGCCCATTCAAAGAGGACCTGGGTCTTGTCTTTTGGGAAAGAATGTAATTTCTTCAGCCAGTCCCTTCATGAAGGGCCTTCTTTTCTTTCAGCTGGCTAGGCTGGGGGAGGTGCAGCTACTGCTTTACCACTCCATTTCTGCTATTCTGAAGTCCTTAGATTGACAACGTGGGAGTTCTTTGGGGTTGTCCGCCGGTCCACGGTCTTCCCTCTTTGATCAGCATTGGCCGCAGTCGAGCCATGCCATGCCCAGAAAAATTCTATTTCGACCACGACGTTGTTCATACGGTCAAAGGACCTTATTATAGGAGCCAGAAAGGGTGCGCGCGTGGGCGTATGCCTATCTCCCAAGTGCTGCTGCGGCCTATAGTGCACGAGTTAGAAAGAAAAAATGGGGTGATCGCTAGAGACTTATACTTGAGCCTCACAGGGATAGGATGATCACAATGCCCTTGAAACGAGAGATGTGGGTTCTTCGTGTCCTCACTCTCGGCCAGCCAAGAACGGGGAGCTCTGCGAGTCGGTGATGAAGTTCCTACAAATTAACCAACAAATAGAGAGAATAAACCCATTAGACTTTGATAGTGTAGTATATGCTCAAACCAAAAAGAAAAACATGCAATTGGGGGTGATCGTACTGGGAAGGATGTTGGGAAGGGGGATGTCGAGACTTTCGATCATCCGCCTTCCCTATGTTTTGGATTAGAAAACCTCTTGAAAATAGGGATCTAGGCAAGTCTAGTATGCGTGTAATGTAGTAAAACAAACTAAATACAGCAAGATAGAGAACAAGGGAAGAAAGATGGGGTTTGCCCGTATACCAATAGGAGACGGCCAACTGTGTGGCCATTCAGAGGTGGTGGGCGGCCACGTCGATGGCCACCTTCAACAAGCTCCGCCTCCTCTAGCGGCAGACACAAGCTCTCTCCCGCGGATGAAGCTCTTCGACAAGACGGAGGTGAGGGAGAGCTCTCCGAGCTGCCAGAACCTCTCGAAATGTCTCTTCCCTCCAAAATGTCCAACCCCCCATGTGAGATTGTTCGGAAGTAGTTTTGTATGTGGGGGCTTTCCCTTCCTCAGAAAACCTTCAAAGATTAGATTCAAGAATGATCTTTGACCCATTCGGAGGTGAGAACATGTGAGACTACGTGCGCCTCGACCTCCCGAGTGGGAATAGGTGCGAAGGATGTGCTCAGAGTGGGCGGATCATGGAGTTGACTGCGGTTACCACGAGGCAGCCAGGTCGATGGTGGTTTTAAGAGAGTTGAGCGGCCTAGGTTGTGGCCACCTTGGGAATTGTGCGGCCAGCAGTCTGGCCGCATTAAGGTCTAGGCAGACAGGAGTCTGGCCACCTTGGCTGGGCTGGGCGGCCAGGTATCTAGCCGCCTTAGGGTTCTGGGTAGCCAGTACCCTGGCTGCCTAGGGATCAGTGCATGATATATATTAATACCTCAAAAAATCACGCCCCTGAACCCTACGGGCAGGGGGGCGCTACCCCCCTGCAACCCCCCGCCAACTTATCGTGAAGTTGCATCCGCGAGAGGACAAGGTGGAGCCTACCTAGACAAGGATGAGACTCCACACTCCCAATCAACCAAGAGAAAGTGTCACTTGTATGATGCCTAGACATGGTCCACGAGATGTCTAAAATTAGGCGTCTACAAATGCCCCTCTGGAATGCCCATTTTTCAAGGGAGCCCGACGGACTGATAAATGGGTGTTTCGGTAAAGAAACAAGCCTAATTGGGACATTCTGCTCAAGGAGATTCTTGAGCTGAGATTGAGATTTGTATAAGATTGGATAAGCATAAAGTGATAAGGAGGTCATTCAAAAGGGGAAGAGAGAAATCTAATCTAAGAGGGCTTGTATCAGCAGTCCGTGGGACCCCCTGGCATATCGCCTGTGGGACTTGAGCGCACTCTGGAATGCATCACAATCCGGCCCAAGGAGATACAAGACACCGAAAATAGGAGTAAGGAAATAAATCAGGATAAGGGGAAAATGACCTTTGAATCTCAGTATACTCATGGCGATCGTATGCTAAACACACTCTCAACTTGTCGAATCGAAGTGGAATAAGATAGTCAACAAAAAGTGATCGAATTGAAGAACTTGGATGATTGACAAAAGAGGGATAGAGTCCAAAGTAGACTGATTGGAAAACCCTTCTCTCGACCCTTGTTTCCTTCTCGCTACGTGAATGTATGCCATGCTTTTCTAAATACATTTTTGTTTGGTTTTAGATGCAAATAAGAAAAGACCTATATGATGCATGCTGTGTTTAAAGTGAAAATCTACCTAATGCATATCCAGAGGTATTATTGTCTGGTTCCGGGAAAGACGTTGGTCGAGAGTCCGACGAGTCCGTCATCCCATTGTCAATCATGAAACCAGACTGCCGTCGAATAACTTAGGGAACATAAACCTCTCATTATTTTTATTAGAGAGGAACTCATAGTTTATGTGCCCGAAGTTATTAGCCTCCGGGCTCTATATAATATAGTATATATAATAGTAGGAGAGGGCGATAAAGAGAAAATCCCAATGCTACATGACATGCAACTGCATAAACACACATTAGTGAAGTTCATAAATAAATAAGCATTTAAAGAGGAAGCATTCGCCAAGGTCAGGGGGTAGGGAAGCAAACATCATCCTTCGACTTTACGGTGGGCCTAATGGACATAATTGAATTCCGCGGGGATGGTCACTAGGGCGTAAGTACGTCTCCAGAGGTGATCATTCCCGCTGATATGAGAGTCTATGCTAACTTCACTTAGCACATCAATTGACTTCATTGAGGTGTCTAGTTGGGGGAAGACTAACAAAAGGATAGTTCAAGCTCCATAGCCGAAGTCCGTCTTGGACCCGTTGACATAAGTAGGACGTTTGTCCAATCAGGGGGATATGGAGTAGAGAGAGTAAGAAAAAGGGTATTTGTATTGCAACAAGGCATCTGCTAAAAATCAAGTGATATGAAGGTTTAATTTGCTTAGGACTCAGTTTGAAGTGCCGAGCTGGCGGAGTTCGAATGGCCATTAGGATTTATGGAAAGCAAAGGAACGCGGAATGCTCTTCCTCCCGACAAGGTAGTCAGGGATTTGACTATCTTGGATGGGTAAATGGGCGTTCAATTTGCCCCTAGTTTGTTTGTTGGTAGCAGTGGAAGTATAAATCCCCTGGCAGGATGGGATGAAGAAAGGGGAGTAGCCTTTGGGGTTTGCAGTTGTGGGGTAGTAATGAAGGAAAGGAGGCGGTGTGGTGGTGTATGTGAGACGCTTATATTAGGGAGATGCCCCTCCTTCTCTTTTTTTTGAATATTTATATTTTTTTGGGATTTTGACATATTTCAATTTTTTTTGAATTAAATATTTTTCCCTTTTTTATGAATTTTTGACATATTTAGATTTTTTTTAGCCAACATCTGGCAACTGCCCATGAGACATCACAATAATGATGGAAGGATATGCTCTTTCTACAACCTCCTAGGTATCTCGAGCGCACATCTAGGTTGATTTGGGCCTCTAGACTTCTAGAATGATAGCCCCGCCGGTTAATATTTATCTTGATGACAATACCGTCATGCCAAGCTTAGGCTCCCAGTTGCTTCCGACCGCGGAGATACACCCAAAAAGTGTTCAAGGTAAATGATTTGCCCGACCCGAGTCTATTTCCTCACAACTCTAGATGATATATGATGGAACACCTTGGAACCCTAATGGCCAACCGTGCGACGCTGACCTGAAATCAGACACCGTCCCACCGACAGGTGACGCGCAAGCCTTGACCTAATCTCGAGGTTGATGAAAGAAAAACACTAAAGGGGATGAGAACATTGACATACCAAAAACATGGATATTTCTTCGTAGCAAAGGCTTTTGTTCTTTTGGGGTAGACAATCATATATTGTGTTTTCAAAAAAATGGCTGCAAGCCGTTAAGAGAGTTATATCCCTCAGAGTTTCCCTTGGATTCCGAGTCCTCAAAAGAAAAAAGAATGTATGGGATAAACCTCACAAGAGGATCGGCAAAGCCATTAAAACGATAAGCTATGAGCGAGCTTAATTCACTCCACCCTTTCGGTGATTTCGGGCCACCTTTAGAACTTATTGCTTTCGTATGTTGCCCCTTGAAATTGGACTTGATTTGTATGGCTTTCTTTATCTTGAACAGGTATGGTCATGACCAGGTTTTTTCATTTGTTCCCATTTGGGATTTTTCATTCATTCTTTTTTTTGGATTGCTTAGGATTTTGGGAATCTTGCTCCCTTTTAACTTTTTGCTTGTTTTTTTTTGCCTGCGGGGACATTGCCCTCTTCACGTGTTGTGGTCTCATTTTGTAAGGAAGGTGAGTCCTATTCTCACCTGAGGGTATTATGTTTCAGCTACTAAGCTCAACGCCTTAAGGGCGCCGACTATCTTGATCAGTCGAGCAGATAGGAAAATGAGGATTTTGGAGTCTTCAAGAAATCTTCTAGATAGATACCCGTTTTAGGCTGTTGCCAAGTTTTGAAGCCATGTGAGTGTGTGCGTATTGCCTACCCCTTAGAGCATTAGCTACTTAGCTAGATAGAATTCTCCTTAGTTTCGGCAGATCAAAGTCCTAATCCATCGAGACTCTAATGCAACCTAACCTTGACATGCATGGAGGGATGGAAACTCAAATGCAAGGCAGCTGCCAGATTGTTGATTTTCTTTGATTTCTGATTTTTTGTGATTTTGAGTTTAAATTTTTTGTTTTTAGGGGGTTTTGAAGTTTATATATATTTTTGAATTATGGGTTGATAATTATGTACAAGGATTCCAACAGAACAGACAATATCGTCTGGGCACTCTATGGACTGCTGGATGGAGGAAGAGGAGCAGTCTACCTCCTTAGTAGGCCAGAAACATGGTTCAAGTGGATGGGAAGCAAGTACGGGGCTGTGGACATGGCCCCTATACTTACTAGGTGTTGTGTTGTGTTCGCTGTGCCACCTCTTGGTTTTGGTTTTGATGATAACAAAATATTATGTGTGTATGTGGAAGAACTTCATGCATGCTTGCATATGTTTCTATGCTAGCATGTAATTTGGATGATAGTATGCATTCATGATTATACCTATTACAATTATTACATGGACCTTGTTTACATATGGTTGAGATGTAAATGGTCCTTGAGGCGCATGCATCTTGGTAGAATGCATGGATTATGAAATTAATTTTTATATGAGAGTTTTAGGTTTGCTATGTACTCTCATTGGTGCATATACTTCATTGGCTTTCTCATGTGAACCTTGGAATGAATGAACTTTTAAGTGTGATAAATGGTTTTTCATGCTTGTTCTTCATAAGGCTTTTCTAGCCAATGTTATGAACCCCTCATGCATATCTTAATGGGAGTTGAGTTCTTAAATGGTTTTAAGGCTCGAACATGTTGTTTAGTTGCTTGGGTTATGAAGTTGATTTTTGGTTGAGAAAAATTAGGGTTTCAAATGGTTCTAATACATTGAATGAGTCCCCTATATAAACCTTGGTTGAGCTTGGTTAAATGGCTTTCTTGTATATTCATGAAAGGGTTCAAATCATCTATATCATTCATGTGGAGACTGCTTTCATGATTACACTTCATGCTAGGCTATGGTTGCCATATTTTTCAAAGTGCTTTTATGCTTATTGAACATGGACTTTTCATGAAGGGTCTCTAATTGATGAAAATATGTTTAACTGAAACAAACATTGTTTGTGTTTTGGCATCATGTTGAGTATTCATGTGAGTTCAGAACTTGGACAATTGATCTTATTTTTGGTGAGCAAAATATTGGTTTGAATGGTTCTCATATTGCTTGAATGATCCTTGTCCAAATGGACCTTCACGTATACATCTCATGTTCTTCAACCTTGGCAAGAGTCGACCTCTTATGAAGCAAGAGTCGACTTCTAATGTGAATGAGTTTATCTTGCAATTTCTATATAAGGCTTTTGAGCTTGAATGTGATTAAGCCTATTAATAGGAATCTTGGCTTCAAAGTGATTGAACTTGCATTGTTCTAACTTCATTTATCTTATTATGTAGGTTTAAAATGGAATGCCAATCCATATGCAAAGGTATCAAGACTCGTGGTGAAAATTCGACACTTTGCATATGTATGTTTTTGGGAGAAAACGGTAAGTTTCCATTTAAAGTGTTTGATCTTGATGGAAGTGGTTAGTATATGTTTTTACAATGTTTAATACCAAGGAACACTTGGTTGTTAGTCATTTATCATCTAACCACTTTAGTCTTTCATCGGGTTTTATTTTATTGGACTGAACTACAAAAATCCGGAATTCACTGAATTCCGGTCGATCGCCCCACATGAACCGGTCGACCGGGTCTGTCAGTTTTGTTCTGGTTGTTGGAAAATCCAACAATCTCCCCCCCAGCGACACTGGGGGGATTTGAACCCGCGACCTCGCTCTGATACCAAGTGATGGATCAAAAACAACATTCTGATACCAAGTGATGAAGGTCTATGAACGATCTAGAGCGGGGTGAATAGATCAGTCACCCAATAAAATCTACTGCAACAGTTTCTAGTGCGGAAATACAACAAATTGCTGCTGGACGGCAGAAATGTAAGAGAGAGCAGTCACAAAAATCCAACTATAGCAGATCTGAACTTAAACGGACCTAAGCATGCATCTACAACGTATAATGGAAATGATCATGATGCACAACAATTCGCACGGCAATCACATAGGAGACATGAAGTTTTTTAAGGTGGTTCGATCTCAAACCCGAGATCTACGTCCACCCCACACTCCAACCTGGAATGTGGCTTCAACCGCTGATTCACAGCGTCAACTGCTGGGCCTCACAGCTTGCCTACAACCGCTGGGGACTTACAGCTTCACCCGTCCAAAGGAATCCTCCTCTGCCCGCTGAGCAACACAGCTTGCTCTGCTGACTAACAGCTTGAAAACATGATTTCAGAAAATGAAATAGAAACAAATAAAAACAGAACCAGAAATCTCATATGGAATATAGCTCGCAATGAGCAGTCTCAGTTCTGGTATCTGAACCAAAGAACTGATGAACAAATACTCAGAGAAAATCTCTCAGACACTTCTCTCTCAACTATCTTTTTCTCTCTTTCTCTTGTCTTTCTTTCTCTTGTCTCTGGATCGTTTCTTTTCTTCTCTGCTACACACTCTCTTTCTCTTCTGCTCTCGATAACACTTGCAGATCTTCTCTCTCTCTTTCGATTCCCTTCTCAAGATGAAGAAGTCTTCTATTTTATACCAGCAGAAAAGTAGGTGGGTGTGTGTCCTCCACAATTCCCGCCCAAGTGCTTTGGCCACGTGGAAGAAATTCAGCCTACTGCATTACACGTGTCACGATCCTGAGCCATCATCCATTCTAGGATCACGTGTCCTTCTTAATTTCCTCGACCAGTAGTTCTGTCAGATCAGGCTTGATTATCAGTTCGAATTAATCTGAAGAACAAGGAAGAAGATGCATCGAATAAGTTTGAGAATTGTACAGACTTAATGGCGTGGAATGCAATATACATATAAGAAGGTATGCACATTGAAGATAAGTGCAAGGACATGCCATCAAGGAGTGTGCAGACATTGTGTGTACTGTGCAAACGATACACAGATATGCTACTGAAGAATGTACAGACTTTGAATGTGTGAACTGCAGTTTGCATTTATCAAGGTATGTACAACGAAAATGGATGCACTAACATGCCGTCAACAAGTGTACAGACATTTAAATGCGTGTAATGCACTTTTGCATAGATGAAAGTATGCACATTGAGGATGAATGCTCAGGCATGCTGTCAAGGAATGTACAGACTTTGCGTGCATGCGCCAAGACGATGTACAGACTTTGCTACCTAGTGTTTATGCATGAATGCATCCTGTATAGACTTGATGAGGTGATGTATGAACTTAAATGCACAATGAACATGGATTGCACTGACTAAGTCACGAGCTGAGCTAACGGATGTATAGACTTGCTCAGTTATCAACTAATGGATGTATAGACTTAGTGTACGCATGAGACAGACGAGTGCACTGACTATGGCTAATATATGCAAACAAGCGTTGATCAGAAATATGCACGAATTGGTCAATGCACCGACGCACTCTATATGCTTAGAGCCCAAATGACTCTTCATACAAAGAATGAAGAAAGACAAAGCATGCATTCACTTGAAATTGCTATCATCAAAACTGGCTTTATGCAAAGAATGAAGAGAGACAAAGCATGCATTCACTTGAGATTGCTATCATCAAAACTGGCTACAACAGGAGGCACAACAATCTCCCCCTTTTTGATGATGGCAACACAATGAATTGATGCCATGCATGCACAGACTTATGCACTAAACGAGCCTCCTATCTCCCCCTGTACATACCCCTGCATATTCTCCCCCTTTGCCATCATCAAATAAGGAGGAAAGAAAGGAGCAACGTTCTATGTGGCAGTTTAGAGTGTGAGCAAATTATGACGCAATCCTTAAAATATATGAATCAAGCAATGGCGTTCTTGATGTCAGTTAGGTTTAACAGTGATAGATGGTAATGAGAAAGCACTGGCTTTGTGAGATAGGGTAATATACAACAGTTATATCAATGAACCTACGTCACATAACCATTAGAGTCGAGGTCGAGATAATACCCTAGTTACTTCAGAGAGAGTGAAAAGCAAGGAAAGTCACCTGAATTTGTATTGAGAATAAACAATTGACACTCAATGATATTTTTTTGCAAGGGTTACAACAAATTCATTCACAAACTTCTGAAACATGAACTCATTGAACAGATAAGTATCATTTATGCCGTTGACATTAGGTGTATACCTTGATCAGAGGTTGATACCCCCAGTTACTAAGCATAAACTACTATATCTATTTCTGATCAAAACTACAGGAATAATTTACACCTTTGACGTTAAGGGTATACCTTGATCAGAGGCCAATACCCCTAGTTACTCAGTGAAATCTCCCTGGTAGATTCGACTAATGGAACAGAGATAATCTGAGTCACTTCATGACTCAAGGTATTCTCCATTTCTTTGATGGAGACCTCAGTTTCTCAGTGAAACTCAGTCATTGCTCTGCCACTTTGTTCACTTCCTTTTTCTTTGCAGATCATAATTTTAGCTGCCCTTATGATTTTGGGAGTGACTTGTAAGAACAATACAGAACTTTTGGTTTTCAAACCTTAACCAACACTAAATCTGTCATGTTCAGGTATTGTGAAGACTTGTTCTATCATAATCATGAGACAGAGGTTAAGAGCTATAAATGTTTTCTATCACCTTATTTTCAGAAGATAGTCTTTTGAACATTACAGTCTATTAAGGTTAAACCTTAGTTTCAATCAATGAGCACATGAGATTCTTATAACAGAAGGGTTGTGATGATTTCAGCTCACAATAATGAACCAATCACTAGACAGTTATCCAATCAGTGAAGGAGTTGAATTTATTTCAGATGATGCAACCCTCCCCCTGACAACAGTATGCATTTCACAAAAATATGTAATGATTCGACCTATCATGCAGTTAAGGCATTGAATGCATAGACTATGAGTAGAGCATGTTTCGACATGAGGTCTATACAATGCAATTGATTGACTACATGCGTAACCATCCGTCGATTATATGTCCAACTATGCATTGACTCCAACTCATGATACCAACTGATGATGTGCATCAACTTAAGTACTCAGTCCACAAGAGATTATTCTATCATCAAACAACTTTATCCACAAGTTTAAGAACATGCACCCAATTATTGCAAGCATTCTAAAAGATATCTCAAGAGAAAAAGATTAGTCATTTTCCTGCTGAAATTTACAAAGCCCCAGTTCTCTTCTTAGATATTTAAATCTTTTATTTCCAAGAGGTTTTGTAAAAATATCAGCAACTTATTTTTCAGTTTCAACAAAGACTAATTCAATTTCACTCTTGCCCACAGCATCTCTAAGAAAATGATGTTTAATATCAATGTGCTTAGTCCTAGAGTGGTGAACAGGATTCTTGGTAAGGCAGATGGCACTAGTGTTATCACATAGAATAGGAATACATCCTAGACTTATCTGATAATCTAAAATCTGATGTTTAATCCATAGTACCTGGGCAGCACAATTCCCTGCAGCAACATATTCTGCCTCTGCAGTGGAGAGTGCTACAGTGTGTTACTTTTTAGAGGCCCAAGATACTAGGCAGCCACCTAGAAATTGGCAATATCCACTAGTGCTCTTCCTATCTATCCGACACCCAGCATAGTCTGCATCAGTGTAAGATATAAGCTCTAACTCACACCTAGCAGGGTACCAAAGACCAAGTTCTTGGGTGCCTGACAGATACCTAAAAATCCTTTTCACTACATTAAAGTGAGACTCTTTAGGACTAGCCTGAAATCTGGCACATAAGCATACTGCAAATTGTATATCAGGCCTAGATGCAGTGAGGTACAAAAGGGATCCGATCATACCTCTATACAGCTTTTGGTCCACTGGGTTACCTTTTGTATCTTGATCAAGACTTGTGGAGGTGCCCATTGGAGCTGCAATGTCCTTGAGGTTTTCGAGTTTGTATTTCTTCATGAGGTCCCTAATGTATTTGGACTGGGTGATGAAGGTTCCATCTTTGGTTTGAGTCACCTGCAATCCAAGAAAGAGTTTCAGCTCACCCATTGAGCTCATTTCAAACTCTTGTGTCATTAAGTCAGAAAATTCCTTACACATCTTTGGGTTAGTTGAACCAAAAATAATGTCATCCACATAAATCTGAACAATAAGTATGTCAGGATGACTTACCTTTGTAAACAACGTTTGGTCAATCTCACTTCTCGAGAACTTCTTCTCGGTAAGGAATTTGCTGAGCCTGTCATACCAAGCTCTAGGAGCTTGCTTCAAACTATAGAGAGCTTTATTCAACTTATATACATAAGAAAAGAAGTCTGAGCATTCAAAGCCAGGAGGTTGATGAACAAAGACATCCTCCTTAATTTCCCCATTGAGAAAAGCAGATTTTACATCCATCTGCTGGAGATTTTTTCCAAGGGAGCATGCATAAGCTAATAAAATTCTAATAGCTTCTAACATGGCTACAGGGGCAAATGATTCTTCAAAATCAATTCCGAATTCTTGGTTATACCCCTGAGCAACAAGTCTGGCCTTATTTTTGACAACACTCATCAGTTTTATTTCTAAAGACCCACTTTGTCCCAATGACATTTCCATCAACAGGAGGTGGAACTAGATGCCACACCTTGTTCCTGTCAAACTGATTAAGCTCCTCGTGCATGGCATTGATCCAATGCACATCCTTTAGGGCAATGTCAATGGACTTGGGTTCTACATGCGAAACTAATGCATATGCATTTAATTGATTTTGAGCTCTAAGAAAGCCTCTAGTCCTAGGAGGTTCATGCAAATCGCCAATGATGTTCTCAATAGGATGGTCTCTTAAGAATCTGACATTGGTAATTTGATTACCTTGATCTTCATTTACCTCCCCCTGAGCAGCAGGCCCTTCTGCATTATTTTCTTATGGCTCTTCTTCATGATCTGATTGGTCTGCCGATTGTCCTTCATTCAATATTTCTCCATCATCTTCTTTCCTGTACAAACCATTTTCACATTCAGTCAGGGATTCATCAAAAACTACATGTGGAGATTCCTCAACAATTTTAGAATTAAGATTGTACACTCTATATGCTCTAGTGTATTCTGAATACCCAAGAAAAATTCCTGGATCACTTTTAGGTTCAAATTTATCAAGATCTCTTTTATCATTAACATGAATGAAGCATTTACAGCCAAAGACCTTGAAATAAGCAATTGAAGGCTTCTTACCTTTTAGAATCTCATAAGGGGTTTTCTGAGTGAAAGGCCTTACCATAGCTCTGTTAATTATGTGGCATGCAGTATTAACTGCCTCTGCCCAAAATTTTCTTGGTAAGCCACCTTCAACAAGCAGTGTACAGGCCATCTCCACAATCATCCAGTTTTTCCTTTCTACTATTCCATTCTGCTCAGGCGTTCTAGGTGAGGAGAACCGATGATTAATCCCATTGACCCTGCAAAATTCATCAAATTGAGAATTCTCAAACTCACCTCCATGATCAGATAAGATATTTTCAATCAAATTTTCATTTTTCTGTTTTATTTTCAAATAGAACTCCTGAAATTCCATGAATGCATCATTTTTATGTTTAAGAAAAAAGACCCAAGTATACCTGGAGAAGTCATCAACTAGGACATATCCATATCTCCTCCCTGACAAGCTGACTGAACGTGTGGGTCCAAATAAATCCATATGTATCAGCTCATAAGGTTTAAAGGACATGTTTTCAGTTCTTGATTTAAATGACTTCCTAGTTTGCTTGGACTGTGTACACGCACTACACACCTTAATTTCCTTCTTGAAAGAAACTTCAGGGAGTCCTCTAACCATGCTATGTTTATTCAATTTATGCAAAACCGTATAGCTGGCATGGCCTAATCTACGATGCCACAAGAATGCTAAGTCAACTTTATTTGCAGTTAGGCAAAGATTAGAATGAGCTAAATCATCTAAATCTACCAAGTAGATGTTATTTACCCTTTTTTCGGAAAATTTAACTATATCAGAATCAGGTTAAAAGATTTTGCAATATTGAGAGTCAAATACTACCCTGTGTCCTTTGTCACATAGCTGGTTGATACTAAGTAAGTTGTATGCAAGACCATCAACCAGCAGTACCTCTTCAACGCAACAGGTAGTACACTTACCTAGTTTACCTGATTCGATGATTCTACCCTTTATATTTCCTCCAAAGGTGACAAGGCCTCCATTCTTCTCAGTCAGCATGCAAAATTTGGTCTTGTCTCCTGTCATATGCCTGCAGCAGCCACTATCAAGATACCACATATTGCTTCTAGCTACCAGGCATACCTGCAATCACAATCAGGTAGAGAACTTTGGAACCCAAAACTGTTTGGGCTCCGAAGCAGAAAAAGAGCAATTGAAACAAGACAGTAATTGTTTAGGAATCCACATTTGTTTTAACATGGTTGGCTTAGTGGAATTTCTGACATTCTGTTCATCATCTTTCTTTTTCTCAGCACTGACTGATTGAACTTTCTTCTTTTGGTGCTTTGATTTTTGTTGAATTCTGGCTCCTTCTTTATTAGTGACATAATTGTTCTTGTGCCAGTGCCCAGACAGATAGGTCCTCAGATAATTGCGGCCCGCTGCAATCCTAGGCTGATCAACCCATCTAGAAAATTGAGGTCTATGCCAATGAGTGAGAAAAGGTTGATATCTAGACCTCCCTTGGACCTGATTCCATCCATACCTATAGAATGGTTGGACATGTTTCTGAGGATAGGTGTAATAGGTTTGGACCTTGGGCTGGTGATTGTGGCTGTTCAGGCCCCATGCAGCATTATGTCTCCCCTGCATTGTTGACCAACTAGACTTCTGTACATGTTTATGTTGGGTCTTCTTCTGGTCAGGTGATGATGGTGGAGACTTGGTGGCTTTGCCCTGGGGTTTAGACTTGCTTGGAGGCTGACCCCAAACCTGAGACTCACATTTGGGTGAAGGGCAAGATCTGCTGGGCTCACCAACCTTCTGTTTACCCTTGTCCTTGGCACTGGACATTTTCGAACTAACAGTTTTTGAAACAGAATTTTTACTTGCTATTTTTATGTGAGGTCCCTTCTTTTTCTCTATCACAAATGATATGGTTTTCATGGCAAGGCTTTTAGTGGCAGTTGAGTTGAATCTAAGACCTTCTTTTCTGAAGTTCACCTTTGACCCTAACAAAGCATTGAGATTGTCTGTGCCTTGGGTCATAATTTCTATTATTTTCCTTTTGTCAGCATTTTCTTTCTCTAAATTTTCAACTGTTTTCTTTAATTCAGAATTCACACACAAGACAGCTTCATATTTCTCATTTGAAATTTTTAATTCATTTTCAAACATTTGAACTCTCAGCTTCAAATCATCATTAACATTCTTTAACAATTCATTTTCCTTTCTAGTATCTGTTAAAGCATGCTTCAAATCATCAAACTCAGCACATGAAATTTTTAAATTGTCATTTTCTGATTGCAGACAGGCTATTTTATCAGACATGGTTTTATCATTCAAAATGGAGTTTACTTTCTTCTTCAAATGTCTGTTCTCCTTTCTAATACCATCTACTTTATCTAGCAAGTCTCCGTAAGCATCCTCCCAATCAGAAATTGTATAGTGCTCAAAGGGAGAGGATACCTCATCGGAGTCTTCTTCCTCCTTTTCATCATTCCTGGCCATCAGGCAGATGGGCTTTTCTTCGTCTTCATTTTCTGATGTATTGCTCAAATTGCCCTCATCCTCGTCGCTCCATGTGCTCACCATTGCTTTTCCTCTGGGAGCTCTTTTCTTGGACTTTTCTTTCAGCTTCTGGAGCTCTGGACAATCTACCTTCATATGCCCAGCCTTCCTGCAATGATAGCAGACATTAGTGTCAGGTTTCTTCGTTGGGTTAAACCTATACCTATTGTGTCTCCGGCTGCTGAATTGTTTTCGGCTGAAATTTCTACCTTCTTTTCTCAAAAATCGCCTAAATTCTCTAGTCAGCATGGCTAGTTGGTCTCCATCTATTTCTGACCCAGATAGATTGCTCTGCTCGCTTGATGATCCACTGTGGCTTGATCTGCTAGTTCTGCTGGAACTAGCCTTCAGCGCGATTGGTTTCTTCTTATTCTCGAGCTCATCAGTTTTAGGAAGGTTAATCTCATATGCCATTAGAGAACCTATTAGCTCGTCAACTTTCATCGTCTGAAGATCTCTTGATTCCTCGATCACTGTTGCCTTTATGTGCCAAACAGGAGTCAGAGACCGCAAGATCTTCCTTACAATCTCGTAGTCTGAATAGCTCTTTCCTAAATTCCTCAGACCATTAGTTATGATAGTCAAACGAGCATACATTTCAGTCACAGTCTCACCAAGTTTCATCTGGAATGCTTCATATTCAGAGACCAACATGTTCGCCTTGGTCTCTCTCACCTGTGATGTCCCTTCGTAGATAACCTCCAGTGTATCCCACATTTCCTTTGCGGTTTTACACGATGACACTCTGGAGAATTCAGTAGGATGAAGTGCGCACTGGATAGCGTTGATGGCACTCCAGTTCAAAGTAGATTTTCTGATTTCCTCTCTCGTCCAAACCTCTTCATTCTCGTGCAGTTCGAATGGTCCCTTGCTCACTACTCGCCAGATCTCGTAGTCTTTCGCTCTTAGAAAGACCTGCATTCTGTTCTTCTAGTAGGCATAGTTAGAGCCATCGAAGTGCGGAGGCTTGGAGGTTGAATGTCCTTCTGCTGTCATTCCCTTAGCGTTCATGGTCGTTTCTCTTTAAAATGTTAGTCCCTGAAAAAGAGTCAGGCTCTGATACTAGTTTATAGGATCAAGCCCCTACCGTTGCGCTAAAAGCTTGAGCTGGTAGCGAAGGCGGAACCTTATTTCCTTATGGCAGCGCAGAACCCCACACGATCGTGCTGTGGGTGGACATGAGGGGCTTCGCACATGGACCCCATAATCCATCCGGCGGGTTGGGCTGTCAAGCGCCGATGCACCACGTGGGTCCCATACCCCACGTGGAGCAACAAATCACAAGGGAGATGCTGGGAAATCCAACACTGGTCTGCCTTGTCCAGAACCAGAACCGGTCGACCACACCACCGGACTGGTCGACCCGCTAAATCCTGATAGAACCAAGTTCTGTCCGATCGACCGGCCCAGTGTAACCGGTCGACCGGATTTTCTCTACTACTTCAAAACAGAATCATGGCTGGCACCGGTCGACCGCCCCAATGACACCGGTCGACCAGACTTTCTATACTACGAAATCGGGCTTCACGAAATGCATTCGAAAACCCACTAAACCCAATCCATTTGTGCTCCAACCTTACCCATTTGCCCCTAGGGTTAATATACATATGTTTAGGAGGTTTTCTATGGGTTTGGTGAAGGGTTTATAGGTGTTTTCATGCTTCTATTGTTGGTCAATATAGGATTTACGAATTTGGGTGTTTTAACCTAATGAGGTAACATTTTCTCTATCTTGTAGGAGAAGAAAAGGGGCAAGGCAAGGAGGGGCTCTTGAAGGAAGGATTTGATCTATTTGGAGAGGTTTTTGGAGCTCGTGGAAGAAGAAGAAAAGAAGCGGATCAACGAGAGGAACGAGAGGACTTCAAAATCATCATCATCCGACTAAAGCTTCAAGCCACCATCTCTATTCATCTTGAAAATCAAAGGGGGGACAATCTCTACATCTTTTGGTTGTTATTTTGTGTTGTTTCCCAAATGTTCCATTTCGATCTAAGCATATATTGTCATCCGTGATTATTTTTCGAACTAGAGATATTTGTGTGTATGACCGTTTGTGTATACGGTCGTGGATGATCGCCTGCGTGCGGTCGTGTGTGTCGTTGTGTTGCGGTTGTTGCAGCGTGTGTGTGTGTGTGTGTGTGTGTGTGTGTGTGTGTGTGTGTGTGTGTGTGTGTGTGTGTGTGTGTGTGTGTGTTGTAATCCGGTCGTCGGATCGTGTGTGTGTGTGTGTTATGATCCGATCGTCGGATCATTTTGGATACCAAGTCTCCGTGTGTGTGTGTGTGTGTGCGGGCGTCGTCCCGTGTGTGTTTGGAGCGTCATCTCCGTTTTGGGGATTTATCCCTGAGTGAAGCCTCACCGGGTTTGGTGAGGGGTGGACGTAGGGAGCCCGTCGTGGTCCTGAACCACCTTAAATATCTTGTGTCTTGTGGTTTGCATCTCTGGATGTGTGCTTAATCGTTCTATTTTCTTGTATGTTCGAGTGAGTGCGGCGAGATTGAGAGAACTAGTTTATCTTGTTTAGTTAATTCCTCAATCTAATTAAAAGTTGTTAGTTCCACTACGTAGTTATTTTAATTTGCCATCTAGTGTCAGGGACAATTCAACCCCCCTTCTTGTCCGCTCGCCTACCCCGGGACCAACAAGTGGTATCAGGGCGAGGCTCTATTATTTCAAGATCTAACGATATTCAGAGTGATCTTTGTAGGCGTATTTGATTTGTTTAGCATCATGACTGAAAGTGTGTTGTCTTCCCTTCCCTGTTTTAATGGTTCAAATTTCAATGAATGGCTTAGGCATATAAATCATCATGTTAAATCCATTGATTCCAAACTCTGGGATTTAGTTGAGCATGATTCATATGGGATGCCTAGTGATGAGTCTAAGTGGACTGTAGAACATGTGAGAAGATATAAAACTAATGCTAAGCTTTTGCATATTTTTAGAAGTTCAATTGATCTTCACAAATTTCCACTTGTTTCATCATGCAGGATGGCCAGGGAGACATTGAAATGCTTGGTCAAAGAACTATGAAGCGACAAAGGATGGTGAGTGCTTGATGGCCGACAAGTACGATACAAAAAGCAAGGAAAGCTTCGAGCTAGACTCGGAAGGTGAGAAAATTTCCTTCGAAGAACTTATGAATCTCTATGATGAATTGGTTGATATGTATAAGAAGGTGAAATCTAAAAATAGAAAATTGAAAAAGGAATCTGAAAACACCCTTCTTGAGAATGATTCTTGTGAAAAAAGTTCTGAACTTGAATAAATCACTCTTGTCTGATGTTGATATGCTTAAAGAAACCCTTTCAGGCTTGAGAAATGAAAAAGAAGAACTTCAAAAGGAAAATAGTTCTCTGTTAATTCAAAACTCCTTGCTTGAAGGTAGTTTAAAACATCTTGAAAAATCCATTCATGAAAATTCTTCATGTGATAAATGCTTTGAATTTAAATCTGAAAATGAATCCTTCTTGATTTATATCAAAAAGTATGAAGAAACCATTGCATGTATGAAAGAAGAAATTGAAAAACTGAAGCATTTAAATACAACCATGTCTGAGAAATTACTTGTTTTTGAAAAAGGGAAATCTGTGGTTGCTGATGAATGTAAAAAATTGCATGTGCTAGAACAAGAACTTGAAAGCTATAAAACTGCAAATAGAGTGTTAAATGAAAGTGTTATTTGCAGTGAACAGGAGATAGCTAGCTATGAATTACACATTGCATCCCTTGAAAAAAAAAATTGTTGATTTGAATGCATCATTGTCTAGATTTGTGAAAGGAAAAAATAATCTGGAGAAAATCTTGGGGACCAAAGCAAATTTCCAACGGGAAGAACTAGGTTATGAACCTAGTAAAAAGAAAGCCTTTGGTCTGAAAACACAAACATCGTTTGTGCATGCATCATGTTCTTCAAACATGTCAAATGCTCCTTCTCTTGAAAAATCAAAGTCTAAATCTCCAGTTCAATTGAGGACCAAGAAAATTGATGTGCATGCTAGGAGTTTACATGAGAAATACCGTGCTCCAAAATCAACAAATGTCAATTGCCATTATTGTGGAAAACATGGCCATGTCATGAGTGATTGTTTCATGATGAGAAAAGATGATTTGAATGCTTGTAGAGAGTATGCTAGGAAATTCCACATTGTACAAAAAAAGAAAGTTGAATGCTTTTATTGTGAAAATTTTGGACATGAAATGCATGATTGCTACATCATGAAAAGAGATGATTTGAAAGCATGTGAAAATAAATTTGTTTCCAAAAGAAAAAGTGTTTCTTGTTTCAAATGTGGAAAGCTAGGACACCGTGGATCACAGTGTTGGCAAGAAAATCAAAGAATGAACTTTCATGTTAAAAATAATTACACCTTTGTCAACCCACAGAAATTTCATGCTTATCCTGTTATGAAAAAGAAAAACTTTCGTGCTTATAATGGTAACACATTTGTTAAGTCACATAAAATTGATGATCATGTTTATAAGAATTCTGTGAAGACTTTAAAATGTTGTCATTACTGTGGAAGGTTTGGGCATACGATGCATGATTGCTCTTTAATGAATTTTGATGATTTGCATGCCCAGAGGATGTGGAATGCACCCACTAGATGTGCATCTAACCATCCGGGACCCAAGAAGACTTGGGTACCCAAAGTTGTCAAATGAGAACTTTTTTGCAGGATTGCCTTGAGGCCAAGTGAAGGCTTGAAAAATAATGGTAGCTCAAGGCACATGTTTTAAAAATAAATTTCTAAAAATTTAAAATTTATTTTATTTAAATTTTCATTCATGAAAATCAAGAAAAATCTATTTTTCTTATGAGTTTGCATTGCATCTTTCTGATTATCACTTGCATGACTACATGGTATATTAAATGGTGACTTGAGGAAGGGAAAGTCATTCCTGTCTGAAATCTATCACCATGCGTGAGAATGTGCCTCTGCCTTGTACCATGAGTCACATTGTTCATTTAGGTCATAGGTGTTGGGTTCGGTGCGGTGGATTCAGAGGGGGGTGAATGAATCAACCCTTTAAAATTTTCGCTCAATTAAAATCTTAGAAAGCTAACAAGACAAAATTAGACAATCTGAAAAACTAATCAAGTCTTCTGTTGAACCAGTAAACAAATATGTGGAGCGCACCTATGCATTCATCTAGCGAAGACAGAAATAAGCATTCAAACCAAAGTACGCAAAGGGTTTTTAGGTGCTTCGGTCCTCCAGACCTACGTCCACCCCACACTCAACCCGAGTGTGGATTACTGCTGACTCACAGCTTGAACCGTTGGGCCTCACAGCTTGCCTACAACCGCTGAGCCTCACAGCTTGATGTCCGAGGTATCCACCTCGCCCGCTGAGCAACATAGCTTGCTGTCCAGAGAACCACGTTCTCTGCAACGCTGGGGATTACAGCTTACCCGTCCAGTGGAATCCTCCACTGCAAACGCTGAGCAACACAGCTTGCTCTGCGGATAAACAGCTTGAAGAAAGGTTTAAAAAGAAAGCAAAAATAGGAAGACAATCAGCAACTGAAAGCTGTAAATGAAGTGCACAATGTAGCTCTCACAGGAGCAAGTTTTGTTTGGATCTGATCCAATTTCCAGACAACTACTATCTCTCTCTCTCTTTCTCTGCTCGAGCTTTCTATCTCTCTTTTTCTTCTCTGCTCTTCTCTTCTCTCTCTTTTTCTTCTTCTTCTCTTCACATTGGATCGTGCAGGCTCTCTATTCTTTCTCTCTGCTTCTGCTCTTCTGCTTCGATTAGACTTCTCCTGAGGAAGAAGCTTCATATATATAGCAGCAGCTAGGGCGTGTGTCCTCCACATTTCCAGCCCAAAAGCTTTTGCCAGATCTGAGGAATTTCGATCACATGGCAGCATCCTGGCTGGGCTGCATTCCACGTGTCACGATCCTAGCACTTTATCCATTCTTGGATCATGTGCCCTTCATTAAGCTCCTCGAGTATAGGTCCTGTCAGGTTAAATTTTATCTCACAAAGCATCGAGTAAGTCTGAAGTTTGAACAAGAATGTATAGACTTAGAAAATGCGTGAAGCACATGATGTATGGACTTGTTCACAAGGGAGTGTATAGACTTAGAGTGCATGCGACAGCAATGTATAGACTTGCTGGTTTGCAATGCAGAATGCACTTTAACAAGGTGTGCACAACGAATGAATTTGAACGTGTAGACATGATACCATGTGGATGTATAGACTTGTGCAGACTTAATGTGCACCATTGTGCAGACTTACTAAAATGATGTATGAGCATAGCAACGCACAATGTGCAGACTTCGTGCAATGCATGAAGCAATGTATAGACTTAGAGTGAAGGAGTGCACAGATGCAGATAGCAAGGTATATACATTACAAATGGATGCACTTACATGCCAAATGAATGTACAGACTCTGCATGCAACAATGTGTAGACTTAGTGTTTGTGCAGCTAGCCAATGTATAGACTTGGCGTTTGTGCAGCTAGACAATATGTAGACTTTGCATATGCACATGAGACACTGAATGAGACGCAGGACGATGTACAGACTTAGCCGATGTAAAGTGCATGCAATGTACAGACTTGCTGGTCAATCTAGACAATCGTGTTCAGACTTTAAGTGAAGAATGTACAGACTTTGAATGCCTGCATGCGACCTCAATGTACAGACTTGCTGGATGCAATGTAGTATGCATATAGTGAAGTATGCACATTGAAAATGGATGCACTTACATGCCGTCAACAAGACAATTGACAGACTTGAGAAATGATGCATGAACAATGCGGCGATGTATAGACTTGGTGGTCAACAAGGCAATCGTGTTCAGACTTTAATGTGCAAACGATGCACAAAAATAACTCATTAATGTATAGACTTTGCGAGCAAGTGCCAAGACGATGTGCAGACTTTGCGTATGCTCTGAACACGGGCTGTACAGACTTTGTGTGTTTACTAAAGCAAGGAACGTAGGTAAAGATAGGAATGTATAGACTTTAAATGATGATGAAACACACAGGCTGTACAGACTTGGTCCGATGTACAGACTTGACCTTGCGAACACAACAGCAGGTAATGTATAGACTCTGTGTGCACAAAGACGCTAAGTGAGATAGATAATGTGCACAAGTATGAAGAACATAGGCTGTACAGACTTCATATGATGCATGCACAAGACACAACGAATGTGGATGCACTGACAATGTACAGACTTGGTTTCGTTGTACAGACTTCATATGATGCATGCACAAGACACAACGAATGTGGATGCACTGACAATGTACAGACTTGGTTTCGTGCATGCTATGTAGGGACTTTGTGCACGGACAATGTATGGACTTTGAATGAACGTGCATGCATTGTATAGACTTTGAGTGGATGAGGAAAGGCTAACGGATGTATAGACTTGCTCAGCTGTGTGGCGTGCTACCAGACAATGTACATACTTTATCTAATGTACGGACTCTGTTTCATGCTTGCATCGACTTTAGCTTAGAGTAACTGAAGAATGCACCGATGCAGAGTATGCATATAAACAGAGCAATGCACCGATGTTATTATGCATGTGAACTAGAATTGCACTGATGCTTGCATGAGAATGCACGGACCTTCAGATGCAGTAATTGTATATTGTACCGAGTTTTTCGTATGCTGATAGACATATACTTAGCTCATGACATGCACAGACTTATATGCTCAAGCAGGAAATGCACATTGACAGAGATGTTCATGATATACAATTGCTGACTCATAGTGTTTGCTATCATCAAAATCACAGGGGCACAACTATAGGTTGCATAATTTTTTAGAAAATGTTAAATGTGAAATGCTCCTCATGTCTATTGCTACATTTGAATTGATCATGAGATATGTATGTGATTTTTAGGACCAATAATGAATTCCTAGCCTCTTTTAAGGCTATTGCTGAACTATTGTGCTTGAAGACATATGGTGATACTTGCTGAACTCAGGTATTGATTCTGAAAATTTGACCTGAGACTCTTCCATTATGATGTGATGAATATGTTTGAATGATTGAATAGAATTGGAAACTTTTGAGGAGTGTGTATGAGATCATTGACCTTTGAATATCCTTTGATCTGAATTGTTTGAGCATAATTAAACTTAATTGCATTTCTGGTATATTAAATGGTATTTGTGGAAGGGTGGATTATGTCCACTCGGAAGCATTCCCTATGCGTGAGTTGGGTCTTCGGACTAAAATCTCCGCCTCGTACCAGAATGTGCAAAATCTGTGTGGCTTGTGGATGATTTCTAAACCTGTGAAATGTTGTTAAAAATTTATTTTGATCAACTTCTGAAAATAATTGGGTTGCATTGCTTGATTTTGATCATATTATGCACCCTAGTTCACAAGGCCATGTCATGAAAAATGCTCATTTGTTCATCATTTGAATGTGAATGCTCTCTTGTGCTATTCATCATGATTTTCTGAAAATCAAACTCATGCATCTTGTATTGCATTCTCATTACTTTTGCATCTTGTTATAGGTTGCATTGCATTTGAATTCATGCATTATGTGCATTTAGTTAATTCAACTAAAAACTAAAAATTCATATTTTGCACCCATGTTAAATTTTACAATGTATTTAGAACTTTCAAATAAAATCTGAAATCTTGCATCACATTGCATATCTGCATGGCATAATTCCATATCATGTCTATAGTGCATATTTTGGAATGCATCAGTTTGAACATTGTTCATGTTGCATAAATGCTAAAGTGAATTCTTCCAACAATGATATCATGTCTTCAAAACTAACAAGTTGTATCACATTGATATCATATCTCTAGAACCAACAAGAATTGCATATTCTTTAATTTTGCACTGCATATTGCATCTATTCCCATTGTGTGCTTGAATGCTACTATATGCTATTTACCCCCATCCTTGAAATTTTTAGAACCTTATGCTTTCTTGCTAAATAATGTTGCATTTGAGTCATCATTGGTGTGTTTCATGTCATACACTTAGGGAGAATAAATACTTGATAAGTGCATCTATTTAGGGGGAGTTGCACTGTTATGCGTTCATGATATTTTTGGTATATATGTTGAATCAAATTCATACACTTCATGCACTAAATGTGAAAATGAGTGTTAAACATAAGAATATAGGAATTTCCTTTCAACACTCTAGAGATATTAAACTTGTTGCATGTATGTTGAAGAGGCAGTTGAGGAAAAAACTGCCTACCTAACCTTGTTGAAAGAATGAAAATGAAAGGCAGAGCAATGCTTGGTCTCATTGAGTAAACTGAATACACGTCACCTGAGACGTGATATGGTTCATTTCTGAAAAGTGTTGACTAAAGTACCTCTGTTCAGAATGAAATGAAATGATTCAGTATTCTAAGTAACCGGTGATTCTGACATGAGCTCCATGTGTCTCCTCGTGTACAAAGGAATTATTTGAACCTGATCATTCTTAGAAAAATTCTGATTATTCTTGAGAATTCGTTGAAAAATTATTGAGGTAGAGCGTAGCTCCGATACGCTATTCTCATAAATTGAAATGCAGTCTGTGAAATCTCTCATTGTGTTGATTTGAAAATTTGAATATCCATATAGCTATAGTCGATTTTCATGTTATTCACTTACACTTTTAAAAATTTGATTTAATATGTATTCAGAAAATTGATTGACTGCATTGGCTATTGCATGACTCTTAGATGTGATTGCACAACCTCCTAGGTGCTATATATGAACATTCCGGTTGTCATGACTCTTACGCACTTTTCTTACACCCATTCCCTTCTTAAATAAGTAAGGGGGAGATATGTTGCATGTATATATACATATCTGCTTGGTTGCATCATATGCATCTCATGCATCATCGTTAGCATACATCTTGCTTCATGCATCTCATAGAAAACTAAAAATATGAAAAACAATGAAAATCCAAAAATTGAATGGACTTCCCATGCCTTGCATATGTTAGAATCATGCTTTACATTTGATGTGTCATCTTGTCCATACTTTTCTATTGCATCAACTGAGATTTTATTGATTCATGAATCCATCTTGTTCATCTTGATGAAATTTGACCTCCATTATTTTCACCCCCACTTTTTGATAATGCCAAAGGGGGAGAAAAAATTTGATTGTGATTGACGCCATAATATTTTGCCATCATCAAAAAGGGGGAGATTGTTGTGTTGGGTTCGTTGTGCTCCCTCTTGGTTTTAGTTTTAATGATAACAAAATATTGTGTGTGTATGTGGAAGAACTTCATGCATGCTTGCATATGTTTCTATGCTTGCATGTAATTTTGATGATAGTGTGCATTCATGATTATACTTATTGCAATTCTTACATGGACCTTGTTTACATATGGTTGAGATATAAATGGTCATTGAGGCGCATGCATCTTGGTAGAATGCATGGATTATGAGATTAATTTTTATATGAGAGTTTTGGGTTTGCTATGTACTCTCATTGGTGCATATACTTCATTGGCTTTCTCATGTGAACCTTGGAATGAATGAACTTTTAAGTGTGATAAATGGTTTTTCATGCTTGTTCTTCATAAGGCTTTCTTAGCCAATGTTATGAACCCCTCATGCATATCTTAATGGGAGTCGAGTTCTTAAATGGTTTTAAGGCTCGAACATGTTGTTTAGTTGCTTGGGTTATGAAGTTGATTTTTGGTTGAGAAAAATTGGGGTTTCAAATGGTTCTAATGCATTGAATGAGTCCCTTGTATAAACCTTGGTTGAGCTTGGTTAAATGGAATTCTTGCATATTCATGAAAGGGTTTAAATCAGCTATATCATTCTTGTGGAGACTGCTTTCATGATTACACTTCATGCTAGGCTATGGTTGTCATGTTTTCCAAAGTGCTTTTATGCTTATTGAACATTGAACATGGACTTTTCATGAAGGGTCTCTAATTGATGAAAACATGTTTAACTGAAACAAACATTGTTTGTGTTTTGGCATCATGTTGAGTATTCATGTGAGTTAAGAACTTGGACAATTGATTTTATTTTTGGTGAGAAAAATATTGGTTTGAATGGTTCTCATATTTCTTGAATGATCCTTGTCCAAATGGACCTTCGCGTATACATCTCACGTTATTCAAACTTGGCAAGAGTCGACCTCTTATGAAGCAAGAGTCGACTTCTACTGTGAATGAGTTTGTCTTGCAATTTCTATATAAAGCTTTTGAGCTTGAATGTGATTAAGCCTATTAATAGGAATCTTGGCTTTAAAGTGATTGAACTTGCATTGTTCTAACCTCATTTATCTTGTTATGCAGGTTTAAAATGGAATGCCAATCCATATTCAAAGGTATCAAGACTCATGGTGAGAATTCGACACTTTGCATATGTATGTTTTTGAGAGAAAATGGTAAGTTTCCATTTAGAGTGTTTGATCTTGATGGAAGTGGTTAGTATATGTTTTTACAATGTTTAATACCAAGGAACACTTGGTTGTTAGTCATTTATCATCTAACCACTTCAGTCTTTCATCGGGTTTTATTTTATTGGACTGAACTACAAAAATCCAGAATTCACTGAATTCCGGTCGACCGCCCCACATGAACCGGTCGACCGGATCTGTCAGTTTTGTTCTGGTCTTCCTTGTGCAAAACCAGAACCGGTCTACTGCCCCACTGGACCGGTCGACCGGCTAAATCCTGACAGAACCAAGTTCTGTCCGGTCGACCGACTCAGTGTAACCGGTCGACCGGATTTTTTCTACTACCCCAAAACAGAATCATGGCTGGCACCGGTCGGCCGCCCCAATGACACCGGTCGACCGGACTTTCTCTGCTACGAAATCGGGCTTCACGAAATGCATCCAAAAACCCACTAAACCCAATCCATTTGTGCTCCAACCTTACCCATTTGCCCCTAGGGTTAATATACATATGTTTAGGGGGTTTTCTATGGGTTTGGTGAAGGGTTTATACGTCTTTTCATGCTTCTATTGTTGGCCTATATAGGCGTTACGATTTTGGGTGTTTTAACCTAATGAGCTAACATTTTCTCTATCTTGTAGGATAAGAAAAGGGGCAAGGCAAGGAGGAGCTCTTGAAGGAAGGATTTGATCTATTTGGAGAGGTTTTTGGAGCTCGTGGAAGAAGAAGAAAAGAAGTGGATCGATGAGAGGAACGAGAGGACGTCAAAATCGTCATCATCTGACTAAAGCTTCAAGACACCATCTCTATTCATCTTGGAAATCAAAGAGGGAACAATCTCTACATCTTTTGGTTGTTGTTTTGTGTTGTTTGCCAGATGTTCCATTTCGATCTAAGCATATATTGTCATCCGTGTTTATTTTCCGAACTAGAGATATTTGTGTGTATGACCGTTTGTGTATACGGTCATGGTTGATCGCCTGCGTGCGGTCGTGTGTGTTGTTGCGCTGTGGTTGTTGCAGCGTGTGTGTGTGTGTGTTGTGATCCGGTCATCGGATCGTGTGTGTGTGTGTGTGTTGTGATCCGATCGTCGGATCGTGTTGGAGACCGAGTCTCCGTGTGTGTGTGTGCAGGCCTCATCCCGTGTGTGTTTGGAGCGTCGTCTCTGTTTTGGGGATTTATCCCCGAGTGAAGTCTCACCTGGTTTGGTGAGGGGTGGAAGTAGGGAGCCCGTCGCTGTCCAAAACCACCTTAAAAACCTTGTGTTATGTGGTTTGCATCTGTGGATGTGTGCTTAATCGTTCTATTTGCTTGTATGGTCGAGTGAGTGCGGCGAGATTGAGAGAACCAGTTTATCTTGTTTAGTTAATTCCTCAATCTAATTAAAAGTTGTTAGTTCTGCTACGTAGTTGTTTCAATTTGCCATCTAGTGTCGGGGACAATTCAACCCCCCTTCTTGTCTGCTCACCTACCCTGAGACCAACACTAGGATTAATAGGCTCTTTGACTTGAATATGTTCGGCCATAGGAGGCGGGTAAGATCGTTCTTCATCTTATAGCAGATTTATTGATCTCATTAAACTAAACATTAAGATTTGAGTTAGCAAATTATAACCTTCAGCTAGACCTGACCAAAGTTGGTATGGATCTTGGGTGCCCCTAACCTTCTTGTGTGGTGTAGTCAAAGGTTTGGACTCTTCTAGTTCTAACCTACTATGTATAGGGCAAATGCCCCTGGTAGGGCTATTGATTGGCACTGTGTGATTAAGGGTGGTGGATGAAGGTTCCTGAGCTAGGGAATCACGGTCCAAAAGTTCAGCCCCTAGAGTGGGCTTCTCAATGACAGCTTTCGGATTTTCTTTTTGATCAATTTTGAAGATGGAACCACTTTTGAAGGGTGTGAACAAGAGGAATAGAAAAGAGAGGAGGACTAACAAAGTTAGTGCTCCTTTTACTTCATCGATTCTTCTTGGGTTATCGGGTGGGACAAGGATTCTTCAGAGAATAGTTTGGATAAACCTAGATCCTCCATGTCTACGTCATGGGGCTTTTCTTTTGGATCCACATGTTCATCTTCATGGGATATTTCTACACTTGTGGTTCTCTCTTCCGCAGGATGGGATTCCTTTACAAAATGATTGTGCAAATTCCACCTTGCTTATTCATCTTTGCTAACCTTAGCTAGCTGACACCCTAATCCAAGTCTCTCATGTGTTCCATTTTCCTCAATTAGCTCTTTGATTCCTTGTTCTTCTTTTCCTAACCCTGCGCCAGCTGAATAACCCATCTTGGACATTATCTGTCATCCTACATCTTGGGGTTTCTACTTAGGCACGGGTGATTCTAAGGATTCGATGGATGGAGTAGATTGGTGCGTATCCAAGGCCGAGATAAGGGGCTCCTTGTCTTTTGATGACATGAACGTGGTTGGGTCCAACACCGTGGAAATGTAGGCCAATATTTCTAAAGCGGGAGCAATCTGAGGGTTAGGGATATGTGGAGAGCTTGATTGGATAGTTGGAATGACATCTTGACTTGGGAGAGCAAGTCCAGCATTTGACTCATCAAAGGGGTTGGTCTCATGTTTGGGAAGCTGAATCGGAGCTGGATCGATTGGGGTAGGGGCCACAAATGACTCATCAACAATAGGGGCTGGTTCAAACTGAGTTGGTAGCATGGTTGGGGTAGGAGCTAGTTTGATTAAATCAAGAGATGATAGTAGCTCTTCCCGTGAGGTGTCTTGGTGAAAAGTGGATGAAGTTGAGTGATCCTCCGCCATGAGCGGAGAAGAGACACCTTGATTTGATTGCCGAGTAGATGATGTGCCCTTTGACAGAATGAGGACTAAGGGTCTTGCCCCTTCAGGTGGAGTTGGAGTGGAAGGAGGGATGTCATGGCTTTGTCGGGGTGGTTCACTCTTGGGTCGGATCAAGACCAAAGGTCTTGCCCTTTGTCCATGGCCAATCATGTTTCTTGTGTCCGAGTGCACTCTGGGTTGGTCAATCGCCACTCTTCCTCATCATATTGCCAATGTTGTCCTCTTTCCATTAGCCTAGATTCTTGCTGGTCCCTAACCACGGCTAACCTTTCCTGGGTGTAGGATGGCACATGAGATGGTTGATAAAGGAAAGGAACTGGGGACATTCTATTGCATCCCTACGGTTTTGATGATGTCTCACACTATAAATCAATCTTCTATCTCTAGATTAATTCATGTTTCACCATGTAAATGAGTGCAGTTCATATGGTTGTCAGATAATATGCTCTACTTGATTCTATCTACACTCTGTCTGCAGAGTCTGGACAGTGGTGGGTCGACCCCTCCTTGCTGATGAGTCGACACCTCAGTACTTTAATCATCTTAGTCTGTCCATTCATTGGCCTTTCTATCCAAGTCCATACAACAGGACTGTAGCCTGTTTATCTGAAAGTCTATACATCCGGAAAGGGGCCATGTCTATACATTCTTCCGTTGAATTCATTCAAAGTCTATACATCGGTTTGATTGAGTAAGTCTGTACAGCATGCCTTGTTGTTCATAGCCTTTAATGTCTGTACATTCGCTTCGCATTACGAGTCTGTACATCAGCTTTGCATCTGCAAGTCTGTACATTGGCTTCATATCATAAAGTCTGTACATTGGCTTCATATCATAAAGTCTGTACATTGGCTTCGCATCTGCAAGTCTATACATCGGCTTCAACTCTCCAAGTCTGTACATCGCCTTCAGACTTTCAAGTCTATACACTCCATGCTCAATCAAGTCTATACATCCACAGTGTAACTTCAAAGTCTGAACATTGTCTCACTCCGTCAAAGTCCATACATTCTCAGTTGAACCCCATGTCTATACAGTGGCCTCGAGCTTCTCAAGTCTACACACTGTCTTCGGCCTCAAAGTCTATACACTCGCTGCACTGTACAAGTCCATACACTGGCAGCCCGGCAGAAGTCTATACATTGGCTCAAACATTCCAACTCTGTACAATGGTCCTTTGAACACTCCAAGTCTATACAGTCTGCTTTCACGATTCAGAGTCTATACATCGTTCCTCAAAGGCTAAGTGTATACACTGCTCAACGTCTCATTCAGCGTCTCACGCTTACAAAGTCTATACACTGGTCGGTGGAAGCAAGCCTATACATTCGACTGTTCAGCCTGTGTTCAAGTCTGTACAGCCAGGGAGACCATTAGGTCTATACACTCAATCACTGTAGCTTGCACGGGGTGAAGCCTGAACATTGGCATGGCTTTCCAAGTCTGTACATCCTTCTATTGAAAGTCCAAGTCTGTACATCGGACTGGTTGAGCATGTCTGTACAGCGTTTGCATTTCTCAGTAAGTCTATACATTGGGACTACTACCTACGTTCTGAACTGAACTGAGTAAGTCTATACATTCCTCATATCTTTTACCTACGCTCAGTTCAGTAAGTCTGTACACTGGGAACTTTACTGACATTGCTTTGCCAAAATCTACACACTGTGAACCTTCAAGTCTGAACAGACTTCACTTGCTCAAGTCTGTACGCTGTCCAGCTCTTTGGGAAGTCTACACATCACTAAGTCTAGAAACTCAATTATTCTTCAACCCTATACACTCGATATCACCTGCAAGTCTATACACTCTCATGCTGTTTTCAAGAGTATACACTCTCTGATTTGAAACACTTGCTTAACTGCTGTTTCAATGTCTACACATTCGATGCCTTCAAGCATTGTTCTCTTCGAAGTCTATACATCAACGTCTATACATTGAAGTCCATGCATTGCATACTGTTGTGCTTCAAGCCTACACACTGCTCCTCTTCATTACAAGCCTTTACACTCATTCTCCTTCTCTTGACCAACTCCATACATCCATTGTCTTGACTGCTGAATGAAGTCTACACATTGAGATCGCATGAACACTTACAAGTTCATACACTGAGCTTGCTGAAGAACCTCAACTCTATACACTCTCACTCTGTGACACACTTGCCTATTTGGCATCCCTGAGTCTATACACTCGAGGGCCTCATACACTTCACAGAAGTCCACACATTTCATCCTTTGTGCTAATGCATTCTTCAGCTAGTCTATACACTGAGTTTGCTTGAAGTCTCACAAGTCTATACACTCCCTCAGTGTACACACTTACATAATATGATATCCTAATGTCTATACATTTGTATCTGACTGAACTAACTAATCACAGTTCTTTGTCTCAGCCTGCAGGTGATACAGGTCAATGATTGGGCACGTGAACCGAGAATGATGCCTGGCACGTGATCCGAGAATGCTCTGGAAAGGGAGGGAACGAGACTCCCTCGTGTGAAGGCCTGAAACTCAGGTCGAAAGCCATATAAAAGGTGCCTTCTGCGATGAGATGGTGTGAACTGGAGAGAAAGCTAAAGAGCATAATTCCTGAGCAGAAGAAGAAAAGAGAGAGAGCCTCCACGTTCCAGAAAGAAGATAGAGAGAAAAGATTAGAGAGCAGTCTTATGAGAGAAAAGTCTGAGTGAGAGAGAAGAGTCTAATTTGCTTCTTCGGAAGCTACATTTGCTTTGTAGTATTTAATTTGTCTGTGCTTGCAGTAGTATTTAATTTGTCTGTGCTTCTGCAGTAGTATTTAATTTGTCTGTGCTTGCACTTGCTTTGAATTTGCTTTGTCTGTTAAAGCTGCAGTTAATTGCTTGATATGCCATGATACTGCTTGATTCATAGTGTTGCCATCATCAAAAAGGGGGAGATTGTTACATCCCTACGGTTTTGATGATGTCTCACACTATAAATCAATCTTCTATCTCTAGATTAATTCATGTTTCACCATGTAAATGAGTGCAGTTCATATGGTTGTCAGATAATATGCTCTACTTGATTCTGTCTACACTCTGTCTGTAGAGTCTGGACAGTGGTGGGTCGACCCCTCCTTGCTGATGAGTCGACGCCTCAGTACTTTAATCATCTTAGTCTGTCCATTCATTGGCCTTTCTATCCAAGTCCATACAACAGGACTGTAGCCTGTTTATCTGAAAGTCTATACATCCGGAAAGGGGCCATGTCTATACATTCTTCTGTTGAATTCATTCAAAGTCTATACATCGGTTTGATTGAGTAAGTCTGTACAGCATGCCTTGTTGTTCATAGCCTTTAATGTCTGCACATCAGCTTCGCATTACGAGTCTGTACATCAGCTTCGCATCTGCAAGTCTGTACATTGGCTTCATATCATAAAGTCTGTACATTGGCTTCATATCATAAAGTCTGTACATTGGCTTCGCATCTGCAAGTCTGTACATCGGCTTCAACTCTCCAAGTCTGTACATCGCCTTCAGACTTTCAAGTCTATACACTCCATGCTCATTCCAGTCTATACATCCACAGTGTAACTTCAAAGTCTGAACATTGTCTCACTCCGTCAAAGTCCATACATTCTCAGCTGAACCCCATGTCTATACAGTGGCCTCGAGCTTCTCAAGTCTACACACTGTCTTCGGCCTCAAAGTCTATACACTGGCTGCACTGTACAAGTCCATACACTGGCAGCCCTGCAGAAGTCTATACATTACCTCAAACATTCCAACTCTGTACAATGGTCCTTCGAACACTCCAAGTCTATACAGTCTGCTTTCACGATTCAAAGTCTATACATCATTTCTCAAAGGCTAAGTGTATACACTGCTCAACGTCTCATTCAGCGTCTCACGCTTACAAAGTCTATACACTGGTCGGTGGAAGCAAGCCTATACATTCGACTGTTCAGCTTGTGTTCAAGTCTGTACAGCCAGGGAGACCATTAGGTCTATACACTCAATCACTGTAGCTTGCACGGGGTGAAGTCTGAACATTGGCATGGCTTTCCAAGTCTGTACATCCTTCTGTTGAAAGTCCAAGTCTGCACATCGGACTGGTTGAGCATGTCTGTACAGCATTTGCATTTCTCAGTAAGTCTATACATTGGGACTACTACCTACGTTCTGAACTGAACTGAGTAAGTCTATACATTCCTCATATCTTTTACCTACGCTCAGTTCAGTAAGTCTATACACTGGGAACTTTACTGACGTTGCTTTGCCAAAGTCTACACACTGTGAACCTTCAAGTCTGAATAGACTTCACTTGCTCAAGTTTGTACGGTGTACAGCTCTTTGGGAAGTCTACACATCACTAAGTCTAGAAACTCAGTTATCCTTCAACCCTATACACTCAATATCACCTGCAAGTCTATACATTCTCATGCTGTTTTCAAGAGTATACACTCTCTCATTTGAAACACTTGCTTAACTGCTGTTTCAATGTCTACACATTCGATGCCTTCAAGCATTGTTCTCTTCGAAGTCTATACATCAACGTCTATACATTGAAGTCCATACAGTGCATACTGTTGTGCTTCAAGTCTACACACTGCTCCTCTTCATTACAAGCCTTTACACTCATTCTCCTTCTCTTGACCAACTCCATACATCCATTGTCTTGACTGCTGAATGAAGTCTACACATTGAGATCACATGAACACTTACAAGTCCATACACTGAGCTCGCTGAAGAACCTCAACTCTATACACTCTCACACTGTGACACACTTGCCTATTTGGCATCCCTGAGTCTATACACTTGAGGGCCTCATACACTTCACAGAAGTCCACACATTTCATCCTTTGTGCTAATGCATTCTTCAGCTAGTCTATACACTATTTTTGCTTAAAGTCTCACAAGTCTATACACTCCCTCAGTGTACACACTTACTTAATCTGATATCCTAATATCTATACATTCGTATCTGACTGAACTAACTAATCACAGTTCTTTGTTTCAGCCTGCAGGTGATACAAGTCAATGATTGGGCACGTGAATCAAGGATGATGCTTGGCACGTGATCCGAGAATGCTCTGGAAAGGGAGGGAACGAGACTCCCTCGTGTGAAGGCTTGAAACTCAGGTCGAAAGCCATATAAAAGGTGCCTTCTGCGATGAGATGGTGTGAACTGGAGAGAAAGCTAAAGAGCATAATTGCTGAGCAGAAGAAGAAAAGAGAGAGAGCCTCCACGTTCCAGAAAGAAGATAGAGAGAAAAGATTAGAGAGCAGTCCTGTGAGAGAAAAGTCTGAGTGAGAGAGAAGAGTCTAATTTACTTCTTCGGAAGCTACATTTGTATTTAATTTTTCTGAAACGATTTGTGTTCATCGTTGGTCTTGTTTACATTTCTATTTTTCCTTTATTTCTTCATATATCTGATCTCGAGTTGTTACCCTCCGGTGTTTGGAGGAAGGGAGTGTTACTCCGATTTCCCTCTGGGCTACAGAGGAAGAGAGATCGTAGATCTCTAGTTTTGCTAGTGACGAGTTGTCATTAGCAGGTTCCCTCCGGGTTGGAGGAAGGGAGAGCTATCTCTGGTACTGTTCTAGCTGGTAGCTAAAATAGGTTTCAAGCTCTGTGGGTAGCAGAGTTTTGGTTGAGGGATTTGTTTCCTTTGGTTATTCAAGCTGTGTGGCAGCACATTGTTCGTAGACTGAGTCTGCAGGTTTCTAGCATTGGCTAGT
Organism: Amorphophallus konjac; assembly: GCA_022559845.1. Classification (NCBI taxonomy): domain Eukaryota; kingdom Viridiplantae; phylum Streptophyta; class Magnoliopsida; order Alismatales; family Araceae; genus Amorphophallus; species Amorphophallus konjac. Next base: position 374,800,852 of record CM040118.1, on the reverse strand, counting down.
GGAATCCTTACTCTAGTTGGAGTGAGGGGTGGATGTAGATTGTGGACTACAATCGAACCACCTTAAAATCTCTTGTCTCCTCTGTGGTTTGCTACAATCGTTGATGCTCTCTATCTGCTTGGCAATGTGCTTGTGTGTGGACGGCCTCTTCCAATCGCATCTTATTACTCTGTCTTAGTTTCTCACTGCATTAGCTATTTTGTTTAGCTATATTCGGTAGGGTGATTTTCGAAGGAGTGATTTTTCGCTGAAGTTGTTCAAATCGGGAGTGATCTATTCATCCCCCCCTTCTATATCACTCTTGCTGCGCTAACATTTGGTATCAGTGCAGGTTCGCATCATGTGGGCGAACGGTCAGGGAAATGCTAATGGTCCTAGAAGCTTCATGGCTGAAGGTCAATCTATTAGTCGCCCTCCATTTTTTGATGGTAATAATTATCTGTTTTGGAAGAACAGGATGGAAGTGTTTATCAGAGCACAGAGCCACAAGCTGTGGTGGGTAATCACGGTTGGCCCATATGATCTGCCACCAAACGAGGATGCATGGACAGATGACCATGTCAAGCTATCTTCACTCAACTGGACGGCGCTGAACATCATCCAGTGTGCTGTTCACCCAGAGGAATATGCCCGTATATCTGCCTACAGGACTGCCAAGCGAATGTGGGATGAGCTGCAATTAATCTACGAAGGTACATCTCAAGTGAAAGCCTCGAAGGTAAACCTCTACACCTCTAAGTATGAACTGTTTAGGATGAATGCAGAAGAGAATATTACTGAAATGTATGCCAGGTTGTCCTTGATCACGAACACACTTAAGAGGCTAGAGAAGGATCTAGCTGAGGCAGACATAGTCAGGAAAATTCTTAGATCCTTATCCCCAGCATGGCACACTAAGGCCATCGTGATTGAAGAGTCAAAAGATCTGACGACCTTGATAGTGAATGAACTCATAGGATCCCTCATGACCTATGAGATGAATTTCAAAGGAGGTGATGAAGGAAGTGATAGGAAGGCTAAGAATGTAGCTCTCAAGGCATCTCGCAACAAGAGTAGCAGTAGCAGCAGCAGCAGCAGCAGTAGCGGTGAGTCTGATGGCTTCTCAGATCTCGACCAGAAGGAGCAGGCAATGCTCACACGTCAGTTCAGTAAATTTTTAAGGAGAAAGGGGAAGACCTTTAGGAGGAAAAAGCCATACTCCTTTAACAAGAATGTTGAATCTACCAATTATAGGGATAGAAATCCTAAGAGACTGACCTGTTATCATTGTAACAAATAGGGACACATGAAAGGCGAATGCCCAGATCTTTAGAAGAAGGGTCCCTACTTCCAGAAGAAGAACACAAAAGTGCAGAAGAAGAAGAAGCCACAGGCGATGGTATGCACATGGAGCGAGGAGGAAGAAGATCCTAAAGATACTTCCTCAGAGGAGCATGAAGAAGAAATTTGCCTTATGGCAAACAGTGAAGAGGAGGTAACCAATGTTTTTGAAAATTTTACGATTGATGACTGGGAAGATGCTTATGCTGAGTTATTAGATAAGTTCAATACTCTTAGTAAAGAGCATAGGGTTCTGAAAAGAAAATTTAATACTAATGTTGAAGAACAAACCCAGGTCTGTGAGGAAAATTAGAAACTAAAAGAGCAACTAGAAGAAATGACCTCACCAAGAAAAGAAAATGATAAGCTCAAGGGAGAAAACCAAGAAAGTCAAAATCAGCTCAATGAACTCAAAATAAGAATCAAAGAAAGCTTGAATGAAAGTAGAGTGAACTCAGAAAAATATGAAGCTGTTAAGGAAGTCAATGGTGAACTTCTAAAAAATTCTGAGTCCCTTCAAAAGGAGTTGGAAGACAAACAGAAAGTTTTGGAAAACTTTGTCCAAGGAAAATCTAGTCTGGATGCTATACTGGGGGCTAGGGTTAACTTCAATAAGGAAGGTCTAGGCTACGACCCAACTAACAAAAGACCCCTACAATTCAAAGCCATTACCTTTTGCCCAGAGAAGGGAAAAGAAAAGCTGGACACACCATCCAGCTCAAACAGCAGTAAGGGAACTCAAGGTCAGAAGGAAAGTCCTAAAAACAGTGCTGGCCAACCATTTAAGATGGGAATGAATTCTGTGAAGAATTTCACTAAGCCTACCAATCAGAACATAAATGGTAAATGGACCAAGCAAGTGGATCAAAAGAAAAGCTGGAATTACTATAATCAGATGGGTCCAAAGAGGACCTACTGGAGAAATGATCATCATCTTCAAAAATCTGTTGATCAACAAACTTACAGAAGATATCCTAGGAGTGGCAAGCCTAATGAATGGTATAGAACTTATCTCTCCAGACCAGCTGGACTTAATTTCAATAAACTAGAAATAAAGATGCCAGGGAAATCCATGCTGAAGCAAATTTGAATTCCTAAACACTTAATTAGAGATTTGAATAATGTCCTTGGACCCAACTCATCTTGGGTTCCAAATCACTCTGCTTGATGTTATTTGTGTAGGTCGGCCTGGCAGCTGAAGACAACAAGTGGTACCTCGACAGTGGCTGCGCCAGGCACATGACAAGTGACCGATCCAAGTTCAGCAAGATAGAGATGAAGGTAGGGGGTCTGGTTAAGTTTGGAGGAAAGAACAAAGGTAAAATTATTGGAGTTGGTACAGTGGGAAAGTCTTCCACAAACTCCATTGAAAAAGTTCTACTTGTGGAAGGTCTTCAACACAACCTGATTAGCATTAGTCAGTTATGTGACAAGGGTCACAGGGTTGTGTTTGATGATATCTCATGCAAAATCTTTGAAATAAATTCTGATGTGGTTAAATTTGTAGCCAACAGGATTAATAATGTCTACATGGTAGACCTATATGAGGAATCTGAATCTAATATTTGTTTATCTGTCAATTCTGAAAATGATGCTTTTGAATGGCATAGACGTCTCGGACATGCTAGCTTTACTACTCTAAATAAATTGGTCAAGCATGATTTAGTGAAAGGCATGCCTAGAATAAAATTTAATTCTATTTCAAAATCATGTGATGCATGTGCTCTAGGCAAACAGACCAGGAACTCTTTCAAATTAAGATCTGAGCCATTGTCCTCTAGACCAATGGAACTCCTCCATATGGACCTCTTCGGTCCTACTAGAACTCAGAGTCTTAATGGGAACATGTTTGGCTATGTCATCATAGATGACTTCTCTAGATATTCATGGATCTTTTTCTTAGCAAATAAAAGTGATGCATTTTAAAAGTTTAATCTGTTTTTCAATAAGGTCAAACAAGAAAGAAAACACAAGATCTGTTCTATTCAATCTGATCATGGAGGTGAGTTTGAAAACTCCATGTTTTCTGATCTTTGTGAAAGAGAGGGACTAACACACAGATTTTCTTCTCCCTAGACACCTGAACAGAATGGAATTGTGGAGAGAAGAAATAGAACTGTGGTGGAGATGGCCCGAACCATGCTAATTGGAAGTCAATTACCAAGGAGGTTTTGGGCAGAGGCGGCCAATGCAACAACTTACATAATCAACAGGGACATGGTAAGACCTATTCACAAGAAAACACCCTATGAGCTTCTAAAAGGTAAGAAACCAAACTTGTTTCATTTTAGAATTTTTGGAGCAAAATGTTTTATTCACAATAATGACAAGAAAGATTTAGACAAGTTTGAAGCTAAAAGCTCCCCTGGAATATTTTTGGGATATTCAGAAGTGTCTAGGGCATATTGAGTCTTCAACATAACAGACAAAAGGTTGAAGAGTCTCCACACATTATTTTCAGTGAAAAGAAAGGTGTGTCTAACATTGAAAATTTTGACAGGGACTCCAATCATGATGGGGATTTCCTAGAAGATCAAGAAGAAGAGAAGACTCAGCCGAGTGGAACAACAAATCCCCTCAATCAGGAAGGGCCAAGAGAAACAGGTGAGTCTTCAACCAATGTTAGATTTCTTAAAGACCATCCGATAGATAATGTCATAGGCAATCCTGAAGATCCTCCTCGGATTAGGTCCCATTTTAGGAATATGAATAATGAAGACTTAATTACTTTAGTCTCATAAATTGAACCCAAATCAATAGAAGAGGCCTTGGCTGATCAAGCTTGGGTTAATGCCATGAGTGAGGAATTAGGCCAGTTCGAAAGAAACAATGTCTGGGAACTTGTTCCAAGACCAGATAATGTTAATATCATAGGAACTAAGTGGGTGTTCAAAAATAAAATGAAAGAAGATGGAGTCATCTCAAGGAATAAGGCCAGATTAGTAGCCAAGGGCTACTGTCAGGAATTTGGTGTAGATTTCGATGAATCCTATGCACCTGTTGCTAGGATGGAAGCCATAAGAATGTTGCTTTCCTTTGCATGTTCAAAGAATATAAAACTCCAACAAATGGATGTTAAAAGTGCCTTTTTAAATGGAGTCATTAAAGAAAAGGTTTTTGTTGAACAACCCCTCGGATTTCAATTCTCTCCTCAACCTAACCAAGTGTTCAGGTTAAACAAAGCCTTGTATGGTCTAAAGCAGGCTCCAAGAGCATGGTATGAAAGATTGACTGAATTTCTGATCAGCAAGGGCTACAAAAGAGGTAAGGTTGATCAAACTCTATTTACCAAGGGTACAAATAGAGATCTCATCATAGTTAAGGTATATGTAGATGACATAGTATTTGGATCAACTAAGCATGAACTATGTGATGAATTTTCTAAAATGATGTCTGCTGAATTTGAAATGAGTTTGGTTGGTGAACTAAAATACTTTCTTGGCCTGCAGGTACAGCAGCTAGAGGATGGGTGCTTCATCAACCAGACCAAATACACATTGGAACTGTTCAAGAGGTTTGGTATGGAAAACCTAAAGCACATTACAACACCCATGGGTACCAATACCTCACTGGATGCAGATGAGACAGGTAAAGAAGTAAATGCCAAACTTTATCGAGGTATGATTGGATCTCTTCTTTACTTGACAGCTTCTAGACCTGATATACAATTCAGTGTAGGAATGTGTGCAAGGTATCAGTCTAGACCTACTGAATCACATTTAGCTGCAGTGAAAAGAATTTTCAGATATTTGTCAGCTACTCATTCTCTTGGTTTATGGTTTCCTGCATCACACACATTTAACTTAGTTGCATACACAGATGCTGATTATGTAGGCTGTAAACTAGACAGGAAAAGCACTAGTGGTCACTGTGAATTTTTGGGTGGGTGTTTAGTGTCTTGGGGCTCCAAGAAACAACATTCTGTGGCCCTCTCCACTACAGAAGCTGAATATGTAGCTGCAGGGAGTTGTGGAACACAAGTCATATGAATTAAACACCAGCTTCAGGACTACCAAGTAGACCAAGGGTGGACACCTATCTATTGTGATAACACAAGTGCCATTAATCTTGCCAAAAATCCTGTTTTGCATTCACGTACCAAACACATAGAGATAAGGCATCATTTCATAAGAGATGAGGTTTCTAAAAGTAATTTTGAACTGATTCATGTAGGCACAGATAATCAGATTGCTGACATCTTCACTAAACCTTTGGATAATGAAAACTTCACAACACTGAGAAGAGAATTAGGCTTATAAAAACTATCTTAAATGTGAAGTCTGTTCTTTGTGTGAGGGGGAGTTCTGTCTATCTATTGGTTAGCTTTCAGGACTGCTTTGAGTGAGGGGGAGCTGTTTGAGCTGTGAGAGGATGAGTTCTTTGACAGATTCAAAAAGGTTGACCAGATATGTGTCTTTGCTGGTTTTTATGACAGATCTAGTGTGGTTCTCTCAGACAGTAGAATGTCACTTAATTCTTAAGTTTATAAGTCAGTGATTCTAAAATCCAGTCAGAATCTTTCCTTTAGTATTCTTTCAGAGATCTGGATTAATTGTAAAAGGTATATCTTCCTACATTGTTAATAATTCTGGTTCAGGCCAAATCTTGTATGTCTTGATATCTGACCCAATCAGCTTGAAATCTAGACTTCAAGACTCACTTCAAGAAAAAGTCCTTCTGGTATTGTTTTCAATCATTCTATCTCTTTTACACAAGGGCTTAACTGAACAAACATGTCTTGTTTTGGGCACTGAGAAACTGGGAGTTTCATCAATGAAATGAATATTTCTCCTATATCATGAGGTGTCAAATGCTTAAAAAATGAATGAAAAGACATGACAGAGCAATGGTGGCTTGCTGATGAGTAACTGGGGACTCTGTCCTCTAATCAAGGTGTTTTCTCATGTCAAAAGCCACAGTTAATAACTTTGTTCCTTAATAAAAAAAAAGAGGAAGTAATGAGGTACTCACTCTTAGAAACTGGGGATTCAGGCCTCTAATCAAGGTGTCTCTCTAATGTCAAAAGAGTGAATCACCAACTTACTCATTGATCTTCTTGAAAATCATCTCAAAAATTCCTTGTTGTTGTGCAACTAATGGATTGCTTGTCCTCAATACCTTGAGAACACCTCTCTGAATTTGTCTCTTGCTGTCTTGTAGGATAGTTGAATGCTCAGCTATATCAGGCCATACTTGGTAACTCCTGTTCTAAATCATACACTTTGTATGTTGATAAACCTTTCTATCATTCTATATCTCAATTGTGTACTGGAGTTTACAGAATCTTTACTTGAGTTTAGAACATCACTTATACTCTTAAGACCTACTCATGACTTTCTGCACTAAGTAGTTACTGCACTTCGTCCTCATGTCTTCAGCATTTTTATATATTCTACATTTCCTTTTGCTGATGTCAAAGGGGGAGAGAAGTTTAGCAATATCAGTAGATCAGATCATGAGTCTTGGGGAAGATATGTTCTTGAGCCAAGGAAATAACTTGTCTTGTGAGGAAAAGAGCTGAGAGTGAGCTGTGGGGGAGTGGTTTTTGAGAAAGAAGTGCTTCTGCAGTAGTATTTAATTTGTCTGTGCTTGCACTTGCTTTGAATTTGCTTTCTCTGTTAAAGCCGCAGTTAATTGCTTGATATGCCATGATACTGCTTGATTCATAGTGTTGCCATCATCAAAAAGGGGGAGATTGTTACATCCCTACGGTTTTGATGATGTCTCACACTATAAATCAATCTTCTATCTCTAGATTAATTCATGTTTCACCATGTAAATGAGTGCAGTTCATATGGTTGTCAGATAATATGCTCTACTTGATTCTGTCTACACTCTGTCTGTAGAGTCTGGACAGTGGTGGGTCGACCCCTCCTTGCTGATGAGTCGACGCCTCAGTACTTTAATCATCTTAGTCTGTCCATTCATTGGCCTTTCTATCCAAGTCCATACAACAGGACTGTAGCCTGTTTATCTGAAAGTCTATACATCCGGAAAGGGGCCATGTCTATACATTCTTCCGTTGAATTCATTCAAAGTCTATACATCGGTTTGATTGAGTAAGTCTGTACAGCATGCCTTGTTGTTCATAGCCTTTAATGTCTGCACATTGGCTTCACATTACGAGTCTGTACATCAGCTTCGCATCTGCAAGTCTGTACATTGGCTTCATATCATAAAGTCTGTACATTGGCTTCATATCATAAAGTCTGTACATTGGCTTCGCATCTGCAAGTCTGTACATCGGCTTCAACTCTCCAAGTCTGTACATCGCCTTCAGACTTTCAAGTCTATACACTCCATGCTCATTCCAGTCTATACATCCACAGTGTAACTTCAAAGTCTGAACATTGTCTCACTCCGTCAAAGTCCATACATTCTCAGCTGAACCCCATGTCTATACAGTGGCCTCGAGCTTCTCAAGTCTACACACTGTCTTCGGCCTCAAAGTCTATACACTGGCTGCACTGTACAAGTCCATACACTGGCAGCCCTGCAGAAGTCTATACATTACCTCAAACATTCCAACTCTGTACAATGGTCCTTCGAACACTCCAAGTCTATATAGTCTGCTTTCACGATTCAGAGTCTATACATCATTTCTCAAAGGCTAAGTGTATACACTGCTCAACGTCTCATTCAGCGTCTCACGCTTACAAAGTCTATACACTGGTCGGTGGAAGCAAGCCTATACATTCGACTGTTCAGCTTGTGTTCAAGTCTGTACAGCCAGGGAGACCATTAGGTCTATACACTCAATCACTGTAGCTTGCACGGGGTGAAGTCTGAACATTGGCATGGCTTTCCAAGTCTGTACATCCTTCTGTTGAAAGTCCAAGTCTGCACATCGGACTGGTTGAGCATGTCTGTACAGCATTTGCATTTCTCAGTAAGTCTATACATTGGGACTACTACCTACGTTCTGAACTGAACTGAGTAAGTCTATACATTCCTCATATCTTTTACCTACGCTCAGTTCAGTAAGTCTATACACTGGGAACTTTACTGACGTTGCTTTGCCAAAGTCTACACACTGTGAACCTTCAAGTCTGAATAGACTTCACTTGCTCAAGTTTGTACGGTGTACAGCTCTTTGGGAAGTCTACACATCACTAAGTCTAGAAACTCAGTTATCCTTCAACCCTATACACTCAATATCACCTGCAAGTCTATACATTCTCATGCTGGTTTCAAGAGTATACACTCTCTCATTTGAAACACTTGCTTAACTGCTGTTTCAATGTCTACACATTCGATGCCTTCAAGCATTGTTCTCTTCGAAGTCTATACATCAACGTCTATACATTGAAGTCCATACAGTGCATACTGTTGTGCTTCAAGTCTACACACTGCTCCTCTTCATTACAAGCCTTTACACTCATTCTCCTTCTCTTGACCAACTCCATACATCCATTGTCTTGACTGCTGAATGAAGTCTACACATTGAGATCACATGAACACTTACAAGTCCATACACTGAGCTCGCTGAAGAACCTCAACTCTATACACTCTCACACTGTGACACACTTGCCTATTTGGCATCCCTGAGTCTATACACTTGAGGGCCTCATACACTTCACAGAAGTCCACACATTTCATCCTTTGTGCTAATGCATTCTTCAGCTAGTCTATACACTGTTTTTGCTTAAAGTCTCACAAGTCTATACACTCCCTCAGTGTACACACTTACTTAATCTGATATCCTAATATCTATACATTCGTATCTGACTGAACTAACTAATCACAGTTCTTTGTTTCAGCCTGCAGGTGATACAAGTCAATGATTGGGCACGTGAATCAAGGATGATGCTTGGCACGTGATCCGAGAATGCTCTGGAAAGGGAGGGAACGAGACTCCCTCGTGTGAAGGCTTGAAACTCAGGTCGAAAGCCGTATAAAAGGTGCCTTCTGCGATGAGATGGTGTGAACTGGAGAGAAAGCTAAAGAGCATAATTGCTGAGCAGAAGAAGAAAAGAGAGAGAGCCTCCACGTTCCAGAAAGAAGATAGAGAGAAAAGATTAGAGAGCAGTCTTGTGAGAGAAAAGTCTGAGTGAGAGAGAAGAGTCTAATTTGCTTCTTCGGAAGCTACATTTGTATTTGATTTTTCTGAAACGATTTGTGTTCATCGTTGGTCTTGTTTGCATTTCTATTTTTCCTTTATTTCTTCATATATCTGATCTCGAGTTGTTACCCTCCGGTGTTTGGAGGAAGGGAGTGTTACTCCGGTTTCCCTCTGGGCTACAGAGGAAGAGAGATCGTAGATCTCTAGTTTTGCTAGTGACGAGTTGTCATTAGCAGGTTCCCTCCGGGTTGGAGGAAGGGAGAGCTATCTCCGGTACTGTTCTAGCTGGTAGCTGGAACAGGTTTCAAGCTCTGTGGGTAGCAGAGTTTTGGTTGAGGGATTTGTTTCCTTTGGTTATTCAAGCTGTGTGGCAGCACATTGTTCGCAGACTGAGTCTGTAGGTTTCTATCATTGGCTAGTGGAATCCTTACTCTAGTTGGAGTGAGGGGTGGATGTAGATTGTGGACTACAATCGAACCACCTTAAAATCTCTAGTCTCCTCTGTGGTTTGCTGCAATCGTTGATGCTCTCTATCTGCTTGGCAATGTGCTTGTGTGTGGACGGCCTCTTCCAATCACATCTTATTACTCTGTCTTAGTTTCTCACTGCATTAGCTATTTTGTTTAGCTATATTCGGTAGGGTGATTTTGAAGGAGTGATTTTCCGCAGAAGTTGTTCAAATGGGGAGTGATCTATTCATCCCCCCCTTCTATATCACTCTTGCTGCGCTAACACATATCAATGCCTTCCATCAGCCCCCCAATTCTACCTATCCCATGGTTGCCACTGCAAACTGTAGGGCGCCCAAGAGAGGGACAAGGAATGTGTTAGCGCAGCAAGAGTGATATAGAAGGGGGGGATGAATAGATCACTCCCAATTTGTAGAAACTTAGGTGGAAAATTAATTCTACAGCTTACGCCCCTCCTGAGCCCGCACACAGAGAAATGCAACCGTAGTCACCAAACAAGACAGTATAAGTAAATGAGAATGAAGAACTGATCACATGGAAGCAAAGAGACAAGCAGATGGAGATCACAGATAATAACAGCAAACCACAGAAGAGGCACTCGGTTTTTAGGTGGTTCGATTGCAGTCCGTAATCTACATCCACCCCTCACTCCAACTAGAATGAGATTCCACTAGACAATGTGATGTGACACGACCCCTTGGACCTAACTTTGCAAGCAACCGGTCCGAACGGCGATCTCTCACAAGCGGGTTCACCTGCGTCACGCGCACCCGGGTCCGTAGGCGGACCGGCGATGATGGTGAGGGTCCGAAGTTGGACCTTGGGGTTCCAAGGGTATGGATAGCTGGGGATGGACCCAAATGGGATAAGGATGCCCAATTTCAAGGGCGACCGGCACGCCGAGGGCGTGGTATGTAGTGTCTCCCTCACAACTCACCCGCGGTGGCACTCGATTAGATGGAAAATTGGAACGAGCCCTCTCTCACTGCCGACGGCGTAACTAGAGATAATACCAAGCTAAGCAAAGGTAAGAAACCAGCAGAGGAGAGTGGTCCGAAGCTCACCTGATCGGTGTGAAGACGCCGATCCCGGCCGGAGACGAGGGCGAGCGGGGGAGTGTGGGTTTCCTGCACACTGCGTCGGTGTAGCTTCCCCTGTTCAAATATTACATGCACTACTCCCCACGCAGGGGGGTTGGACTATGGAAAGGGAAATTTCAGTTACAAACAAACACTACCTCCACACAGGGAGGGGCGTTAAGCCGGCCAGGCGGGGTGGGGTGGTGAACTAACTAGTGCCGAACGATCTGCCCTATTCTGGAATACCCGGACAGGGGGTTGATGTAGACGCTGCCACGCACTCCTCCGAACTTGGAAGTCGACGAAACCAGCGCTGAAACGTTGCTGACAGACCCAAGAATGCCTGTGAATTTTTATGGACAATCCCGACATCGACACCGGCGGGGGCGGGCTCTGGATCAGGTTCCCTGCGCTCTGGTTCGGACTGGTCCCAGGGTGCAGCAGCAGGTGGAAGTAGTCACCACGCCCGCTCCCGATGTCGAAAGGCAGCGGGACCAGAACGAGTACGACCGTCGACGAGTCCTCTTCAAGCAGCAGCCAGGGGGGACGCCAGAAAATGTCGGGGCTGGGAGGGAGAGCCCATTGAGTGAAGATGGGTCTGGACAGGTCCTGAGTGGCCTGTTCAGCGCACCTGGAGGAGAAAATTCCGAACGGGCAGTCCCGTACTCCAAACGAGGTCCCGGACTCCAAACGAGGTCCCGCTTTCTGTGTTGGACAGAGGACTGGTGGATCTTCGACCCGGCCAAGCGGTGCACCTTGGAACGGAAGGATGAGACCGTGGAAGCGTCTGCACTGCAGCTCTGGTCCTGGTTCAGGTCCCGGTTGTGCAGTTGGATGAGAACGAACCCTCCAGACAGCAGGCATGTCGGATACCGGCGAGTCCACCTCGGCTGCGAAACTATCTTGACAACCTTTCCGTCGATGTATGGTACACCTCCAGACGACGCCGAATGACCTCGGGGCAGGTTCTGCAAGTCGGGCTCCTATTGCTGCCTGCGAACTGAGATGGATATGGTGGTGAAAGGTGATGGGAGACGGAGTAGATGGGGTGGGAAATGGGGTGGATGGGTGTAGAGATGGCACCTGACTATGTGGGGGTCAGTTTGAGGGTGATACAAGGTGTGGGAGGGGCAGAAAGGGGGATGGGAGGTGGTCTAGCAAGTGGAGGAAGGGGGAGCTGCGAATTTGGGTTGGGAAGGAGAGAAAGAGGAGAGATCTCTCCTTTGGTTTGAATGTGGGGTTAATGGAGGGGTTAATGGTGGCCTAGGGAATGGGAAGGGTTGCCTTGGGGAGGGGAAGGGGTGGCTTGGGAAAAGGATTGGTTGCTTGGGAAGAGGAAGAGTTGCTTGGGAGAATGGAGAGGTGCCTAGGAGAAGGGGATTCCACCTAGGGGTTGGAGGGGAATTAAATGGGAGGTATGGGGAAGGGGGAGGGGTCTTAATGAGAGGTGAATGGGGAGGAGAGAGAGTGAATTTCGAATTTGGGGGTGGGGAGGAGAGAGAATGGGGTTCGCCCCCTTTAGAGAGAGAGAGAGAGAGAGAGAAATAGAGAGAGAAATAGAGAGAGAGCTAGAAAGAGAAGGAGGCACAATTCTTGTGGATAATTTTCACTCAATAATTCATTCATTCATTAGCTTCAAATGGTGGGATTGAGGTTCTATTTATAAGAATCTCACAATTTAAATAAGACCCTGAGTTTTAGACTAGTGACAATAAACTAAGGGAGAAGAGGGTGCCCATGGGCCTAGCCCACTTAATTGGGCCCAACTGACTCATTAACCACTCTAATGTCAATTAACCTAGGTAGATGACACCTTAACCTAGGGACTTGACTCAAATAAAAGGAAAATTACATAATAAGAAAATGAAAAATACATCATATGACTCGGAATAAAGTGGCGAACAAGATGTAGCACTGCTGGCGAGCATCAGGATCCTCGAACAAATGAGATCGCCGGTGATGTCCCCATCATACCCTCGGGGTGCGGAGAACTCGACTCCGTCGAGTATGGGTCCTCCGGGGAAGTGGTCCTCTAAAGCAGCTCGGGGTGAACCTCAACCTCCAAACTCAACCCTACATCCGCAACCAGGGGACGGTCCTTCATCCTCTCGCGATGGCTTGGGCACACCCTCTTGCTGGCGATGGTACCCTGCTTGCCCAGTATTACCTCCGTGTGCGCACGTCGGACTCTCAGACTGATATGTGGAGGCTCTCTGAGGGTATCACTAAGAAAGGTGGGGGTAGGCTCAAGGTGCTCACTGGGTTCCACCGCGGTGCCCATATAGGGTGCTAGATCTTCCGCACCAAAAGTTGGGTGTATCCTGAAACCCATTAGCAAGTCCAACCTGTAAACCGGGTTGCCAAAGTCACTTGGAACTTGGCAAGGTCCAAGTCCTCGTGTGCCCTCAAGTTGGAGGTCACTCTAGGGTAGAGCCACTCCAATGCCACCATCGATAGGTTGCCTACTTGGAATTCCAAGTGGCGCTCGCGAGCCTTTTCCCGCTCTTTGTGAACCTCACCGCTCGTTGCGATTTGCTTGCGTGTATGCTCATGCCATGCATTATGATGCGGTGAGTGGTTGTGAAAGTGGGTAGTGTGAAAAGGTGGACCGGGGCAACCATAAATTGACCTATCATGCTTTGATGCCCTGTGGACCTTGATGAACTTAGGTGGACCGGGGCAGCCAAAAGTGGCCCTATCATGCATGGAATTCATAACAATGGTTGGAGGTCCGGGGCATCCGTAGGGGAATCTATTGCGCATGGGTATAGCAAATGCCGGGGGTCCCGGACATCCGTGAATGTTCGTAACATGCTTAAGACCAATGATGAATGTGGGAGGACCTTTGGACCAATCATGCATCTGACTTGACATGTGGGTGTCATGTATGAAAGGACCCGACTTTCTATTCATGCCAAGTGATGTGATGTGACAAGACACAGGAATTCCTTTCCTATAGGTGACTTCCTTGTGTGGGGTGGTGGGTTGGCCTTCAAGCTTCCACTCAAAAGGGTCGTAGGGGTCAAAGAAGGTATGTGTCATGGAGTGGGGCACTTCATTGTTTCCTAGGTGTATTCCACCCATGGTCATGGTACCCTTGGTGTGGGCCATGTCTTGAGAGAGGTGGGCTTGGTCTAACATGATTGGTTGGGGTAGGAAAAGGTTCGTGGTGAGTAAGGTGGGTGGGTATAGGAAGGGATCAAATGGGTCATGGTAAGGGTCACCTAGGGAGAGGAACTCTAGGTCCTCATGGTCCTCACAATATGGTGGTGGATCCTCCTCCTCTAGTAAAATGATTGGGCCAAAGTTTTTGGTGGGTGGGTCACATAGGGAACTAGACTCCCATAGGAAGGGATCAAAGGGGTCGTGAAAAATTTGGTATCAGAGCAAGTTCTAGACTTGTCTCTACTAAGTCTTGTCGTAGGGCCATTGCATGCATCACACTTGTCCTCCATCATGACTACCTCATACTTGGCATATTCGCCACTCTTAGGCCCATTAGAAGCCTTTGTGTTTGATGGAACTCGCCCTAGTATATATATAGAGTGGGAGGACTCCATAGATCGACACTTTGGGAGGTTCACTCTATCAGGGCCTATGATAGTCAACTATGCCAAGAGTTTGCTCTGGTGCCAAGCTAGGAAAGAATGGGAGAACATTGTAGGATTGAGAGAAGCCAAAGGGGAAGCACCCATTGAATCTTGGGATGAAATGAGGGCCAATCTTAGAAAGATCTACGCACCCCAATCCAAACCTCTTCAACCAACCGATCTTCCACCCCCGACCCAAACTCCAACCCAAGAACTTCCCCAACCAAGCTCAACCCAAGTCCACCCATGTTCACCACCCCGAGAGTACCATGCACCGACCATTATCACTCCACCCACCATAGACTTTCCTACCTCATTATCCTTGGAAGTTGTGGCCCATACACATACCCAAGTGGATATGGATGCCAATCTGGATCCACCTCCCACCATAGAGGACAACCTAGACCCCCCACTTCCACCCACCTCTCCTAGTCCGGGTCCTCATGAGCCGCACACCCTCACCATGAATGAGTCCATACTCCAATGGCTCAAGTGAGGCCCCACCATTCCTAGCTTACCACCCTACCTCTCACCCTTGGGGTATCAAGCCCAAATTGTATCCACCCGGTCTTCCCATGCCACACTTCAAACCTCCTACCTTGTGGGAGACTTAGGGGACCTAGTGGACTGCTTACAATGGCAAGTCCACCTGACCGAAATGCTAGCCATAGGACCATCAGAGTCTTGCACCATCTTCCTAGCATACCCCACCACTAGTTCCATCCCCTCCATCTACACTAGTGGCCATTATACGAGTGAAATCCTCCCCTTTCTCCCCAAGGATAAGAAACCCATCTTGGCCCACTCCCCACCCATTAAGGTTCCAATTGATTTGATTGGCCAACCCACTAGAGACCTCGACCCAATTACCTTGGAGGAGGATGACTCACCATTTGAGAACCTTGAAGACATAGAGTGCCTCCCTCTAGGAAGACCTTTCCAACTCGTCCCTTGGCCTTGCGGACTCTTGCGGGTCCATATACCCAAGTCCTTTCAAAATATCTTTCCATGGTAGTCTCCCACCTAAGATAATCACTAGAATGTGATCCGTCAAAGGTAATGTCTTCATCTAGAATGAAATCCATGGGTGGTGAGTAGGCTAAGTAGGTGGCCAAGATGATCGGGGGAATCAATGCAAGGGTCGGATTGATGATGACTCACCGATCAGGTGAGCTTCGGGTTGCACTACTCTGCTGAAATTGCTTTGCTTGTTTAGTAATGCTTCTTAGTGCCGTCGGTCGGTGAGTGAGTGCCCGATCTCAAAAATATCATCGATTTGAGCGACCACCGCGGAGTGAGTTGAGAGTGCGACCCTACAACCCATGCCCTTGGTGTGCTGGCCGCCCACCGAATTGGGCATCCCAGGCCCTTAGGGGTTCATCCCAAGCTAGTCAAATCCCCGGAAAGGCGAGGACCATCCTCGGACCCTCACCACTATCGCCAGTCCACCTACGGACCCGGGTGTGCGCGACGCCGGTGAACCCGCTTGAGTGGGTCCGCCGTTCGGTTCGATTGCTTGCAAATCTAGGTCTGAGGGGTCGTGTCACATCACAATGCTAGAACACTGCAGACTCAGTCTACAAACAACATGCTGCCACACAGCTTGAACAACTAAGGGAAACAAATCCCTCAACCAAGCTCAACTACCCACAGAGCTGAAACCTATTCCAGCTACCAGCTAGAACAGAACGGAGACACCTCTCCCTTCCTCCACACACCGGAGGGAACCTGCTAATGACAATCTGTCACTAGCAACACCAGAGATCACCGATCTCTCTTCCTCTGCAACCCAGAGGGAAACGGGAGTAACACTCCCTTCCTCCACACACCGGAGGGGAACCAATTCGAATCAGAAGAATGAATAAAATAAAAGGAAACAAAATAGAAACAAAGACCAATGAGGAAACAGTCGGTTCTGAAACCAATACAAATGTAGCTTCAAAGGAAGCAATTCATCAAACCACAGACACTGCTCTCTCTCTCTCGAACATACTTCTCTCGGATCTGGACACTATGGAACTCTCTGCTCTTTTTCTTTTCTGGATCGTGCAGTCTCACACAAATGGCTTCTGCTTTTTCTTTTCACGATCACTTTTCTACTAAAGGACGAAGCTCCATATTTATAGCAGATATTTGGCGTGTGGCTGCCAGGTTCCCGCCCATGAACTTTTTGCCAAATCATTTGAATTTCGACCACATGGCAGCATCCTGACTAGGTTGCCATCCACGTGTCATGTTCCTGGGTTCTTGGATCACGTGCCAGGTGCCAACCTCGATTCACGTGCCCAATCATCAGCCTGAATCGCCGGCAGACAGAGACAGAAGGAATGTATATACTTAGTTAGTTCAGGCTATTAACACAAGTGTATATACTTCAGAAACAGCAACTGAGTAAGTGTGTACAACGTGAGAGAGTGTGTAGACTTAATGGATAAGCTCATGAATGGCAGTGTATAGACATGTGATGAACAATGCAAACGAGCCTTACCAATGTGTAAACTTTACAAAGCTTCAGCCACTGTATATACTTCACAAAGCCTAACCAGTGTACAGACTTGGAACGAGTGTGCTGTGAGCACTGTATAGACTCAAGATATAACAACCGAATGTATAGAGTTATGGTCGGACAACCCAATGTATAGACTCGAAGCAAGAAGCCAGTGTTCAGACTTTGAAGAAGAGATGCACTGTTCACAATGTACAGACTTGAAAGTGTAAGACTCTTAATAAGACGGTGAACAGTGTATTGACTTGTATAGACTTTGCCAGAGTGAGACGATGCATGAGACGCTCGGCTGTACAGACTTGAATCGTTTGAAGCGATGTACAGACTTGGTGAGGCTCAAGCAGTGTACAGACTTGTGAAGGCTTCAGCGTTGTACAGACATGGAAGTACCACTGTGGATGTATGGACTTGAGTGAATGAAGCCGATGTACAGACTTGCCTAAGATGCAGCATGAGACGCTGGCTGAGACGGACGCTGTACAGACTTTGAATGCACTAAGACGCTGAACAAGACGGACCGATGTACAGACTTCTAAATGCTGATGGACTATGTATGGACTTGGCTTGAGATACTGTACAGACTTTGAAGTCCGACCTAGCAGGATGTGTAGACTTAGACTACAACCAGGAAAGCGTAAGAAAAGGTATGAGTGTATGGACTTGGTTCCTGTAGCAGTGTATAGAGTTGAAGGTATGAAGGCGATGTATAGACTTGATGAACACTGCAACAGTAATCGGATGTATAGAGTTGAAGTTTAGACAAACCAGTGTATAGACATGAAGCTTGACAATCCAGTGTATAGAGTTGAAGCTTGGAAGGATGTATAGAGTTGAGCTGTACTGACTTTGGAAATGTGCAGACTTAACTGGTCGGGCAGTGTACAGACTTAGAATATTAAGACCAGTGTATAGACTTCAGTTAGAAGGTGCCCGATGTACAGACTTGAAGATGATATGCCAGTGTACAGACTTATTGATATGAACACTAAGGCATGCTGTACAGACTTACTACAATCAAGCTGATGTACAGACTTTGATACCCAGACATGCATTATTCTGATGGGTCGACGCATCAGCAAGGGTGGGTCGACCCACTACTGTTCATTCTAACTAAGCAGAGTGTAGACAGAATCAAGATAGCATGCTTATCTGACAACCATATGAACTGTACTCACTCACATGATGAAACAACATAAATCTAGAGATAGAAGATTGATTTATAGTGTGAGACATCATCAAAACCATAGGGATGCAACAATATGATCATCGGAGCTTGCCCGTTCCGATGTTGGGACATCATCATCATCTAGATAGAATGGAAAGGAGGAATTCTTGAGTTGATCTTGGACAACATTAGCTCTATTGTAGAGCTGAGCGAATGTGTGAAATTCACTAAGCATCAAGATAGCATGGAGCTGAGGAGTTGCATTATTGACTAGAACAATGATGGCTTGAGATTCCGGGATGACAATCCTGGACCTAGAAGCCATGGCTCTACACCTGTTTGTAAATTGAATGAAGTCCTCATCGGGCTTCATCTTCTCCATGATAAGGTCCGTGAGATTGGGAGCTACACTAGCCATGTGGCCGAAATGAGCGATGAAACGCTCGAACACAATGTCAAAGTTGATAAGATCAATTGTCGGGAGTGAAGAGAACGACCTAAAAGCCTCTCCTTCTAGAGATTTTTGAAAGAGATGAACTAGGAGGACCCAATCATAAAGCCATTGGTGAGAATCCATTAGAAAGAAAGAAAGATGTTCATGTGGATCCGTGGAACCATCATACTTCCGATATTTGGGGGCTTTGAAACCCGGAGGAAAATAAGCGTTTGGAAGTTTACAGTAGCTAGTAAAGGAATGAGGTTGAGGTTTGGGGAGACTTTCGGCAACCACTTGTTGAACACACCTTTCCACCTCTTGTCAGGATATGAGATTGGATTGCCTAAGGGGTGCATTAACATTAGGCATCGCATGAGGTATTGGAGAGGATGCAACCCCTTGAGAGTGAAGAGGACAGTTAGATTAAGTAGGAACATGGAAAGGATCCCTTTTGAATGAGTTTGGAATTGGAGATCTTTTAGGAATGAATTGAGCATTGAGATGTGATCTTCCTTGAGAAGCTAGAGCAATGAAATGGTCAAGGGAATATCGAGATAGTACTCTAGCTAGCTCTTGGTCTTCCTTTGGGAAGATTGATGGGGTTTTGGCATTGATGGACTCTTGACTTTTGGAGGATGATTCTTTATGTTGGCCCAGAGAGATGGCAGACAAGAAGGGGGGTTGAATTGTCCCCTTGCCTAGATGGCAGAATTTAAAAACTTTCTTAACTAAACATAGTGGAATAAAAACTAACAGCGTTAATTACCCTAAATAAACGTGAGATCTAAAAGGTTCTCCCGATCTTTCCGATCCCACACGGCTTGACAATGCAAATAACGATTGAACACAAACCAAACATGGATAACAGAGGTAGCTATGTGTGGAGGCATCGTGAATATAAATCTATTCAATGGACCTGTGAAAGGAGATAGAAGAGATGGTCAATCACACAGGCAATCACACGAGACACAAAGATTTTTAGGTGGTTCGGGACCACGACGGGCTCCCTACGTCCACCCCTCACCCAACCGAGTGAGACTTCACTACACGCTACTTTCGTAGCAACACGGGGACGAACCCCAACCACACACACGCTGCTTCCGCAGCAATACACACACGAGGCCTTGCCTCAACACGCTGCCAATACAGCACACACACACACACGATGTCGGGGATCATACCCCGGACACTTAGACCACGCGGAAACGTAGCTCCGCCCACACACAATAAAATTTCAATGTTTAGAAACAAACAAGAAGATATATGATATATGCTCACAAAGATTTAAACCAGGAAAACCATCACAGATAAATTGGTAAAGGATGTAGACTGTATCCCCTTCATTTTTCAATGGCCGTTTAAAGATATTCCTTTAGGTTCAGCTCGGAGGGAGTTGAAACTGTCGTAGGATGGAGCAGTCGGTCCTCCTTCTTAAAGATCCCGACTTATCTGAACTTCCATAGCTCGTACAGGATATATCCGTCAGGTCCAAGCTCCAGTCTCACCTACAAACATCAGAAAGTGATGAATCTCTCAAAGCTCTCTCTCCTCTCCCTTTGTGGCCGGTCTCACTATAGTTCCCTTGTTGTTGTACTTTCTTGGAAGCCTGAAATCACAGCACTATATGGCTAAGGAGCACTAGCAACAAAAGACATATAACCCCATGTAAAGACCTTTCAATCCAAAACAAGAATATGGAAATGAATGATTTAGATATCCCCTAAATCTTTACACAACCCGGAGACAAAATAGAAGAATGCTTTAGAACGATAAGAGCATAAGAGAAGAAACCAGCCCCCTTTTTGAAATGCGCCCAAGCAAGCAACGATGGAGAGAGCAGCGACGGCTCCCCTCCGACTTCGTGCTTGGGGTCGTGAGACGCATTGCTTGGCGGTGTAGATCTCTTCTCCAGCAAAGCAGCACCTTCTCCTCCTCGTTCTTCTTCACCTGCAGCAGATAGGGAACTATTAGCTCAAGGGGATTGTTCATCCGATGGAAATTTGTAACTACTATATACCCATGAGAAAACTACAAGAAAGGACCATAAAACCCATGCTTAAGCCCTCTCAAAACCACACCCAACCAAGGGTAGAAACCCTAGGGGTAATGGGGTAAAAGGGCAAGCCAATCGGACCTATAAACCCATGGTTTGAAACCAAATCTGGAAACCCGATCCGAATGTAGTAGACAAAGTGTCGACCTCTAGGGTCGACACTCGTCTCAACGAGTTCTGCCAGAACATATATAAAAACAAAACCGAGATACGAGTGTCGACCTATTGGGTCGACACTTTTCCATGAACATTCTATTTTCACAGAAATGAGTAAACTTACCTGAAAGTGTCGACCTACGAAGTCGACACTTTTTCTCGTGAGTTCTGCCTTTAGCAAAACAACATAACCCTGGTGAAAGTGTCGACTCCATGAGTCGACACTTTCTGCCAGCGTCCTTTCTTTCAATGCAAGGCAGAAGCTCCGTTAATAAGTGTCGACCCCTTAGGTCGACACTTTTCCTGACAGCAGGAATACATCAATAACACCAATAGAAAGCTCCACAATTCAAATACATATATCAAGGTTGATTAAGGGACTTCATAAAACTCAGATTAACTTGGCAAATCATGATTTCTGCCCAGAACATACCATTCACACTTAGATCCAAATAATCATGTATTCATACCTTGGCCTTGAGAGTTTGAATGAAGAACTTCACAAATAACCTGCATTTAATGTGAACAAATCACTTAAGTCAGTCTATCAAAATCAAGCCACAGAACTTCCATATAAAATATGTTGAATTATAACCATGTGTGAGGATGGGTTTTCATATGGCCAACCATGAAACCGCGGGCTTTTATTTTAGTTAAGGTTGAGGCATGAGAAGCCCAACTTAAACACAACCACACACAAACTCCATCTATGTATGAAGCCATACATCAATTTCATAGCAAGCTACACTCATACCACAAACTGCAAAGGAATGATCGTAGCCATAACTGAAACAACGATAGCACTTACCAAATGATCAAATGAGTCTTCCAAGGCATGGGAAAGCCATTTTCAATTAACAGAAGGATCACAGTTGCAGTCCAAGGAAAACTGAACTTGCACAGTCTAATGCAAGCTAACACAACAAAACTAAAGCTTTCATATCAACTTTCCACATGATTAAACATGCATGAAGGACACTTGTAAAACCATATTTAAGGTTACCAAAATTGTCAAATTCAAGGACATGAAATTCAGTCCGAAACTTCCACGTTCAGTCCAAGAAATTAGGTTCAGTTTATTGATAGCTATTCATATCGTCAATCATGCTTGTCAGCACATATTTATCAAAATATGATTCAACCAAGCTGCACACAGAATTCCATCTCAGATCAAAACAATCAAGTTCTGTCCTATTAAGTCAAGCACAATCAAAACCAATTTGAACTTAACTTATCCACACCCAGTATGAGTAGACACAAGTTCATATGATATTACGAGAACAAAAAGATTGCCTTAGCAGTCCAATGTACAGCAGTTCAATTCAATCAAATGAACTAGTCAACCGAATAGCATACAAGAGGACAGATCAGTGCGTGTGAGATATAGAAGGTGTCGACACTCAGCAACCCAGTGTCGGCACTTTGTTAAAGTAGTGAACCTGGCCATCCAAATGCAAGTATATACATGGAGAACTGTTAAGGCCAGTCAACCCAAGAGCATCCTAACCTGTAAAGCAGAATATCAACATGTGAGCTCATTTATCATGAAAATGCCATTAAGCATAAAACACTCAATATATTGGAATCATCAAAACCATTGTCAAAGACAACGAGGGGGCGCATAGAACCCAACAACAATCTCCCCCTTTTTGATGATGATAATATATTGTGACTTTTGACTATTTCAAAGTTCTCTCCCCCTTTGGCATTATCAAAAAAAATGGGGGACTAAGGATCAATTGTGAAGATTTCAAAATTGAATAAGATATGACCGCATGAACCCAGCAATTAACTTCCCATGAAGGGAAGGTGTATGAACTGAGAACCAAGCAAAAGTTTGGAATTTGATGTGCAATCAGCATATGTGTGAAAGAAGTGCAAGTGTTCAATTGCTAAACTATATGCGAGTGTATGCAGATGTTTTGAGATATTAATTTTGAATTATTTTCAAAATGAATAACAAAACTATGCACACCGAGTATAAGAAAACTATGCTATATGCAGAATGTGAAACTAAGCTATGCACAAAGTGTATAGTGCTCAAGAGCACGTTATTCTCCCCAATTGTCAAGAATAAAAACCAACTGACAATGGGTTATTTAACCTGTTATATACAAGTATAGCCTATAGATGTAGATTATGGACTTAAGTATGATATGATCAAACGGATTGAGTAGTCAGGCACTCAAGCATGCATAAATAAATATAGACTCATGCAAGTCCCTTCGGTACGAGTGTAAGGATAATGCAATTGATCGTTGAACATGAAGTGCATCAACAATACTAAGAAGGTCGTTTTTACATAAATAAAGTACTACATTAACCATGAAAGATGACTGATTCATAAAGGACATTCAAACAATCAAACCCAAGGTGCATATGTGAAGATTGAGCAATGAAGTTCAAATCAATATGGAAAATCAGAATTTCTAAAGAACACTAAAAAGAACTCATCGTCCATACACTTCTATACACAATGCTCTAATATTGGTAGCTACGTATGACCCCAATTTTTTAATTACTAAGAACGGTGTAACTAACCTTTTGACACGAGTCATGCCCTTTGTTTCAGGGGCAATTCCCGGTTACTCGGATTCGTCACTTTTTATGATGTGGATGAGACACTTTTCGACGCGAGTTGTACCCTTTGTCTCAAGGGCACTTCCCGGCTACTCGGTGGCAAATCACACTTATTTTCATATGGATTAGTTTCTCCTTTCGACGCGAGTTTTATCCTTTATTTCAGGGGGGATTCCCGGCTACTCGGATCCACTTCCACTTATGTAACTTTTTGAAGGGGTAAACAACTTTTTTCTCACGAGACATGTGATTTCTATGTAGAGAATCAATAGCTCTTTAAAGTGTAGAGTAGAAAATAATAATCCTTATTAGATGAATCATTATCTCAAAATGGTGCATTTTGTGTGGGTAGTTGTATTGAATGTAAAAGATGAATTAGCTTTCTCACAGTAATGTCTCCCCCTAAATGTATGCACGGTTATAAAAAATATCCCCCTTAATATATGCCATGTTACAAACATGTCTAAATCAATACAATTTCATTTAGCAAAGAATGAGTCATAGAAGGAGTCAAAAAGTGGTTGTATAAAGTATATACATGCATTCAACCAGAGATTTTGCAATGACTTCAAACAGATTGATTATCGATACTTGGCGGAGAACGTAGGTCCGAAGACCACCATCACGCGTAGTGAAAGCTTCAAGTTAGACATAATCCAGTCTTCCACAATCGCGATTTGATATACCGAATAACCATGGCATTCAAGCACACGAGTATGAAGTATATGCATTTAACTAGAAAAAATGATTGAAAATTATTCTTATTTACAAGGCATGCAAGGATGTGTATGATATGTGCAGTTTGTATCATGCAAATAAGCATGTAAGCTGTATATGCAAAAGTGAGGGATTATTCATAGGATGTGAGAAAGAGTGTGAAAGACATTGTGCACAGACCAGAGCATTCAAAGATGAATTATTATTTGCAAAGCAAGAGAAGGTGTGTATGAAAACTAACTATGTATATCCAAAGTGAACCATTCAGAAACCAGACTTATTCACAAGATGTGAAATAGCTCCAAACTCAAGTTTTTACCTTTGTAGGTCTTTGAAAGTGAACCTAAGCAAATTGAATTTCAATTTCAAGCCAATTTTCTTTCTCACCTTGAGAGCCCTTTGTTCATTATCAATCCTTGATCTCAAGGCGCCCCTGCAAAATAAATTCTCATTTTGGTAATTTGGGTACCCAAG
Organism: Amorphophallus konjac; assembly: GCA_022559845.1. Taxonomy (NCBI): domain Eukaryota; kingdom Viridiplantae; phylum Streptophyta; class Magnoliopsida; order Alismatales; family Araceae; genus Amorphophallus; species Amorphophallus konjac. Next base: position 374,776,244 of record CM040118.1, on the reverse strand, counting down.
CCATCTTGGGTCCCAAGGGGTTAGTTCTTTCATGAACAAAAGTTTTCTTTATGTTTCTCCTCTCATACCATTCATCATCGGCCCTCATCATGGAGCAATCATTCATTATGTGTCCATTCAGGCCATAGTAATAACAATGAGATGATTTTCTTTTTATGGACAGCTTTTCATCATTTTCCATTAAAGAACAATTGTTCATCTTGTGTCCAAAGCTACCACAGTAATGACAGGAAAGGTTTTTCTTGATGGACCAAGCATCATCATTTTTCTTTGTAAAGTAATTTTCTATAACGTGGCCATGCAAACCACAATAGTAACAATGAATATTAAAGTTTTTCTTCATGGGTTTTTCAAGATTTTTAGACTCATCAACAGTTTTCATTTGTAACTTCAATGCTTCATTGTCATCAAATTCTTTCAAAAAGCAGTCATACATGTCATGACCGAATTTACCACAGTAATAGCATGAAACATTTTTTCTTTTATTTGTTGCATGATCATGTTTAACAAATGAAATTTTTTCACGCACACAAGAGCATTCAACATCATCTTTTTGCTTTTCAATTAGTTTATCACACGAATGCAAAGATTCATTTAAACTCTCGATTTCATTTTGTAGATTCAAAATTTGCAAGTGCGAGTTAGCAACCTCTTGTTCACATGAAGCAATTTTCTCATTTAACAGGAAATTAACAGTTTTGTGACTTTCAATTTCTTGTTCAAGAGTTATCAAGTTGTCTCAATCACTAGTGATTACACATTTTCCTTTCTCAAAATTTTCAAGACTTTTCAATTGGCTTTCAAGCAATGAAATTTGAGTCAACAACGTAATATTTTCATTTTGGAGTTTTTCAAATGATTTTTTGTTCATAGAAGTGTGTTCAAGTTCTTTCATTTGAAAACTCGCAATTTCACCAACTATTATACCCATTGTTTCATTGTTTTCAAATTTGTCATTCAAATTTCTGAAGCTTTCTATTTCCTTTCTCAGTTCTTTCAACTTTTCAGATTTGTCAGCATTCAAAGGAGCTTTTCCTTTTTTCAAAAGAAGTAATTTTTCAGATATAGCAGAATTCAACATTTTCAGCTTTTCATTATCTTCTTTTATTTGTTGAAGTTCCAAAATTTCAGCGTTTAAAGATTTGTTTTTAGATTTCAGATTTTCAATCATTTCTTTGAGTTCTTCATCAACAAGCATGTGAGATTAAACAAGTTTTTCGAGCTCAATACAATTCCCACATGAAGAGTTGTCATGTTTCTTTTTCAACCTTTTGTTGTCAGATTTTAATGCCTTATATCTATCAAACAGTTCATCATAGGCATTTAACAATTCATCATAGCTCAATTCATCATCATCTTCAGAATCAGAGTCAGGATTTACCTTGGAGGTTTCCTCACTTTGGCATTCATTTTCTTTGTTTGCCACTAGACAGTCACTGTCGTTGGAGATTTCTTTTTGGGCTTCTCTTAGCCCATCCCAAATCTCTTTGGCAAACCTACAGTTGGAAACAAATGGAAATTTGTTAATGTTTACTGCTGCCTTAAGAGCATTCAAAGCAAATAAATTATCAGAATTCTTTCTCTTATCCTCATCGGTCCATCTCAACTCATTTTTGGGTAACACATGAGGACCATGAGCCATTAAGCTCATAAGCTTTGGATTAATTCTAGTAATCCAAACACAAAATTTTCCTAGCCATAAAGAATAATCAAAACCATCAAACACAGGAATAGAATTCACACTAGCCGTCATGGAAAAGATCTTTACTCTACGACCGCAAGGTCGACTAAAAAATCAGAGACGAAGCTCTGATACCAATTGTTGGCCCAGAGAGATGGCAGACAAGAAGGGGGGCTGAATTATCCCCTTGCATAGATGGCAGAATTTAAAAACTTTCTTAACTAAACACAGTGGAATAAAAACTAACAACATTAATTACCCTAAATAAACGTGAGATCTAAAAGGTTCTCTTGATCTTTCTGATCCCACACGGCTTGACAATGCAAATAACAATTGAAAACAAATGAAACACGGATAACAGAGGTAGCTATGTGTGGAGGCGTCGTGAATAAAAATCTATTCAATGGACCTGTGAAAGGAGATAGAAGAGATGGTCAATCACAGAGGCAATCGCACGAGACACAAAAAATTTTAGGTGGTTCGGGACCATGACGGGCTCCCTACGTCTACCCCTCACCCAACCGGGTGAGGCTTCACTACACGCTACTTTCGTAGCAACACGGGGACGAACCCCAACCACACACATGCTGCTTCCGCAGCAATACACACACGAGGCCTTGCCTCAACACGCTGCAACTGCAGCACACACACACAAACGGCGTCGAGGATCACACCCCGGACACTTAGACCACGCGGAGACGCAGCTCCGCTCACACACAATAAAATTTCAATGTTTAGAAACAAACAAGAAGATATACGATATATGGTCACAAAGATTTAAACCAGGAAAACCATCACAGACAAATTGGTAAAGGATGTAGATTGTATCCCCTTCATTTTTCAATGTCCGTTTGAAGATATTCCTTGAGGCTCAGCTCAGAGGGAGTTGAAATTGTCGTAGGATGGAGCAGCCGGTCCTCCTTCTTGAAGATCCCGACTTATCTGAACTTCTATAGCTCGTACAGGATATATCCGTCAGGTCCAAGCTCCAGTCTCACCTACAAACATCAGAAAGTGATGAATCTCTCAAAGCTCTCTCTCCTCTCCCTTTGTGGCCGGTCTCACTATTTTTCCATTGTTGTTGTACTTTCTTGGAAGCCTGAAATCGCGGCACTATATGGCTAAGGAGAACTAGCAACAAAAGACATATAACCCCATGTAAAGACCTCTCAATCCAAAACAAGAATATGGAAATGAATAATTTAGATATCCCCTAAATCTTTACACAACCCAGAGATAAAATAGAAGAATGCTTTAGAACGATAAGAGCATAAGAGAAGAAATCATCCCCCTTTTTGAAATGCGCCCAAGCAAGCAACAATGGAGAGAGCAGCGGCGACTCTCCTCCGGCTTCGTGCTTGGGGTCGTGAGACGCGTTCCTTGGCGGCATATATCTCTTCTCCAGCAGAGCAGCACCTTCTCCTCCTCGTTCTTCTTCACCTGTAGAAGATAGGGAACTATTAGCTCAAGGGGATTGTTCATCCGATGGAAATTCGTAACTGCTATATACCGATGAGAAAACTACAAGAAAGGACCATAAAACCCATGCTTAAGCCCTCTCAAAACCACACCCAATCAAGGGTAGAAACCCTAGGGGTAATGGGGTAAAAGGGCAAGCCAATCAGACCTATAAACCCATGGTTCGAAACCAAATCCGGAAACCCGATCCGGACGTAGCAGACAAAGTGTCGACCTCTAGGGTCGACACTCGTCTCAACGAGTTCTGCCAGAACATATATAAAAACAAAACCGAGATACGAGTGTCGACCTATTGGGTCGACACTTTTTCACGAACATTCTGTTTTCACAGAAATGAGCAAACTTACCTGAAAGTGTCGACCTACGAAGTCGACACTTTTTCCCGTGAGTTCTGCCTTTAGCAAAACAACATAACCCTGGTGAAAGTGTCGACTCCATGAGTTGACACTTTCTGCTAGCGTCCTTTGTTTCAACTCAAGGCAGAAGCTCCGTTAATAAGTGTCGACCCCTTAGGTCGACACTTTTCTTGACAGCAGAAATACATCAATAACACCAATAAAAAGCTCCACAATTCAAATACATATATCAAGGTTGATTAAAAGACTTCATAAAACTCAGATTAACTTGGCAAATCATGATTTCTACCCAGAACATACCATTCACACTTAGATCCAAATAATCATGTATTCATACCTTGGCCTTGAGAGTTTGAATGAAGAACTTCACAAATAACCTGCATTTAATGTGAACAAATCACTTAAGTCAGTCTATCAAAATCAAGCCACTGAACTTCCATATAAAACCTGTTGAACTATAACCATGTGTGAGGATGGGTTTTCATATGGCCAACCATGAAACCGCGGGCTTTTATTTCAGTTAAGGTTAAGGCATGACAAGCCCAACTTAAACACAACCACACACAAACTCCATCTATGTATGAAGCCATACATGAATTTCATTGCGAGCTGCACTCATACCACAAACTACAAAGGAATGATCATGGCCATAACTGAAACAACGATAGCGCTTACCAAATGATCAAATGAGTCTTCCAAGGCATGGGAAAGCCATTTTCAATTAACAGAAGGATCACAGTTGCAGTCCAAGGAAAACTGAACTTACACAGTCTAATGCAAGCTAACACAACAAAACTAAAGCTTTCATATGAACTTTCCACATGATCAAACATGCATGAAGGACACTTGTAAAACCATATTTAAGGTTACCAAAACTGTCAAATTCAAGGACATGAAATTTAGTCTGAAACTTCCACGTTCAGTCCAAGAAATTAGGTTCAGTTTATTGACAGCAATTCATATCGTCAATCATGCTTGTCAGCACATATTTATCAAAATATGATTCAACCAAGCTGCACACAGAATTCCATCTCAGATCAAAACAATCAAGTTCTGTTCTATTAAGTCAAGCACAATCAAAACCAATTTGAACTTAACTTATCCACACCCAGTATGAGTAGACACAAGTTCATATGATATTACGAGAACAAAAAGATTGCCTTAGCAGTCCAATGTACACCTGTTCAATTCAATCAAATGAACTAGTCAACAGAATAGCATACAAGAGGACAGATCGGTGCATGTAAGACATAGAAGGTGTCGACACTCAGCAACCCAGTGTCGGCACTTTGTTAAAGTAGTGAACCTGGCCATCCAAATGCAAGTATATACATGGAGAACTGTTAAGGCCAGTCAACCCAAGAGCATCCTAACCTGTAAAGCAGAATATCAACATGTGAGCTCGTTTATCATGAAAATGCCATTAAGCATAAAACACACAATATATTGGAATCATCAAAACCATTGTCAAAGACAACGAGGGGGCACATAGAACCCGACAACACTTTACTACTTGTGTTTTGATGTACATCAATTTGTGAATTTTGACGCATCCCAATCAAGGCATTGGGTGTATCTTCCTCGGCATCAAGCCAGGTTTGTGTGTCATAGAATTCAAAATCATCCTCGTCAACAACATGCATGTTAGAATAACATTGGTCCATTGTTATTCAACCTAATTAACTTTTAGAAAATTGAAGTGGAATTTTTTACGTCCAATTAGGATTGAATTAATTGTATCTAACAGCAAGCATGTATTCAAACAATGCGCGCCATAGTTTTTAGCTTAGGTTAATCCCGCGATTAGTCTGATTTAAATTCGTTCCCCCTTGGATGAGAATGAAATTTTCTATGGGAATTAATGGACAAACTCTGGGATAATCCTGAGATAATTCTCACTCAAACCCTTTAGGAAATCTAATAGGACTTCAAGGTACAACCTGCCCGGCGACCGTATGGGAATCCATGGTTCGCGGGGACTTACGGAGGTTCCCAATTAAAAAGGACTAGTTACACCCGAGTGGGAATCCCCAGGTGAAGAGTCCAAATCAAAGGGAGGGTGTTCCTAATCCGCGTGATGTCGGCTCTTCCTAAGCCCACCCCAGACTCAAACCTGCAATGGTAGAACACACAGAACAAAAAATACTCAAACAGAAGCTAAACTATGCAAACAGGACCGAAACGGAAGCAAAAACACAAACGGGAGAAAGCCAACTCAATGGCCGCTCAGAGGACCTGGGCGGGTAGATCTTTGGCCCCCTAGGATGGTGGGTGGCCATGTCTCTGGCCATCTTGGGACCTGGGCTGTAGTGCCCCAAAATTTATATAAATAATTTCTGGATTTTTTGGAATTTATTGGGAATTTATAAAGGCCAAAATAGATTAATAAATGAATTAATATTGGGATTATAAGGCCCAATTATGTTAAATAACTAATCCAGCTTTGATAATTGAAGCCCAATAGGTTTAAGGACCAAGCCCAATTAGTTTGGCCCATATTCTAGAAGGTTATTTAAGTTATCCATGAAATATTAGGATAAATACACTTTAAAAAGAATAATTTAGTGGATAATTAACAAAAAAGTTTGAATCAAGGAGAATTTCTTCGCCCAGTTGATGTAACGATCTATCGGGCGACCGCTACAGTAATTTAACGCACCAGTCCTGGTCCGTTACACTCAGCTGATTCCATGAGATAAAGAACTTACAAAAAGAGTGGAACTTTGGGATTCTCTTGGCTAGAGACCAACTTGGGAGAACTTATAACATTGCTAAGGACTCTTAAAGATAAGGTTTTAGCCAATTAAGGACTCTAAAATCGTTCAAATCCTTGAACCCTAGCCAAAACTCTATAAATAGGACCCAGTTCTGAACTGGGTGACCCTTACTTTTGGCTCGTGAAGAATCAAGGTAAGGAGATAGAATTTCGGGTAAGTCCCTTGGAACTTTTTGTTTCTAATATTAAGGTCTAACAACTGTCAAAATATCATGTTAGGAGATCCAGTAACCAGGGAGATAGATACTTCCAAAGTCGTTGGTTTTGTCATAGCAACCCAGGATTCAGAGCAAAGGACCACTGAAAATCAACGAATTAGGACGCCCAAACAAGGTAATTAGGGAAGGGTTCTTTAGAACTTTTTGTTTCCCTTAGTTTCATCTTCTTACCCTCCAAATTTCACATCTTTAGGTCAAGAGATTGGAGAGATAGGGCAACGTGAAGTTGTTGAAAAATCACAGGAGAAGAAGAACTAGGACGTGTCTTACGGATTCAAATTAAGAGTTTAAAGCCAGTAAGAAGGTAGGTTATCTCATGAACGGTAAAAACACATTGTTAGGGATAAAAGCCCTCTAGTTTATTTTGATTTCATGCATTATACTTCATGAATTTCATGTTTTAGGATTAGTCTATACATACATGCATGCCTTCAACCCTAATTGAAGATGAAAAGCTATCTCTTGTTATTTGATTACTACCTATGCATCTAGATAGCCCCTTTTCCTCATTTTGACATGATTAGAGTAGTTAGCATGCCATGATTCCTATATTTTCTATTTTTTTTCTGGTAGCAGAGACTCTAACGGTCTATCGTTAGATCGTCAGGAAATATGTAATAGACCTACAGTGGACCGTCACCCTACTGTGACGCGCCCAGGCTAGTCCGTCACACACACACTGTGTTCTGTCAACCCGAGACAGGATTAAGATTGGCTCAATTAGCTTATATATATGCCTAGTTAATTAGATCTTAACCTATTTTCATGATTTTAAGTTCAAATATTGATTTATGTTAGCAATTGCATGATTTATGATACCTTAGAGTTATTTTTAAAGCATATGTTAACTTCATGTCAAAGCACTATAGTTTTGTATTAAAACCTTGATTTAGAAAAGATATTGATGAATTTTATCATGATTTTATACCGTTACACATTCTCTCTTATCTATAGAGTCAATTCTTTAAGTACGTGGCACATATTCCGGTATGTTGTCCACTAGTTACACTTATTGCACTGTTGGGACACATTCTTGAACTTGAGGACCACTCTATTGGATATTAGTTCCAATGGACTAGGAAATCTTGTTTCAAGGCCTCCGTAAGTCGCCGCGAGCTCGGGATTCCCACTAGGACGCCGAGCTGGTTGTACCATTCAAGCTCATTTGTCTACAAAAGCACAAAACTGAAGTTTTAAGTCTTGTTAACATAACGGACCTACACTAGCCGTCAGGCTTACCTAACGGATCGATGTACGACCGTCACATTTTACTAAGTCCAATTTCCTTGTTTCTGGATTCAGCCTGTTCTAACGGTCCAGTTCTCGACCGTTACGTTCATTTAACGGCCCAGTAGTAGACCGTCACAGTTCTAAATTCTTTAACCCGAGGTTTGACCAAAGGGTTGATATTCTAAAGTTCCTAGATGGTGTATTGATGGTCTAGGACTTGTCATATTGTCTAAGATACTTAACATAAAGTATGAATGATAATAAATATACCGTTATGCTATCGAATTATTTCCATGAGCATAACATCGTCTTGAATCATTCTTGATCTCTAATGTCCTAAATTAAAGCATTCATTTATTGATTTTTGTTATCATGAACTCATTGAACTTGTTACTTTTTTGGCCATAGTTTATTGCTTGAAACGTAGAATTAGTTTGATTTATACTTGAAGATGCGATCGAGCACTGATTATGTTCAAGGGCTCTATGCTAGTCCCCTCGGCTGATTGTCGAAAACATACTGTAAACCATGGGGTATGATGCTACTGACGTCGCATTGCGTTGGGAGTACTTTTTCTATAAATAAGTGAAATCCACAGAAATCTACTATGACATGACTTTCTTGCTTGTTACAAGATATTCCACAGAAGTTCACCAAATACTTGCTCATCAGCAAAAGATGTTTGGATGATGACTACATGGTATTGCTAGTGCATTCTCGTTACATTCTTATTCATGAAAGGCCATGCTACATTCTTGTTCATACTTGCTACATTCTTGCTAGTTCATACTTGCTCATTCTATCTTACATGATTGTCTTGTTGCCCGGTTATACTTGTAATTCATCGCATTCGCATGATTTTACCTTATTCCTCTAGAGGTAAAATGTTAATTACTTTAATAGTGACTTCATGTTGATGCGAAGATACCTACTGGGTAAGTGTGCTCATTACCTATTTCCAATCTTTTGCAGGAGATGGAAGTGATTCAAATTCAAATTCGGAATATTCAAATAGCGGCTCCGAGAGTGAATGAAGAATGAGTGAAGACTTAGGAAGTCTACATTTTTTAGATTGAGTCTATGTAATTTTCTTATTTCTTGAGTCTAGTATGATGAAGGAAGTTGAATTAGTGATTGTATTTGAATATTTGATTGATAATGAAATGAAAGTTGAAGTTTGAGTAAATATTGTGCAATTACATTTATGTGTGTGATTGTCTTACGCTCTGATCATTCTTGCTTGCAAGAGGCTTACCATGCCGGCTGTTCACGTTTTCCCTCGAGCTAGTCTTCCGCTGTAATAAGGGCTCGGGGCGTGACAATTAAGTTGGTATCAGAGCCTAAGTCTCAGGACTTAGGGAGAAGAGTCATGTCATAGGATAAGTCCAAGGTTTAAGGACCCATACCTATGAACTAAGGAAAAAATTTTCTCACCTATGCGAGAATTAGGTAGAGCCCGGGATAAGATAGTTGATTAGTTTAAGATTTACCCCTTTCCAATTTTATGAGAATTAACAATTTGTTATTTCTCTCAAGTACCTCATTTTTGCAATGGCACATCACGTAGATTGGGGTGGCATGCAACAAACGGTTGCCGGCCTTACCCAGGCATTGCAAACTATGGCCTAGGCAGGCGCAGGGGCAAGGGTTGGCGACTTACATCACAATTTCCAGAGTTTAAACCCTCCGCGTTTCTATGGTTCTTCTAATCCGGATGAAGCAGAGAACTGGATTGACGAGATGAATCGTATATTTGACGTCATCCAATGCACCGATCAAGAGAAGGTGCGTCTTGCAACTTTCCAACTCAACAAGGATGCCCGTACATGGTGGAAGTCAGTTCTGGCACCTCCAGCCGATGCACCTCATACATGGGATAGTTTTCTCACTTTGTTCCGTGCTAAGTACTTTTCTGAGCATGTGAAAGAAAGAAAGTCTATGGAGTTCGCCTCTCTTCGACAAGGAATGATGACAGTTGCGGAGTATGAACTTCAATTCTCCAGGCTAGCACCTTATGCACCGCATTTAATCAGTACCGATCTATTGAAGGCTAATCGGTTTATGGACGGGTTACGACCCGGTTTCATTCAGCAGCTCGAGATGCAAAACATCTGTACCTATGCAGAGATGGTCCAGTGGGCATATTTATGTGAGAGGACCTTAGAAAAGGTCGAGAAATTGAAAGGAAAAGGAGAAGAGTCCAGCCGACGATCAGATCGACGTTACAAGAAAGAAAAATTCAGCATCACGGAACCCCACAAAAGCCGTGATAGAAAGAAAAGATCCAGGAGTGGGAACGGTGGAAGTTCCCAGAAAAACAAAAAGGTCAAAGATGAGAAGGAGCAAGTCGCCACGACTTGCACTTTTTGCGAAAAGTTTGACCATTCGACTAAAGAGTGCTGGAAGCGCCTCGGCACTTGTTTACGCTGTGGAAGAAGGGAGCATCGCATGTCGGATTGCCCCCTTATGAAGGACCAGTCATGTAGTGGTGGACGCAGGAGGCAGGCTCACCTTAATGCCGTTCTAGAAGAAGATGAAGCGCCCAGGGATGGTGGGCTTATGGAAGGTACTCTTCAAATTTATTCTCGTCTTGTATTTGTGCTATTTGATACTGGTGCCTCTCATTCTTTTATCTCCACTACGTTTGCCAAAACCTTACCAATTGCATCAGTTCCCCTACCTTCAGATCTCGCTATTACCACACCCTTAAGTTCTGGAACAAAACTTACTAAATATTACCCTGATAGTGAGGTGATAGTAGAAGGTCACAATCTCCCCGCAAATTTAGTATGTCTTGACATGAAAGGTTATGATGCCATTTTAGGGGTAGATTAGCTTATAGATCATGATGCTGATATTAACTGCCGAAATAGGATTATATCCTTCCAAAAATCAGGTCTTCCATGATTTTCTTTCCTTGGCATCAAGTATAGGAAACATCCCACTATCATATCTTATCTTCACGCTTACAAATTTATCTCGCAAGGATGTGAAGCTTTTCTTGCTTCTGTCGTTGTTACCGAATCCAAGGAAATCATCATAGCAAACATTCCTATTGTAAATGAGTTCCCAAATGTATTCCCATCTGAATTACCTAGTTTACCACTCGAGAGAGAAGTGAACTTCACTATTGAACTCATTCTAGGAGCAGCACCTGTTTCTATAGCCCCTTACAGGATGTCCCCCATGAAACTTAAGGAACTAAAGAGGTAGTTGCAGGAACTACTAGACAAAGGTTTCATTAGACCTAGCACATCCCCTTGGGGTGCGCCAGTGCTATTTGTCAAGAAGAAGGATGGCTCTCTCAGGCTATGCATGGACTACCGACGACTGAATAAACTTACAATCAAAAACAAGTATCCGTTGCCGCGTATTGATGAGCTCTTCGATCAACTTTCGGGAGCAGAGTATTTCTCCAAGATAGACCTCAGGTCAGGTTATCATCAACTTATAATTAAAGAAGAAGACATTTATAAATCGACTTTTTGAAGTCGTTATGGCCACTATGAATTCGTGATAATGCCGTTTGGGTTAACAAATGCCCCAGCAACATATATGTAACTTATGAACAATGTTTTCCAGCCATATCTGGACTAGTTCATTGTTGTCTTCATTGATGACATCCTGGTATATTCCAAGACAAAAGAGGAGCATGAAGAACATCTGAGGATAGCTCTGTAAACACTTAGAGAACATAAACTTTATGCCAAGCTTAACAAGTGTGAATTCTGGCTCAAGGAAGTTCCATTCCTCGACCATATTATTTCAAAAGAAGGTATCGTTGTGGATTCTTCGAAAGTCGAAGCTGTCAGAAATTGGAACCAGCCAACGGCTGTATCAGAAGTACGAAGCTTTCTAGGTCTAGCTGGTTATTATAGAAGGTTCATTAAGGACTTCTCGAAAAATGCAGTTCCTTTAACTAAACTCACAAGAAAAGAAAATTATTTTGTCTGGCCAGAGGAATGTGAAAAGAGTTTTCAAATTCTTAAGAATCATCTTACTACAGCTCCAATTTTAGCACTACCGGTGGAAGGTGGTGGATTTGAAGTATATACAGATGTGTCTGACATTGGCTTAGGGTGCGTCCTCATGCAAGATGGAAAGGTGATCTGTTATTCTTCAAGATAATTGAAACGTCACGAGGAAAACTACCCTGTCCATGATTTAGAATTGGTAGCTGTTATTTTCACCTTAAAAATTTGGCGCCATTATCTCTATGGAGAGAAGTTCACTGTCTTCTCGGACCACAAAAGCTTGAAATATTTATTCTCTCAAAAGGAGCTTAATATGAGGCAGAAAAGATGGTTAGAATATCTTAAAGACTTTGATTTTGCTATTCAATATCATCCTGGCAAGGCTAATGCTGTAGCAGATGCACTTAGTAGAAAACCAATGGGAAAGCTATCAAGTCTTATGATAAGTATGACTAATCTTATTCCTCAATTTGCTCAGTTGAACTTAGATCTTGACATAAAGGAAGAAGATTGTTTCATAGCTAATATCCGAGCTCAACCTACATTGATAGAGGATCTGGTCAAGCTGTAAAATGATGATCTCGTATTACTGTAGATTAAAGCCAATATTGAACAAAAGCCGGATTTCTCTGTTTCCAATGACTGGAGATTGCTATTTAAGGGCCGAGTGTGTGTACCAGATTATGAGCATACGAAGAAACTGATCCTAGAAGAAGCACATAAGTCCAAGTACACCATTCACCCTAGTAGTACCAAAATGTATCAAGATCTCAAAAGAATTTTCTGGTGGCCCAATATGAAGAGAGAAATAGCTGATTTCGTGTCCCGCTGTCTCACATGTTAACAAGTAAAAGTAGAGCATTTTAGACCCACATGTAAATTACATCCCTTAAATATTCCCGAATAGAAATGGGAGAGTATAGGGATGGATTTCATCATGGGTTTACCTAAGACCAGAGGAGGACACGATGGTATATGGGTAATCATAGACCGATTGAGTAAGTCTGCACATTTTCTACCCATAAAAAGTCGATGGTCTATGGATATTCTAGCAGCATTATACATAAGGAAAATTGTCAAATTACATGGTGTTCCTGTCACTATTATATCTGATAGAGATCCTCGATTCACATCATAATTCTGGAAGGGCCTACAACATTCAGTAGGGACTAGATTGAATTTTAGCACAGCGTTTCATCCACAAACTGATGGTCAGACTGAAAGAACAAATCAGGTAGTAGAAGATATGCTCAGGGCTTGTGCAATTGATTTTGGAGGAAGTTGGCATGATCACTTACCTCTGGTAGAATTTGCATATAACAATAATTATCAGGCCAGCATACCGATGGCACCCTTTGAAGCTTTATATGAAGAAAACTGTAGATCACCAATATGCTGGAACGAAATAGGGGAAAGGCAATTTCTAGGCCTCGATCTTATCAGGGATTCTTCAGAGAAAATTAAGCTCATTCGAGAAAGACAGCAGATGGCTCAAGATAGGCAAAAGTCTTATGCTGATAATCGAAGACGCGACTTGGAATTTCAAGTAGGAGACCATGTGTATCTCAAGATTTCTCCAGGTCGTGGTATTCAAAGATTCGGCATCAAAGGCAAGCTAACTCCCAGGTTCATTGGCCCATTTGAAATTCTCGAAAGGGAAGGTGAAGTGGCTTATATACTGACTTTACTTCCACAATTAGCAGGAGTTCATGACGTATTTCATGTCTCTATACTGAAAAGGTATCTATATGATCCTTACCATGTTATCACTTACGATAATTTGAAGATTCAGAAGGATATGACGTATGAGCAAACGCCAATAAAGATTCTAGAACGTGAAGTGCGTCAACTAAGGAATAAAGCTATTCTTATGGTCAAGATTCAATAGAAGAAATCATGGCCGACCGAAGCAACTTGGGAAACAGAAGAAGCTATGCAGAAAAGATTCCCAGAATTATTCAAATGTAAGTACACTCTCCATATAATCCATGATATGAATTTGGGGACCAAATTCTTCTAAGTGGGGGAGGGTGTAGTGCCCCAAAATTTATATAAATAATTTTTGGATTTTCTAAAATTTATTGGGAATTTATAAAGGCCAAAATAGATTAATAAATGAATTAATATTGGGATTAAAAGGCCCAATTATGTTAAATAACTAATCCAGCTTTGATAATTGAAGTCCAATAGGTTTAAGGACCAAGCCCAATTAGTTTGGCCCATATTCTAGAAGGTTATTTAAGTTATCCATGAAATATTGGGATAAATACACTTTAAAAAGGATAATTTAGTGGATAATTAACCAAAGAGTTTGAATCAAGGAGAATTTCTTCGCCCAGTTGATGTAACGGTCTATCGGGCGACCGCTATAGTAATTTAACGCACCAATCCTGGTCCGTTACACTCTGCTGATTCCGTGAGATGAAGAACTTGCAAAAAGAGTGGAACTTTAGGATTCTCTTGGCTAGAGACCAACTTGGGAGAACTTATAACATTGCTAAGGACTCTTAAAGATTAGGTTTTAGCCAATTAAGGACTCTAAAATCGTTCAAATCCTTGAACCCTAGCCAAAACTCTAAAAATAGGACCAAGTTCTGAACTGGGCGACCCTTACTTTTGGCTCCTGAAGAATCAAGGTAAGGAGATAGAATTTCGGGTAAGTCCCTTGGAACTTTTTATTTCTAATACTAAAGTCTAACAACTCTTAAAATCTCATGTTAGGAGATCCAGTAACCAGGGAGATAGAGACTTCCAAAGTCGCTGGTTCTGTCATAGCAACCTAGGATTCAGAGCAAAGGACCATTGAAGATCAAGGAATTAGGATGCCCAAACAAGGTAATTAGGGAACGGTTCTTTAGAACTTTTTGTTTCCCTTAGTTTCATCTTCTTACCCTCCGAATTTCACATCTTTACGTCAAGAGATTGGAGAGATAGGGCAACGTGATGTTGTTGAAAAACCACAGGAGAAGAAGAACTAGGACGTGTCTTACGGATTGAAATTAAGAGTTTAAAGCTAGTAAGAAGGTAGGTTATCTCATGAACGGTAAAAACACATTGTTAGGGATAAAAGCCCTCTAGTTTATTTTGATTTCATGCATTATACTTCATGACATTCATGTTTTAGGATTAGTCTATACATACATGCATGCCTTCAACCCTAATTGAAGATGAAAAGATATCTCTTGTTATTTCATTACTACCTATGCATCTAGATAGCCCTTTTTCCTCATTTTGACATGATTAGAGTAGTTAGCATGCCATGATTCCTATATTTTCTATTTTTTTTCTAGTAGCAGAGACTCTAACGGTCTATCGTTAGACCGCCAGGAAATATGTAATGGACCTACAGTGGACCGTCACCCTACTGTGACGCGCCCAGGCTAGTCCTTCACACACACACTGTGT
This sequence comes from Amorphophallus konjac, assembly GCA_022559845.1. Lineage (NCBI taxonomy): Eukaryota > Viridiplantae > Streptophyta > Magnoliopsida > Alismatales > Araceae > Amorphophallus > Amorphophallus konjac. Next base: position 374,761,125 of record CM040118.1, on the reverse strand, counting down.
TCTGTCAACCCGAGACAAAATTAAGATTGGCTCAATTAGCTTATATATGTGCCTAGTTAATTAGATCTTAACCTATTTTCATGATTTTAAGTTCAAATATTGATTCATGTTAGCAATTGCATGATTTATGATACCTTAGAGTTATTTTTAAAGCATATGTTAACTTCATGTCAAAGCACTATTGTTTTGTATTAAAACCTTGATTTAGAAAAGATATTGATGAGTTTTATCATGATTTTATACCGTTACACATTCTCTCTTATCTATAGAGTCAATTCTTTAAGTACGTGGCACATATTCCGATATGTTGTCCAATAGTTACACTTATTGCACTGTAGGGACACATTCTTGAACTTGAGGACCTCTCTATTAGATATTCCTTCTAATGGACTAGAAAATCTTGTTTCAAGGCCTCCGTAAGTCTCCGCGAGCCTGGGATTCCCACTAGGACGCCGAGCTGGTTGTACCATTCAAGCTCATTTGTCTACAAAAGCACAAAACCGAAGTTTTAGGTCTTGTTAACATAATGAACCTACACTTGCCGTCAGGCTTACCTAACAGACCGGTGTATGACCGTCACATTTTACTGAGTCCAATTTCCTTATTTCTGGATTCATCCTGTTCTAACGGTCTAGTTCTCGACCGTTACGTTCATGTAACGGCCCAGTAGTAGACTGTCACAGTTCTAAATTCATTAACCCGAGGTTTGACCAAAGGGTTGATATTCTAAAGTTCTTAGATGGAGTATTGATGGTCTAGGACTTGTCATATTATCTAAGATACTTAACTTAAATTATGAATGATAATAAATATACCGTTATGCTGCCGAATTATTTTCATGAGCATAACATCGTCTTGAATCATTCTTGATCTCTCATGTCCTAAATTGAAGCGTTCATTTATTGATTTTTGTTATCATGAACTCATTGAACTTGTTACTTTCTTGGCCATATTTTATTGCTTGAAACGTGGAATTAGCTTGATTTATACTTGAAGATGCGATCGAGCACTGATTGTGTTCAAGGGCTCTATGCTAGTCTCCTCGGCTGATTGTCGGAAATATACTGTAAACCATGGGCTATGATGCTACTGGCGTCGCATTGTGCTGGGAGTACTTTCTCTATAAATAAGTGAAATCCACGGAAATCTACTATGACATGACTTTCTTGCTTGTTACATGATATTCCACAGAAGTTCACCAAATACTTGCTCATAAGCAAAAGACGTTTGGATGATGACTACGTGGTATTGCTAGTGCATTCTCGTTACATTTTTGTTCATGAAAGGCCATGCTACATTCTTGTTCATACTTGTTACATTCTTGCTAGTTCATACTTGCTCATTCTATCTTACATGATCATCTTGTTGCCCAATTATACTTGTGCTTCATCGCATTCGCATGATTTTACCTTATTCCTCTAGAGCTAAAATGTTAATTACTTTAATAGTGCCTTCATGTTGATGCGAAGATACCTACTGGGCAAGTGTGCTCATTACCTATTTCTAATCTTTTTCAGGAGATGGAAGTGATTCAAATTCGGATTCGAAATATTCAAATAGCGGGTCTGAGAGTGAATGAAGAATGAGTGAAGACTTAGGAAGTCTACATTGTTTAGATTGAGTCTATGTAACTTTCTTATTTCTTGAGTCTAGTATGATGAAGAAAGTTGAATTAGTGATTCTATTTGAATATTTGATTGATAATGAAATGAAAGTTGAAGTTTGAGTAAATATTGTGCAATTACATTTATGTGTGTGATTGTCTTACGCTCTGATCATTCTTGCTTGCAAGAGGCTTACCATGCCGGCTGTTCACGTTTTCCCCCGAGCTAGTCTTCCGCTGTAATAAGGGCTCGGGGCGTGACATGGGCGGCCAGAAACCTGGCCGCCACCTGATTTGGCCTCGTAGGTGAACTAAATGTAGAACAGGCGCAGTGAGTAGCTAAATGGAAAATAAAATAGAGAAAAGCTATTTGCTATAAATTGACTACAGTAAACTTCAATCTAAAGTCTCACAGTGAGCAAGAGGGTCCCACCGTGATCGCCAGAAGGTTGTAGGCACCGAAAAGGGCGTATGCGTGGGCGTGTGCCTCTCTCCGAAGTGCTACAGCGTCCTACAGTGCACGAGTTAGAAAGTAAAATGGGGTGATCGCCAGAGACTTATACTTGAGCCTCATAGGGATAGGATGATCATAATGCCTTTGAAATGGGAAATGTGGGTTCTTCCTGTCCTCGCTCTCTGCCGGCCAAGAACGGGGAGCTCTATGATTCGATGATGAAGTTCCTGCAAATTAACCAGCAAATAGAGATAATAAACCCATTAGACTTTGATAGTGTAGTATATGCTCGAACCAAAAAGAAAAACATGTAATTGGGGGTGATCGTACTGGGAAGGGGGCTGGGAAGGGGGATGGCCGAGACTTTTGAACATCCACCTTTCCTATGTTTTGGATTGGAAAACCTCTTCAAAATAGGGATCTAGGCAAGTCTAGTATGCGTGTAATGCAGTAACACAAACTAAATGCAGCAAGATATAGAACAAGGCAAGAAAGATGAGGTTTCTTGTCAACCAACAGGAGATGGCCAACTGTGTGGCCATTCAGAGGTGGTGGGCAGCCATGTTGATGGCCACCTTCAACAAGCTCCACCTCCTCCGCGATAGACACAAGCTCTCTCCCGCGGATGAAGCTCTTCGACAAGACGGAGGTGAGGGAGGGCTCTCCGAGCTGCCAGAACCTCTCAAAATGTCTCTCCCCTCCAAAATGTCCTACCCCCCATGTGAGATTGTTCGGAATCGGTTTTGTATGTGGGGGCTTTCCCTTCCTATGAAAACCTTCGAAGATTGGATTCAAGAATGATCTTTGACCCATTCGGAGGTGAGAACACGTGAGACTACGTGCGCCTTGACCTCCCGAGTGGAAATAGGTGTGGAGGATGTGCCCGGAGTGGGCAGATCGTGGAGTTAACTGCGGTTACTAGGGGGTGGCCAGGTCGATGGCCGTTTCAAGAGAGCTGGGCGGCCAAGGTTGTGGCCGGCTTGGGAATTGGGTGGCCAACAATCTAGCTGCATTGAGGTCTGGGCGGCTAGGAGTCTGGCCACCTTCGCTGGACTGGGCGGCCAGGTATCAGGCCACCTTGGGGTTCTGGGCGGCCAGTACCCTGGCTGCCTAGGGATCAGTGGAGGATATATATTAATACCCAAAAAATCACGTCCCCGAACCCCCGGCCTTCCCGGAAGTGGGGCGCTACCCCCCTGCAACCCCCCGTCAACATACCGCGAAGTTGGATCCGCATAGGGAGAGGGTGGAGCCTACCTAGACAAGGATGAGACCCCACACTCTCAATTAACCAAGAGAAAGTGCCACTTCAATGATGCATAGACATGGTCCACAGGATGTCCAAAATTTGGCGTCTACACTTATATCGATGCCGATCATTCTTTCCAGCACTTCCCTTTTCAGGTTCTACTTGTAAATCTGGACATCGTCCTCTTGATGTGAGGGGCGTTTGCATCTCATGCTGAGGCCTCTGCACCTCTTGATATATTGTAGTGTAATCTCATCATGTCTCTGCTTCGTGGAGTATAGCTATATCACTATTACTTCTCTTTCAGTCATATGGAATCTCTCGCAAAATTTTTGCTGCATGTCCGACCAATCCAGAATGGATCCGACTGGTAAGCTAGAATACCATTCAAAAGCGAGTCCCGTAAGGGAGGTCCCAAAAAACTTCAGTAAGTAGGACTCATCAGCTGTCAAGTCGACCATGATAGTCATATAATATGCAATATGCTCCTTTGGAGAGCCCTGCCCGTTGAACTTCTCGAACTTGGGTGGTTTGTTGATGTCGAGCAGAAGTCGCTTCGCCACATGATGCAGTGGGTACGACACTTTATAAATATCAAATGTGACAGAGTCTGTATCAGCCCTCTCGACTAGCTTCATTTCAATCATCTTCTCGACCATCAACTTGTTCACCATGACTAGATCTACCAGGCTGAGGGTAGAGGTGAGGAGGCTGCATCAGTGGTGTAGCCAGAGCTATAGCATGGGGTGCCAAAGACCCCGATGATTGAACTTGCTGCTGCATTTGGGGGAGCATCGATCGTGCTGGCAGAAGCCGCTGGGAATGATGTTGGGGAGTAGTCCAACTGTGGTCAGTAGGTGGTGAGGAAGCATCCACGGGGTTTGAGCCTCTTCGTGACAACTCATCTTGTGTCCTCGGTTGCTTGGGCATCGGAGGGTGTTTAGCTCTTTCATTTAGCTGTTTCTTCAACAGTTCTATCTCCTACTGGTATCTTTGCAATATCATCAGAACGGTAGGGTCCATGACTATCTTGCTAATAACATCCTCGAGCATTTCACCCGAGGCATCTTCAATTGTTGGAGGTGGGAATAATTCTTCTCCTTCAGCCGCTATCACATTAGCAGTGGCAATGTCGACGTCCTCCTCAGCAACTTGTTTTCCCCTGGCGACTCGCAGCAATTCACTAGCAGCCTTACTCCATCTTGTCACCGGACCTTCTCTTTCGGCCAGCTTGGCCAGTTCTTCTTGTTTAATTAGCAAGATATCATGCCTGTCCATTACCCCTGACATATTGCAGGTAAAAACCTGCAGCATTCTTCCATGTTTTCTGGCTCCCCTTCTAGCTTGATGGAAGAAACTTAGCATTTCAAACACTGAAGTCCTTTTCATCTATCCATATTGTGGAGACGCTTTAAAGCCTTCAGCCCTAGCCTCTTCCTTGTCATTCATTTGCATCCATGGGTGACACTTCATTCTCTTTTTCTTCTATAGTCTTGATGACATGAAGTATTCTTTGCTGGCCTAGGAAGGGGTTCCCCAGGCCACGAAAATATCCCTGAACCATCTTCGTCATGTCCTCCTGGCTACGCCCTGGAGGGAGGGCAAGAGGCAGTGCCTGATCTCTGGCAGACGACATATATGAAAGCCGTGACAACCTAGCAACTTGATTGGAGCTTCTTGAATATTTAAGGATATCAGCCTCTCTCGCACATGCCATGTAGTAGGTAGAGGAGCTGGAGTCATAACTTCCTCTGTAGGTATATTCTTCTTGCCCCGTCTCCTAGGGGCTTTGGCAGGATTATTGGAGCTTTGTGAGGCTGGTGCAGGGCCCCAGGTCCTCTTAGGGATCTAGACCCGCTTAAACTTTGGTGGTTTCGGGGCTATTCCCGCTCGCCTATTATCATCAGAATTCTCCCTCCGGCTTGCCAGCAACTGAAAGGTGTTGCGGGTGGGCACAGTCGGTATGACCTGATCTGGTGGAACTTCGGCATCGCGGCCATTGAGGTAGACTCGGACACCACCAATCATCACGGTCCTCCCGAAAACTGAGAGTTGGCCTCGGGAAGCAGTCGGGGCTCTTCCTCTTCTGAAGTTCTTCATATTGCCCCTAGCGGGCCTCTTCTTGGATGCCCCAGTCTGACGGGCGATGTGGTGAACGTGGCAACTCATGATCACCAGGCTCTTCATTATGGCTTTCTTGATCTGGCCCTTACCTTGATGGGCTGTAGCTTTGTTATCCGCTATGTTTGGAGGTTTTTGGCCGTCCATGTCCAGGAGATCGGCAAATGCAACCCCCAAGAAGTTGGGGAAGCCAACAACCGTGGGACAGTTGCCGAAAGTAGTTGGTACGGTGAGATAGCCATATGCAGCATGATCGGCCACCACCTGGGGGCCAAAGACAAGTCCGGACAATTCATTCGCTATTGGTTCCACCTATACGAAGAACAACAGGATGAACAAATAGTCAGTATTTGGATGGGGGCCCCGGGGCCCTCTATTTTGGTGAAAAAATGAAGGGAGGTTCATGTCCCATCGGGCGTGCCAACTTGTAGGGATGGGAATATTTTTAATATTTTTTATTTGTTATTTATTTATTCATTTGTTAGGGGGTTTTCATTAAGCCCGTGGGCGTGCCAGCAACAGAGTGATGAGTTTATTATGAGCACCGTCTGATAGATCAAATGAAGGTGGATATCATGTCGAGACTCAAAACCTGCCGTACCATAAAGGCTATGACATTAATTACACCCTTCCGAAAGAAGGACAACCCTTGATTAATTGCCAAAAATATAGGGACCCTGGGGCCAAATAATCTGAAAGAGAACATGAGTTGGAATCCCTTTATTGAATAAAATAGAATTTAGCATGCAATCTAGCAAACAGTGAGATGATGTCTATTTGGGTGGATCGACTCTCAGTATGAGGCGGAGAACTTAGATCCAAAGATTACCTCACACTTAGTGATAGCTTCTAGTCACTCTTAATCTGACCTTCTGCAAATCATCATTTTATATACCGAAGAATCAAGACATGCTGGCATATAGGATATGCACACCTATACATGTATGTGTATATGTGTGCAAACACATGTAGATAAGCTAGTGCATTATAGTTTATTTCTTTATTCAAAATTGCAAGTGGGGATGAGCTCCTGGTAGATCGCATATGCTGCATACAACCATGAGCATTTATTGATTATTTGAAAACACAGTGTTGAATGAATGAAGATACACTATCGTTGCGTTATTCAACCATTTACTTGTTTATTGACGTATCATGTTTTGGGAGGATTTTGGCAGCACTTCCCCTGTCCCGAAGTGTATCGGGGAAGGTATAAGAGACTCGTCCATGAAGTGTCGAGACGGTCCCCTATCTGACGATCATGCCTAAGTGGCAGTCCCGCGCCCCATGATAGGTGGAGGAGCCCGAGGGCCAACACTGTGGGAAATCCCAATCACCCATGAGGTCGTCAATCCATGCTTGCCTTTTTATTGTGAAACCACCTTTATCATTGCAGTACATGCATGTGAGTTCATGAGGAGAACTGGCATGACTGCGCTCAGGCGGGTTTGCATATCATCGGGACAATGTATGCCAGGGGACGACACTTGTTATTTATTTATTTATCCTCTTTATCGGGTATGTTTCTCTCAAAATTCGGCATGGATAGCCGTGGCACTGTTGCCATCATAAGGGATAAGAATCGAGTGAAAATTCAGGGAAAACACAATGTAGAATAGGAAACAAAACTCCGATTTCTAAGAAAATTTCGGTAGCATCTCCCCCTATCCCAGAACATATTGGGGGAGATGTATAGGAGATCCATCCACAACAGGCTGAGACGGACTCTGTAAAAGACAAGCATGTCAGAACGACAGCCCAGACCCTATGATGGGTAGCGGATCTCCAAGGACTCACCTACAAGGAGACCTGTATCACCCAAGGGTGTCAAACATCCTCTGCCGAGAGTGTTGACCCATTTCGGCACCATGACATATACATGAAGGCTCAGGGGAGCGCCAGTATAACCATGGGTCGACGGGCCTAAAGATATCGAGGCACTATTCGCTAGTGAGGCGGTTCATGTTCACTCGGAGGCTGATCGAGAAAATCGGAACATATGGAAACAAACGAGCTGAAGGGAGGCGTGTATACCAATAAACCGACGATATGCTATTAAACTGTTTATGCCCCTGTGATGATGGCCGACCAAGGATCATGCCGTGACACCTCAGCAATCCCTTGGTAGGATTGGGGCTAGTCAAAATGTAATTTGAAAATCAGAAGAAATGTAGGAATCAAACAATAATCTGGAGGCTCCCCAGCATGGGATGATCCCCTTGATTTGATGGTTTGGCAAGCGGGAAGATACCCACTTGACCCGACAGCATGAACAATGGGGAAGGCCATGAACCGGCGGCTATACAAGTGGGGAATGCTCTATGTGATCTGGCGGCAATGCACAATAGGGAGATGCTCCATGTGATCCGACGACCATGCACAATGGGGAGATGCCCCATGTGATCCGGTGGCAATGCACAATATTCTCCAAGAAGCAGGTGACCAGAGATCATGTTTAAAGAGAACGACAAATCCCTTGTGTGAACGACGTCACGGGAAAGGAAAGTGAAAACACACGTGACGTGTTGGGAAACGTAGAAAGAGATACTGCCACGGGAGGTTGCTCTCCACAGGGTGAAAAACCAGAAAGGAAATATGCAGAATGGAAATTGCATAATAAGGAACCGCTGCGGGAAGTTACTCTCCGCGGGTTTAGACAAGAATTGAAATGGGGAAGGGAACCGCTGGGGGAAGTTACTCTCCGCGGGTTTAGATAAGAATTGAAATGGGGGAGGGAACCGCTGGGGGAAGTTACTCTCCGCGGGTTTGAACAGGAATGGAAATGTGCCAAAATAAAGGAAAGGGAACCGTTGCGGGATGTTACTCTCCGTGGGTTTTGACGGGAATGGAAATAAAGAAACCACTGCGGGATGTTACTCTCCGCGGGTTTTGAAAGAAAAGAAAGGAAATGAAAAGACATGCGTGAGTGCATGTGTGTTGGTTGTGTGATCGCATGGGGTCAAGGACCCCAAAATGAAAGAGCAAGTGATCGCGTTTATACCTTAAAAGAGGGAGATTGTTGTGGATTCCTTCTTCCTCTTCCTTCGGCCGGCCGACGAAGAGGGCTTTCTCTTGGTTACCCTTGCAAGAAAATGAAACAAATACAATGTGGATCAGAACAAAAGTACTATAGTACCAATCTCTTGTGATTAAAGCAGTGAAATCATGAACAATACACACCTGGTTGGTGTTATTTTAAACCCCTTTTGGACACAAAGGGTGAGAAAATGAGATGATGAATGAGACAACGCAGAAATGCACAAATGCAAAGCCCTCTCAAGGAGAGAAGCGTGATACAAATAGAAATGACGAATGATGCATGCAACTAATAGAATGAAAGAAAAATAAAACAGAAGGGGAAGAAAAGCTTATTGGGAGCGCTAATGGCGGGCTTCAAGGAGAGCTTCGGCAACGTGAGGATGGTGTGGATGGATGGTGGGACAGAACGACCCTCTCTCGTATGCGCAAGCACTCGAAAATCCGTCAGAACCTTCCCTTAGGAACTCACGGGCTTGGAAGCAAATTTGTCTAAGTTTCCCCTCCTCTTTCAAGATTTTGAAGTCCTTGGTTTCATGGGAGGGGGTCCTCTATTTATAGGAGAATTTGAAAAGAACGCGTCTGGGATATGGAGCGCGTTCATGTTAACGCGTCCCATTGACAAGACACGTTCTACTTTTAAAAATTAATTTTATTGAGGAGGACATGTCCACTATCTTGGACGCATTCTTTCAACGCATCTAGGATCATGGATGCATCCTTATCTTTCCACAAAATCGGCACCGAAAGGCACCGAAAGTGTCGAAAGCTAGTGGTTTCGGCGCCTGACCATGACTTTTAAAGCCACGTCTGGTCAGCAAGATGTCTTCTTATTTTGGATTTATCTGAATCATCAAACTGAACGTTGTGCTGGGCGCTAACGGTGTGCCGCACATGGGCTCAAGAAGGCGTCTTGGGTAGCTGACGCCTTTAAAAGAAGGCGTCAGCCACGGCTGCCACGTTTAAAGTTTTTCCCAAAAAATTTATAAAAATGAGAAAAAATATCAGAAAAATAGGAAATCACTCAAATAACTCAAATGTGAGAGCCACTTTGGGGCATCATGAGGTACTATGAGATTTACTTAATGTAACATCAAAAACGGCGTGTCTACAGCTGTCCCGCCTTGGAGTCTACTTTGTAGGGGAGTGACATGTAGTGGAATAGAATGAAGGGTATTGCAACGAAGTAGGAGTAGACTGAAAAGAAGATGCCATGGTGTGATGAGACACGTTCTCGACATTACACGGTTGGAATCTTTCTAGAGTTTAAATGAAGCAACCTTGAAGAAGGCTTTCTGAAATCAACATTTGTTTGGACGGTGAACAATCAAGGAGAATAATGTGCGCTCAGGCACGACTAGGAAAGAGACCAACTTTTGTGCGTAGAAGTACCTGGGGTCATGTACTTATAGGTTTCACCATTGGGGAGCGGTTATCAGTCAATGTGGAAGTGCTACGGCCAAGGTGAGTCTAATTGAGAGAAGGAAAGGAGTAGTTGAGGGTAAATCCAAACAAGGGTCTCTTCTAGAAAAATAGCCCAGGGTAGTTTCAAGGAAACTAGGTACTCAACTCGAAATGGAATATTTCATATTTTAAAGTTAAGCACAGTGGCTCTCACAATCGAATTAAGTGGATGATCTTCCACAATGAAATCGAGGTCCTACATGAATGCATGCTGGGTTTAAAGGAAAATTTAAAATAAATTAAAATAGAAAATAGCCAAGGATAATATTGTTAAGTTGTTAAAAATGGGTCAGGATACCAATCCCGCGAGCAGATACTGAGCCGGAGCCCATTTATTCACGCACCGACTCACCGAACGGAACCATCGTTCCCAAGCTATCACAACTTAACAGCCTATCCGTACGACCCAAATTCCTCTGAAATCATCACTATTTTTGTTGAAGGGGAACTCAAATTCTAGATTCGTTCAAGCCATAAGGTCCTTGGCATGCTCTAGTAGTGTAGATATTATATAGTAAAATGCATGACATGGTGTGGCCAGTCACCGTCGTGACCGAAGGTGGGGCATGGTGGGATAGTGGTGCCCTCTTTTTTCCTCTTTTTTTTTGAAACATGTACTCAATAACAAACAGAATTAATTCATAAGAAGCAAAATTACACTCGACTATATAGGATATCAAGTTATCAACACACCAAAATGATTTGCAGACGGGAGAAAACACAACACAAACAAGACAGGGTTCCTTATGCCAAATCCACAACGACGACTCCACATTATTTTTCTGTGTTGACTTTTTGCTCCTCCCTTCATATAAGTATCCCCCCTTACTTGCCTTGGCAAGGAGCATCAGAAGTGGGTTTGAAGGAGTAAAGAAGGGAGAAAGGAGGGAAGAGAGGAAGAAAGGAAGGGATTTTGGCACCTTGAGATGGAGGGTGAATCTTCCCGTCCTGCGAAGAGAAGCAGGCTCAACAACGAGTTCAAGAGGCTCACCAACATCGAAAGTCACCTAAGCAAGAGAATCCAATCACGGATGGTGAGTTGACACCTTCCACTTCTTTTGCATGAATTTTTCCTTACTTCCTCATCCTCTGTTCTTTTTCTTAGCCATATCCTCTCTTTCCAAGCTCGAGGAAATTTTCCAAGCTGCCTAGGCTCTCGGAGCTTACTTCCAACATCTTCGTCAGCATGAGGGCTATTATCACGAAGTGGCACCTCCAAGGGCTTGTTGTTCATGCCAAGCATTTTGATAAGATTCACATGGATTGGGCAGATATGGGTGCATTGATAGAGGTCTGGTACCCTCAAACTTACACCTTCATCTTCCCCACCTTTGAAGCAACCATCCTTCTTGAAGAAGTGGAACTCTTGCTTGGTTTGTCCATGCCAAAAAAGGTAACCTCCGAGGAAGTCCTTGAAGGCTTTACGCCCTCCGGAGCTGTTAAAGGCGTCCAGACTCAAAGGGGAATCAATTTGCAAAAGCTCACGAAATGGACCATGAATGCCTTGAAAAGATCGGTGGGTGATGAACATCTAGAAGATCTCATGAAAGGATTCACAATCTGTTTGGCAGGAGCTCTCCTATTCCCTTGCACAGACAACATCGTGGAGGAAGATCAACTGAGCGCAATTTGTGGATTTTGGGAGGGCAAAAGAGTGGGGCCTGCCGTCCTTGCTTACCTTTACAGCGGTCTCATGGCTTCCAGCATGGGTAAGCTTCCTTTTGGTTGCGTACTTCTCTTGACTTGCTGGATCGACCTACACTTCAAATTTGATCACTACGAGGGAGCACAGACTTCCTCGAAGATCTTTCAACAAAGCCCCCTTCATTACATGGCCGATGTGTTAGGCTGATGGGAATCAACACCGAGCACTAACATTTTATTTTTGCATTTGTGTCCTTTTGTTTACATTTATATCCTTGGCTAATTGGGTTTACAATTGTAAGGCATTATAAGCCAATTTGTTAGTCTTTAAGAATCTTTGGGTTTCTATCTAAAATGCCAGTAGGTCCAGCAAGGTCCCCCACCCTCTTTCCCATTGGTCAACCTAGGATCATGGGCCATGTGGGGTTGGTTCAAAGTCCAAGGTTGGACTTGGACCAAGGAGACAAGAAGGTAGAAAATTCAAAATTCTCCTCCCATTTTTAAAGGCCCCCCCTTTAATATAGTTTATTCATTGTTGTATTTTTTTTATTTTGGTCATTTGACCATATGGGGATTAATTATCTGTGGGGATGAGATTTATTTATCGGTCCTTATTATTTATGCTTTTTTTATTCTATTATTTATTCGGTTTGTTAATTAGGCGTGCCAGTCACTGGCATGACAATTTATTGTGCGCTCGATCTGACTCGGTCAGTCGATTGTGATGTTCGTGTCAGGACCCAGAGTCCGCCATACCATAAAGGTCATGGCGTTAATTACGTCCTCTAAGAAAGAGGACTACCCTTGATTAATTGCCAAGAAAGGGTGCCTTGAGGGCAAAACAAGATAAGACTATGACGCTGACTCCGCTAACGGGATGCGAAACATGCATAGAAAACCATGCTACGCGGGACATGATAACAGTGTTATGGCGCAAATCCGGCAGCATATCCTCTTATTTTGGACTAGGCCAAAAGGGTAGTATAGATCATCCACCCACGGAGCATCGGGATAGAATCCAAAGGAGAGCCGGGTGTAGCCCGCGATCCAGAAGGATCCGAATGTGACGGGACAATGTCCGTTGCCACGGTGTTTGTTGATATTCCCTTTAAGGACCATTGGAGGACATGCAGTGGCAGAACTCCAAGGGTCGGTAGGGTTAGAAGAAAACCTGGTGGTCAATGACATACCATGTGGGGGTAGGGCCCCGTCGATCTAGCTCCGTTAGACATGGATGAAGAAACATGAGACCCCCATGACATGGTGGGAACTAGCATGATGATCCACGAAGGTTAGGGTACCAAATCTAGACTGGTTTTAGACTTAGTAGGTTTGCTGGGAAGTTTGACGTTTGAGTAATGGTTAGTGTTAAAGGGAACCGACGCGGCCAGAGTTTCGGCATAAATGCGAACGGCGTGGCTCAGTGAATGAGGGTGGGTCGGCGTGACAAGCAAACCGGCGCGGGTTGGCCTCTCGGCGCTCCCATCACCCGGCGTGATACTGGCACCGAGAGGAGGCTACGCCGGGAGGGCAGGCGATGCCGATGGAATATGTTCTTTTGAATTTTCAAGTATTGTGGAGGCTTTACAGATTCAAAGGGGTTCTTTGAATTCCATGGGGGTTTCATGACATTATCCATGGTGGCATTTGAGTAAGATAGAGTGATGTGACACAACATGCAGCGGAGGACAATGATACCAATTTGATGTGATATGACTCCCTTGGACCTAGGATAGCAAGCAACACATGAGTTGGCAACGTCGCACTAGCGGACTCACTCGCGTAGGCACACTCGGGTCCGAAGGAGGACCGGCGATGACGGTGAGGGTCCGGGGTTGGACCTCAAGGTTCCAAGGGTTTGGCTAGCTCGGAAGGGACCCCAATGGGCCAGGGATGCCCGATTTCAAGGGCGGCCGGCACGCCGAGGGCGTGGGATGTGATGGAACTCTCTCAACTCGCTCCGCGGTGAACACACAAATTGATTGAATGGCGGGTCGATCGCTCGTCTCACTTCCGACGGGCAACAAAAAAAGTGATACTAAGCTAGCAATGGTAATAACCAGCAGCGAAGAGTGACCAGGAGCTCACCTGATCGGCGTGAAGACGCCGATCCCGGTCGGAGACGAGGGCGAGCGGGGAAGTGTGCTCCCCGTACACTGCGCCGGTGAAGCTTCAAAACCTGTTCAAGAGTACAATTACTACACCTCGCGCAGGAGGGTGATCTCGGGGGTGGGAATTGGTTAATTACAGACAAACACTACCACCACGCAGGGTGGGGCGGTAAGCCGGCCAGGCGGGGATGGGAGGACGGACCGAAGAGGTTAAAAAGGAAATCAATGTGGGTTCAGCTGCAATCTGGACTGCTGGATAGGGTGCTGTTGTTGGCTCTGTCCCGGGCTCGTCCGGACTCCAAATTGAGCGAAACCACCTCGCAATGCTTCCTGACTGGAAGCCGGTGTTGTCTGAATTTTGGGGCGGCCTTTGGAGGCAGGGACTGGCGGCACTGGCAACTGATCCGGGACAGCTGGTGTGGTCTCTGGCCGGACCTGTTCTGTAGAAGTAGGTTGCAGATGCTGTCACGGGAGATCCCGAACTCCGAATGGCACGAAATCAGCGGTGTCGTCTCCGTGGTCGAGGTAGCTTTCAGATGGAGTCGATGGGGCTGCGATCCGAGGCTGTGGACTGTCGGTGTGCCCTGAAGAGTAGGCACTGGTCGCTGCAGACTGCAGGGGGCAGATCCGCGCGATAGAGGGATAAAATTTGTAACTCTGGCTCCTTGATGCCGAATGTCGTTCCGTTTCTTGCGTCTGGTCGTGGACAGATGGAGGAAGAATTTTGAAGAAGAGACTTCAGCCTGATTCTTTCACCGTTGGTCGCGAAGCAGCTTCCAATTGGGCTTAGGCTTTCTGCAGGTGGTGTCTGGCGCAGTCGGGGTAGAGCAGCTCTCACGGGCGGCCACGAACTCGGAATGGAGTGATTCCGCCTCGCCTGTGAAGAGGACAGGGAGACCTTTCCATAAATATAGGCCACGCACCAATAAGCCTCAAGATGTTGTCGTGGTCGTCTCTGCAATCAGGGGCTTGTCTGCAGGTGGTGTCTGGCGCAGTCGGGGTAGAGCAGCTCTCACGGGCGGCCACGAACTCGGAATGGAGTGATTCCACCTCGCCTGTGAAGAGGACAGGGAGGCCTTTCCATAAATATAGGCCACGCACCAAGAAGCCTCAAGATGTTGTCGTGGTCGTCGCTGCAATCAGGGGCTTGTCTGCAAGTCGACCCTGCACAAAAGCTGAAGTGACTCTTTGGGGGAGAATGGTCTCCTTGGAGGGTATAGCTGGTGGAGAGGTGTCTATGTGGGGATGGGGAGCTGTTGGGAGATGGAATGGGTGGTAGTGGAGGTGGAGAGGAGGGCGGAGATAGCAGGGAGTGGTGGTGGAAATGGCTGGCTGCCACTAGGTCAAGGGGGGGGGGGGGTAGGGGGTGGCCGGCCAAGGCAATGGAGGTGGAGAGGGGTTGAGGGGGTCGACCCTAGGAGGGAGGGGAAGGGGGTGGACGACCTTGGGATGGTAATGGGTGTCTTGGGGAGGGGAAGAGACCTCTTGGGAGGTGGAGTAATGCTTGGGAAGGGGGAGGGATGCCTTGGGAAGTTGAAAGGGTGCTTGGGGAGATGGAAAAGTTAATGGAGAGAAATAATGGGGCCTTGGGAGTTGAAGGGACTTGCCTAGGTGGCAAGTGAGGTGGCAAGGGGTGAGGAGAGAAGGGAATTTCGAACTAGAGAGAGAGAGGGAGGGAGGAGAGAGAGGGAGTTCACCCCAAGGAGGGAGGGAGAGAGAATTAGAGAGGGAGAGAGAGAGAGAAATAGACTCAAAGGGATTCAAGTGGATTTCCAGTTTTCATTCATTCATCAATTACCTCAAAATGGTGGCTTGGGGCCCTATTTATAGGGAAACCCAAATTACATAGAAGTCCCTGGAAAATGGACTAATGACAGAAGACCAAGGGGTGGGGAATGGGGCGCCCATGGGCCAGGCCCAAAGAAGTGGTCCCTTAAGGCCTACTAACCCACTATCCTATTAAACCACTTAATGCGACCTTGGACTTAGGTAGATGACATTACCTACTTAGGTACTTGACTCAATAAAGAGAAAATTACATAGATAAGACTCAAGAAAAAAATGAGAAAACTACATGGCTATACTCAGAAAATGATGGCGAGCAGCAGGACCATGTGAAGGGGTAAGCGATGTCCCCATCATACTCACGGGGTGCGGAGAACTCGACTCCGTCGAGTAAGGGCCCACCGAGGAAGCAGCTCAGGGTGACCTGTAATCTCCAAACCCAACCTGCACCTGCGTCCAGGGGACGACTCTTCATCCTCTCAAGGCGGCCCGGACACACCCTCATGCTGGCGGTGGAACCCTGCTTGCATAGTATTGCCCCTCTGTGTACACGTCGGGCTCTCAAGGCTATTTGGTGGAAGCTCTCCGGGGTGTCCCTCTTAAAGGAAGTTATAGGCTCAAAGTACTCACTGGGATTCACCGCGGTGCCCATATAGGGTGCCGGATCAGCCGCATGAGAATTGGGGTATATCCCATAGCCCATTAGTAAATCTAATCCATAAGCCAGGTTGGCCAAAGCCGCTTGGAACATGAAAGGTCCAAGTCCTCGTGCCCTCGATTTGGAGGTGGCCCTAAGATAGAGTCGTTCCAATGCCACCATCGTGAGGTTACCTCCTTGGATTTCAAAGTGCCACCCTTGAGTTATAGCCCGCTCATTATGATCGTCACTACCCATATTTGGATGCTTGCTTGAATGAGAATGCTTTGAGTGATGGTGCGGTGGGGGTGGGAAGTATGTGGTATGCAGAGGGGGACCGGGGCAACCATACATAGACCTATCATTCATGGATGTGATGAGACATCTTGTGGACTCAGGGGGGCCTAGGAAACCATAGGTGGATCTATCGTTTATGGCTGTGAGAATTACCGGGGGACCCGGACATCCATGTGTGCTCCATTCAAGTGTAAGGGCTATGAAGAATGTGGGTGGGCCAACACAACCAAATGTAGGCCAGTTATGCATTGAGCCTAAACTGTGCGTGACATGCATGGGAGGGCTGGACTCATGACCCTTGTCGAATGATGTGACATGCCAAGATGGGTGCTTTCTTCTCCTAGAGATGATGACCATGTGTGTGGGTATGGGGTGACCTTTAAGCTCCCATTTGTAAGGGTCGAAGGGATCATAGTAGGTATGCATCATGGGGTGGGGCACTACCTTGTTCCCTAGGTGTATACTACCCATGGTCATGGTTCCCTTGGTGTGGACTGGGTCTAGGACGAGGTGTGTTGGTTCTAGCATGGTTGGTGAGGGTAGGAGGGAGTGGGTGGTGGGTAGGGCGGTCAGGTCCCATGGGTTCATTGTCTTCCATAGGGTGGGATCAAAGGGGTCATGGAATGTGTTACCAAGGGTGAGGTATTCTTTCACCTCAAGGTCTCCAAATGGTGAGTCCTCCTCCTCAAATGTAATAATTGAACCGAAGTTCGAGGAGGGTTGGTTGGTCATGATTGGAGGGCTTGGCATCCTACCCGAAATAAGTAACTCCAATTCGCGGATAGCATCGGGCTCTTCGGGAATAGGGAGGGATAAAAGAAGGTCGCTAGTGTAGCAACCCATAGTGTAAATGGAAGAGATGGACCCGACACATAGATGTAGGAGGTTAAGACTCCTAGGTTGGTCGGCTACAGTGGTCAACATGCCAGTTAGCTTCATTTGCCAAGTTAGACCCTCAAGAAAATCCCCTAATGTTTCCACCTGATAGGATGATTGGATTGTGGTGTGATAGGTGGATAAGGGTACTATAGGAAGGTTTTGCTCCATGGGTGGGTAAGCATGGACCATGAGATCTCCAAATGGGTTCTCCTTTAGCCAACGTGAAAGGGGTTCTCCTAAGATAAGCTCGGTCCCTATTAAGGAGGGTGGTGTAAGGTTAAGACCACCATGTGAAGTTCCTTCTTCTTCCTGGACATGGGTGATCTCTATGGCGGGGGTTGGTGTGTTCACCTTTATGGGGTCGGGTATGGGAATCATGTGTTCCTCTATCAAGGAGGTGAGATGGTCCCGTGAGGGTGTGGTGGTGAGGATAGGTGTGTGGTACCCCCGAGGTGGGAGGTAAAGGGGAACTTGGTTTGGGATCGGTAAGGGGAGAAGTGGAGGCCTAGGTTGGGGTTGGATAGGGGTTGGTAGTGGAAGATGGATGGGTTGAGGAGGATTGGGTTGGTTGGTTTTAGGGGGTGTGTCTCTTTTAGGGGAAGATGGAGGGGTGGTTTTGGGGACCAAGGAAGTTTGTGGAGTGTGGGTTTGTGGGAGAGTTTTGGGTGGGGTGGTGGTGGCCATCATGGGCCTAGGTGGAGTGGACATGGGGACCACACGGGTTGGAATGGTGAGGGTGGAGTGAGCCATGATGCTTCCTCCACTTGGGATGGGAACTTCTTGGCCTAACCCATGATATTGTGATTCATACTCTTCTTCCCAATCGGGGGAGGCCTCATATTCCTCAACTTCAATCTCATTCCTTTGTGGTGTGGGGGTCTTGCTCTCCAAGGGAGTGGGAAGGCCTTTTGGCGATGGGGTGGTGCAAGTTGGAATTATTTGGGGTGGTGGAGTTTGGACCCTAAGGGAGGTCTTGGGTTGACTGGGAGGGGAAGGGGGAGTGGGAGTGCTCCTCGAGTGATGATTCACAAGGTGGGAGTGGGTAGGTTGGGGAGTGAAGATCTTCCTAATCTCACTCCTCATCTCTTCCAATGAGTCTTGGGTCCTTTGGTTTCCCATCTAAATTCATCCCGAGGTGACCAAGCTCTAGGGTCGTGGTTCCTTTTTGCTTCAAGCCGGTCAAGTCGGGTGGTGAGGGTATCAAGATAGTTATGAATCTTGTTGGTGAGAGTGTCAAATCGGTCTATGGATATTTGGGACATCTCCCTAGGGTGGTCATGCAATGGAGTGATGGAAACCATGATGCAAGGGAGACTCAAATGATAATGTCCAAGGACTAGACTCGTAGAGACAAGTCTAAAACTTGCTCTGATACCAATTTGATGTGACACAACATGCAGCGGAGGAAAATGATACCAATTTGATGTGATATGACTCCCTTGGACCTAGGATAGCAAGCAACACATGAGTTGGCAACATCGCACTAGCGGACTCACTCGCGTAGGCACACTCGGGTCCGAAGGAGGACCGGCGATGACGGCGAGGGTTCGGGGTTGGACCTCAAGGTTCCAAGGGTTTGGCTAGCTCGGAAGGGACCCCAATGGGCCAGGGATGCCCGATTTCAAGGGCGGCCGGCACGCCGAGGGCGTGGGATGTGATGGAACTCTCTCAACTCGCTCCGCGGCGAACACACAAATTGATTGAATGGCGGGTCGATCGCTCGTCTCACTTCCGACGGGCAACAAAAAAAGTGATACTAAGCTAGCAATGGTAATAACCAGCAGCGAAGAGTGACCAGGAGCTCACCTGATCGGCGTGAAGACGCCGATCCCGGTCGGAGACGAGGGCGAGCGGGGAAGTGTGCTCCCCGCACACTGCGCCGGTGAAGCTTCAAAACCTGTTCAAGAGTACAATTACTACACCTCGCGCAGGAGGGTGATCTCGGGGGTGGGAATTGGTTAATTACAGACAAACACTACCACCACGCAGGGTGGGGCGGTAAGCCGGCCAGGCGGGGATGGGAGGACGGACCGAAGAGGTTAAAAAGGAAATCAATGTGGGTTCAGCTGCAATCTGGACTGCTGGATAGGGTGCTGTTGTTGGCTCTGTCCCGGGCTCGTCCGAACTCCAAATTGAGCGAAACCACCTCACAATGCTTCCTGACTGGAAGCCGGTGTTGTCTAAATTTTGGGGCGGCCTTTGGAGGCAGGGACTGGCGGCACTGGCAACTGATCCGGGACCTGGTGTGGTCTCTGGCCGGACCTGTTCTGTAGAAGTAGGTTGCAGATGCTGTCACGGTCGATCCCGAACTCCGAATGGCACGAAATCAGCGGTGTCGTCTCCGTGGTCGAGGTAGCTTTCAGCTGGAGTCGATGGGGCTGCGATCCGAGGCCGTGGACTGTCGGTGTGCCCTGAAGAGTAGGCACTGGTCGCTGCAGACTGCAGGGGGCAGATCCGCGCGACAGAGGGATAAAATTTGTAACTCTGGCTCCTGGATGCCGAATGTCGTTCCGTTTCTTGCGTCTGGTCGTGGACAGATGGAGGAAGAATTTTGAAGAAGAGACTTCAGCCTGATTCTTCTCCGTTGGTCGCGAAGCAGCTTCCAATCGGGCTCAGGATTTCTGCAGGTGGTGTCTGGCGCAGTCGGGGTAGAGCAGCTCTCACGGCCGGCCATGAACTCGGAATGGAGTGATTCCACCTTGCCTGTGAAGAGGACAGGGAGCCCTTTACATAAATATAGGCCACGCACCAGGAAGCCTCAAGATGTTGTCGTGGTCATCGCTGCAATCAGGGGCTTGTCTGCAGGTGGTGTCTGGCGCAGTCGGGGTAGACCAGCTCTCACGGGCGGCCACGAACTCGGAATGGAGTGATTCCACCTCGCCTGTGAAGAGGACAGGGAGGCCTTTCCATAAATATAGGCCATGCACCAAGAAGCCTCAAGATGTTGTCGTGGTCGTCGCTGCAATCAGGGGCTTGTCTGCAGGTCGACCCTGCACAAAAGCTGAAGTGACTCTTTGGGGGAGAATGGTCTCCTTGGAGGGTATAGCTGGTGGAGAGGTGTCTATGTGGGGATGGGGAGCTGTTGGGGGATGGAATGGGTGGTAGTGGAGGTGGAGAGGAGGGCGGAGCTAGCAGGGAGTGGTGGTGGAAATGGCTGGCTGCCACTAGGTCAAGGGGGGGGTAAGGGGTGGCCGGCCAAGGCAATGGAGGTGGAGAGGGGTTGAGGGGGTCGACCCTAGGAGGGAGGGGAAGGGGGTGGACGACCTTGGGATGGTAATGGGTGTCTTAGGGAGGGGAAGAGACCTCTTGGGAGGTGGAGTAATGCTTGGGAAGGGGGAGGGATGCCTTGGGAAGGTGAAAGGGTGCTTGGGGAGATGGAAAAGTTAATGGAGAGAAATAATGGGGCCTTGGGAGTTGAAGGGACTTGCCTAGGTGGCAAGTGAGGTGGCAAGGGGTGAGGAGAGAAGGGAATTTTGAACTAGAGAGAGAGAGGGAGGGAGGAGAGAGAGGGGGTTCACCCCAAGGAGGGAGGGAGAGAGAATTAGAGAGGGAGAGAGAGAGAGAGAAATAGACTCAAAGGGATTCAAGTGGATTTCTAGTTTTCATTCATTCATCAATTACCTCAAAATGGTGGCTTGGGGCCCTATTTATAGGGAAACCCCAATTACATAGAAGTCCCTGGAAAATGGACTAATGACAGAAGACCAAGGGGTGGGGAATGGGGCGCCCATGGGCCAGGCCCAAAGAAGTGGCCCCTTAAGGCCTACTAACCCACTATCCTATTAAACCACTTAATGCGACCTTGGACTTAGGTAGATGACATTACCTACTTAGGTACTTGACTCAATAAAGAGAAAATTACATAGATAAGACTCAAGAAAAAAATGAGAAAACTACATGGCTATACTCAGAAAATGATGGCGAACAAAATGGTGAGCAGCAGGACCATGTGAAGGGGTAAGCGATGTCCCCATCATAGAGAGTGAGGGTAGGCTCATCCATAGAAAGTCTAGGGAGACCATGTGACTACGATGGTTATGTTCCCCTTTGACGGTTGTGAGTAGAGGATCATAAGACGGTGAGCTCAGATCTCTGTCACACAACTGGGGTTAGATTCATAATTTCGGTGAAAGCGTCACACTATACGACAGAGTAAAGCTCGTGGACGAATTTTGGCAGCATCTCCCCTTATTTTGGAGTGTGCCAAAATGGGAGTATAGGTCATCCACCCACGAAATGTCGGAGCAGAAGCCAAAAGAGAAGCGGGCGTAGCCCTGGATCCAAAAGGATCCCAATCTTATGAGACATTATCGAGGTATTGTGAGATTAATATCCCCATATATAGTCAATGGAGAACATACAGTGGCAGAACTCCGTGACTTGATGGGTTGACAAAATGTGGGGGGAATTGACCCTTTGATATGGCTCCCATGAGGGTCGAGGGAAGGATAACATTTCTCCTTTGAAGGACATGGTACCATGACCACGGATGGTACAGCTCAGAAGTGGTAAGGGTGTCGGCACGAACCTAACAGCGTGGCAGGATTCGGCACAAGAGGTATGGGGTCTCGGCGCGACGAAGGCAAACGCACCTCGGCATGACAGAAGAAGTCCACCCGGCGGGGGTAGCCCTCGGCGTGAGACTCGCGCCGAGAGGGGGTTTGCGCCGGGAGGCTGGGAGGGTTTATGAAATGAGGGTTTTAGCAAAGTTTTGAAGTGATTTTTGAGGTAAAGGCTTCAAATGGCTTTGGGAGTTTTGAAGGGGGGGTTGTTCAATGATTCGGTGACCAGTTCAGATTATTATAGAGAGGGTGATCCAGGGAGGAGATGGCCTTCCCTCTGGGGCCTCGCTGGGAGCAGAGTCGCATATGGAAACTCATGGTTCCAGTTTGGGTTTATCCCTCTTCATTTCACAGACGAGAAGCCATGAGATAGACTGTCTCAGGCTCTCGATGTGGGTACGAGGTTGAAATGAAATACAATGGGAAAAGCCTTCAACAGATCTAGAAGACCAAACTGTAAAACACACCTAGTTTGCAGTAGCCATTGCATATATTGAACCTCGGATGTAGAGAAAGAAAAGAAAACGAAAGGGGCTAACTTCAACTCACTTTTATTAACTGTTTCATCCGAACGGTATACATGAATCTAGCTGAATCCAACTAAAAGATATACACATACTCTATCCCTGATAACGGGGTTACATTAGCATTCAATGCTACTGGAGCAAAGACACTCGAAAGCACAGACACAAAAAGAAGAGAAGAATATTCAGATAGAAACAGAGGGAAAGAGAAACTATAGCTTCTCAGGGCATCTGATAGCCAACCCCACCTTGCTTCGAATCTCTGCAACTCTCTCTTCTCCTCAGTTTCTTTGGAGGGCTCTCGAGCTCCCTTTTCTCTCTGTTGTATTGGCTCTCTTCTTCTTCTCCTTCTTCGTTGTCTCTCTCTCTCTCTCTCTCTCTTGTCGTCCTCCTGTTGTGTTCTCCTCTTTTTTTGAAGGGCAACAGGTTGCTTTTATATAGGGATGGCCCTCAGCATCTCGGCACGGACTCCCCGGTGAGACATCACAACGCTTATCGGCACGCCGGGTATACAGCCTCTAGGTGCGTCTCATCTGGTGTTGGGCTTGGCCCATTTTCCATCATTAGGCGCCGGGATTAACCTAATGGGCTTCCTTCGTCGGCATGGTGGGCTTCTCAGAATAGATGCTCTACCCGAGGTTGTTTAACACCTTGCATTCACGACCGAGTGTGAGGCTACCCGAATCCCTTTCTGTGAGCATTAGAATTGTCTGAAGATATTTTCCAGCAGGTAGATGGTTTCCTGGATTTTATTATAGTTTTTATCAGCCTGACTATCTGAATGATAGCAGTACTCGGCAGCGGCTTAACCAGAGATGGCTTTAGCCAGATAGAGTGTTAGGGGTAGTGGACCTCTTCTATTCCGATACTCAGAACTTCCAGGGATGACCTAGGAGCTGCACCTTTCATCGGCCTCCAGAGCCCTGCGCCTGCTTTAGTCTCTTCTGGCATATTTTAGGTGTCAACATTATCCTATCCCTTGTTTACCCCTCCCTAACCCTAGATCTGAGGGTAGTCTAGGTCCTTTTTCCATTTCTATATAACACTTATATTTTCCCATTTCATGGAATTAATGAGAAGAATTGTGGGAAAAATCCAACAGCCCTTGGGCGCCCCTCTCTCCTCTCCCCTTGCAGTAGTGATTGCTGCCCCTTTCTAGGGTGTGAAGCCCTAATCTTGGTGTGACTCGAAGATCTACCACCTCTGCTGGATGCGACTTCCAGCCACCACCTCCGTTCGTGCCGTCGTCAAGCCGCCACAACCATCTCTTTACCCTGCTGTCCAGGATTCCGAGATCCAGCATAGAAGCTGAAAGAAAAGTTGGTCCTCCAAATCCGTGAGTCTGATGGTCTTGGAATTTTGAGAGATCATCCCCCTCCTTGTTAGCCATTCCCAATTTAAATTTCGTGTCAATCTGCCACCGTGTGATATTTTTCCCAGTATTTTAGTTCCACCCCTAACAGTCTGCCAACCAACAGATCTGCAGGATAGTAGTCTGTTGTTGTATTTTTCCTGCCCCCTTAGCCACATCCAAAAATTCCCCAAAAAATCATATGTGTTCCTCACATCACCCCTTTCCACTCATAATTTTCTCAGAGTCTAGATCCATCATTTTTATGTCGGTCAAAATTCATTCTCAGGCAGATCCTGTTTTGTCCTGACTGTCTGTAATCAGAGTCAGTAGAAATACCTGGGGAACAGTCATTTTCATTTCTAATCCGTCTACTTGATAGACATGAAATAATTATATGTTGTATCCCTTTGAGTCCTCTATCCAACGGTGCCAGTCTTGCCTAGATCCGGAGGTGGATCTAGGCTCAAAAATTCTTTTCGCCGGGTCGCGCAATCTTGTCCCGAGAACAAGCCAGCAAAGCAGTCACCGGATAATTCCAGCAAAAATATGCCGGGATAGCTTCAGCGACCGCCACTCCCGGGGGTCGACCAGGGACGCTCCGCCACCGTCCCAGTGCACCACCGCCTTCAGCAGATCCCAGGAGGTTGACATCCCTTTGGATGTCCGTGTTCGCTGTCCTGCCGGCCAGCAAATTGCAAAATCAGAGCCACTGCCCACCGTCACCCGAAACCCGCCACCTTGCTGCCCGTCAACCCAAATTCGGTGCTCCTGACATGTGTGTGTAGCCCTTAATCTCCCTGCATGGAGTGGGCATAGAAATTCACTTCTGTAATCAATTACATTTACTATAACAGGAGTTACGGTCTTGGCTGGGGTCGTCTTGCCCACACCCGGAGCATGGCGGTATCATGTCCGCTCCCCACTTGGCATTTGATTTACTCGTATATATCTCTATATGCCGCTGCATGAGTGATAGGAACGTAGCTCGTTATAATTTTATCACCGCTGTGAGAGTGAGTGAGTGGAACTTGTCCCGTGACTCGATCCGAGCACGTGAAAAAGCAGATACCCGAGGCTCATTGCCGATTTCTCAACCGCGCAGATCCACGCGTTTCCCTCGCTTAGGGACGTCCGCGAGTTAGAGTCCCAGGTTCGCGTCCCGTCCCGCGTCAAATTAGTATCAGAGCTAAGTTGAGTCTATGATAGTTGGTCTAAGGTGTTGCATTGCATTCCTATACCCGGTATATCAAAAGGTGTTCCCGGAATGATAGGTTACGCCTATCGGGAAGGTAGCACACTTGCGTGAGTGTGATCTTCGGATCAAACCTCCACCACGTACCAGGCATTGGTTGAGTCTAGGTTTGTAGTCGAGTCTGCATTCTAACTTTGCATTGTTGTTGTAGGGTCGTGTCTAGTCGGTTTGTCTTGTCACCAAGTGTCGGCATGGCCATCCTATAGCTTCCCGTGTCCCATGGATCACAAAAAGCCCACATCATATGAAAGGTGGCGACACACCCAAGGATGGGGAACCCCACCCTTCCACCTCCGTAGGCCCGAAGCCCCGAACTTCTATGGCTCCAAAGTCCCGAGTCACTACCTAAAGTGGGAAGCCGCTATGGACAACTACCTTGAGTGTTACATTATGTCCGATGCCATGAAAGTTGATTTTGCCACAAAGCGACTTTTTCACGAGGCCACCGAAAAATGGAGAGACATTGAAATCTTGAGAGAAATTAGGCGGCAATGGCATATAGAGTCATGGCGTGTGATGAAGGGCAAGCTTAGAAGGGTCTACCTACCCAGCCCAGTCACCTCCAACCGACCTTGCGCAGTCACCTCCAACCAAGGGGGTCATAGTCAGAGGCAACGAGCCTCGTACGTAGATGAGCCTAGACCCAAGACTAGGCCAATTGAATATGAGCATGTTAGCCCAGACTAGATGGCAGAGAAGAAGGGGGGTTGAATTATCCCCTTGCCGAGATGGCGGATTTTAAAAACTTTCTAAACTAATCACATCGGAATTAAAATTAAGTACGTTGATTTGCCTAAACAGATGTGAGATTACAATGTTCTCTCAAGCTTTCCTATCTCACTCGAATAAACTATGCAATAGATGGTAGAAATAAATCTTAACACGAATAGCAGAGTAGCAAAGCATAGTGGTGCAGTGAAATAAAAATCTAAAAGTTGACATGTGAAGGGAGATAGTAGAAATGGACAATCACACTGGCATGCCACAGAAAACACGGAGATTTTTAGGTGGTTCGGGACCACGACGGGCTCCCTACGTCCACCCCTCACCGAAACCCGGTGAGACTTCACTAACACGCTACCAAAGTAGCAACAACGGGGATGAAACCCCACACCACACACAATGCCTCTGTAGCAAGACATACATACAGGGCCTGGCCGCAAGACGCTGCCACCGCAGCACACCACACACACTCGGGGAACTCACCCCGCACTAAATCCTCACACGGAGACGCAACTCCGTACACCACACAAATCTTTCGATGTTCAGAAAAATACAAATATAGTCAATAAATGCTCACTGTAGGATGTAGATCAAGAAAACAAACTTAAGCAGAAGGGTGAAAGATATAGAAGGTTTCCCCCTTGTTGATAAATGGCCATTAGAATGTTTTTCTTGAAGCACTGGTCGGAGGGAGTTGAATCCGTAGCTGGATGGAGCAGTCGGTCATCCTCCTTGAGGATCCAAGATATGTTCCTTCAGATTCAAGCTCCAATCGCACCTCCAGACATCATGAACTGATGGATCTTGCAAAGCCCTCTCCTCTCCACCTTGTGGCCGCCCTTTTCTTCCTTTTCCTGCAAGAGTAAAAGACGATTAGCGCAAAGGGATATCTCCTTCGATGGAGATCGCAGGATATAAATAGGGCTAGAATATAGAACAAAAGACCACAAATCCCTTGTAAAAACCCTTCAAATACACACCCAATAGATGGGTGAAACCCTAAGGGTAATGCAGTAAAAAGCCAAGCCAAACGGATCATAAGATGGGGACCTCGAAACCCAATAGGCAAATCACGATCCGGACAACTTTGAAAAAGTGTCGACTCTTGGAGTCGACAGTCTTTTCAAGACGTTCTGCGAACATACAGAAAAACCAACATACAGGCTAAACATATGAACCCATAGTCAATGCAATGAAGAGGCAGGGTCGGTGCATATAGGGTCAAAGTCTGTGCACATATATGTATAGGAGGGTCGGTGCATATATTGAAGCAGGTCGGTGCTCATATAGATTGTGGTCGGTTCACATTGTGTAAAGCACAAAGACAGGGTCAGTGCATGTTATGACTCAGGTCGGTGCACATAATGTAAACCACAAGTCGGTGCACATTTATTGAATGACAAAGGTCGGTGCATGTTGTAAAGCACGAGGATAAAGTCGGTGCACAAATGAACTAGGACGGTGCACATTGTATAAGACTGAGATGGGTCGGTGCACATTGAGTTCAACACAAAGATGAGGTAGGTGCACTTTTATGAAACTCGGTGCAAGTTTGAAGAAAAGGCAAGGACGGTCGGTGCATAATGAAGGACCTATAGATAAGGTCGGTGCACATATATGAAACATGCTAGGGACGGTCGGTGCAAGTTTGCAATGCATGAAGCAGGTCGGTGCATAGTTGTGAAACACAAATGCAGGTCGGTGCAATTTCACAAAACAAAGATACAGGTCGGTGCAGTTCTGAAACTTGCCAATGATAGTCGTTGTACATCTGGCGAGAAAAACAACTTCCAGGGTGAAAGTGTCGACTCCTTGAGTCGACACATTTTATATGGGGTTCTGTTTTACCAAAAACAGTCCCCAGGACTGCATGAGTCGACTCTGAGATTCGACTCTTGCAACTCCAGACCAGAAGAATAAAGGTATTCAATGAATTAAAGTCCAAGAACATCAAACCCCAATCAAGATAAACTGAAATACATTTAAGCACGATTTCTTACCATGGATTGAGACACATTTGAGCCTGCACTCTACATATATAAAACACTCAATACACAAGGCTTGTTCAGTCATGCATATTCATGTATTTGGACTGTAAAAACCCATGTGAAAAACTCAAACCAAAGCCATCATTAGTTCACATATCAAATTAGTTGATCCAATCAAACCAGCATGAATTCAAAGTTCAGTTCAGAAGTGTCAAGTTCTGTCCAAAAACAAATTAACCCAATACACTCCAATGAAGCACATTTGAGTCATTGAAACCTAGTTGAAAGACCAAGATTAAACCACCTATCCTGAATGTCATGCCAATACACACATGAATTATAAATGCAGTCCAGAGCAAGCTGAACCTTCACAACCATGGACAGCAAAATATCAAGCATTTATGTCAGTTCATTGAAAACCCCATTAACCCCATTTAGGATATGCATGAAGGCACCAATATTTCCCAACTCGAGACGAGAAGAATATCACCATAGATCCAAAATAAACTCTCACCTTGGATCCTTCATAATGTGGGCAATATAAACCTGCACAGTCTGAAAATTCAGAAGCATGTTAATATTAACCAAGGTATTTGAAAAACTGACTTCAAAGCAATTTCTTCACAAGATAACATCATGACAATTAAGAAGAGCATGCATGAGATACATGCAAACCCAATTAACAAAGTGCATGAGAAACATAGGAAGTGTCGACACTCAGCAACCTAGTGTCGGCACTTTGTTAAAGCAATAAACCTGGCCATCCAAATGCAAGTATATACATGGAGAACTATATAGGCCTGTCAACCCCAGAATTTCATACCTACAAAACATAGATATCAACATTGAGCTCCATAACACCAAAATGAGCAATGAGTATTTTCCACAATACTCACACATAATATATTGTTATCATCAAAATCATTATCAAAGACAAGGAGGGAGGGCAACGAACTCAACAATCTCCCCCTTTTTAATGATGACAATATATTGTGTGGCCACCAAGATTCTCTCCCCCTTTGACATTATCAAAAAGTGGGGGACGAGGAACAAGCAAATATGAAATGTGATAGGCAAGCGCACGAACCCACAATAACCTACCATAAAAGGAAGGTGTGTGGACCATGAACATCAAGCAAGAATTTGGAATTTTATGAGTAAAGTGCAAACAGTTTGAAATATGTTCAAATGCTCGATTTGTGAATTATATGTAAATGTATGACCGAACTATGCACAAGGAATATAAAGTGACTTAACTATATGCAAATGTTGTACTGAACAGCACATTATTCTCCCCCTATTGTCATGAACAAAAATGAACTGACAATGGGATAAACTTACATGTTATTTACATGTATAACTTAAAGATGCATCTAAGTGAGATACAGTATGATATGAATGAACAGGATCAGGCAATCAAGCACTCAAGCATGCATAATAATATATAAAAGCAAACAAGTCCCTTCGGGACAAGTTTAAGAAGAGTGTAATTGATTATGGAACATGATGTGCATGAGCAATGCTAAGAGGGTCGTGCTTACAAAAAGATGGTACTGCATAAACTATGAAGGTTGACAGATTCATAAAGTACATTCACACAATCAAGCCCAAGGTGAATATGTGATAATTGAGCAATGAATTTCAAGATAATATGGATAAACAGATTTTCCAAAGAACACAGGAAAGAACCTATCCTCTATACACTTCCATACACAATGCTCGAATATTGGTAGCTATGTATAACCCCAAACTTTTGATTAAACACAAAACGATGACTAACCTTTTGACACGAGTCATACCGTTTGTTTCAGGGGCATTTCTCGGTTACTCAGTTTCGTCACTTATCGTAACTGTGGATTTTGTCACTTTTCGGCGCGAGTTGTATCCTTTTTCTCAGGGACACTTCCAGACTACTCGGTGGTGAATCACACTTATTTTTGATGTGGATTTGTTTCTCCTTTCGACACGAGTTTCCTCCTTTATTTCAGGGGGGATTCCCGGTTACTCGGATTCGCAGTCCACTTATAAAGATTTTTGGTGGGGCAAACAACTTTTTCCTCACGAGACATGTGAATTTCATGTAGAGATTCAAGAGTCCTCTAAAGTGTTGAGAGGAATATCTGAAATCTTTATTAAATTGAATCATTTATCTCAAAAAGGTGCAAAATGTGTGGATGGTTGTACTGAATGTAAGACATGAATTAATCTAATCACAGTTATGTCTCCCCCTAAGTGTATGCACGATTATAAAGAAATCTCCCCCTTAATATATGCCATGTAAAAACATGTCTAAATCAATACAATTTTATCTAGCAAGGGAAAAAGTCATAGAATGTTTTCAAGAAAAGGGTGATATAATATATATGCACTCAAACATCCATCAAGGTAAAGTCTTCACACAAGGTGACTACCAGTACGTGGTTGAGAACGTAGGTCCGAAGACCACCTTCAAGCATGGGGAAGGCTTCCAGTTGGACAAAATCCAACCTTCCACAATCGCCATTTGATATACCGGATAATCATGGCATTCAAGCACATAAATATGTAACATATATGCAAGTGTATGCATGTAAACTGAAGGATGATTAGAAATCATTTCTCTCTACAAATATGCATGGGCATGCATGGTATGAGCATGAAAATGCGTATGTGAACTATATATGCACATGTGAACTGTTATTTACAAAAAGGTGATTGAAAGTGTGAAGAATTTTATGTTCAAACTGAAGCATTCAAGAACTGAATTGTTATTTGCACAATATGAGTTAAGAGTGAAAGACTTTATGTGCAGTGTAAAGCATTTAAAAACTAAGATTAATCACAAGATGTTCAAAGAGAAGTGTTCAAGTCATCTAATCATGAAACTCAGAAATTCTTAACATTTCAGAAGTTGTCAAAATTAATGAAACAGAAATGCAACCATTTCAATTGTAAAAATTTTCTTCAAACTCAAATTTTACCTCTTCAGATTTTTCAAAATGAACCTAAGCAAAATGAGCTTCAAATCCAAATCATTTTTCTTTCTCACCTTGAGAGCCCTTTATTTATTAACTTTCCTTGGCCTCAAGGTCCCCTGTAAAATAAGTTCTCATTTTGGACATTTGGGTACCCAAGCCATCTTGGGTCCCGAGGGGTTAGTTCTAGCATGAACAGATAGATTCTTATATTTCCTAGCAAACCAATCATCATCAAATCTCATAGTAGAACAATCATCCATGGAATGACAATTCTCACCACAATAAAAGCAATAAGAAGATTTTCTTTTCATGGACCATTTTTCATCATTTTTCATTAAGGAACAATTATTCATCATATGTCCAATTTCACCACAATAATAACATGAAAATTCATTTTTGACATACCGTTCATCTTCATCTTTCTTTGTGAAATAATTTTTAAAAACATAACCATATAAACCGCAATAGAAGCAATGAGAGTTGAATGTTTTCTTAATGAGTTTCTCATAATCTTTAGAACCAACAACTACTTTCATTCTTGATTTCAATGCCACATCATCATCAGATTTCATCAAGAAACAATCATACACTTCGTGGCCATATTTGCCACAATAGTCACAAAAGACATTCCTTCTTTTTCATGAAACATGAACAAACTCAACAGTGGGGGATTTTTCATGCACACAATGACAATCAATGATATTTTTCTATTTTTGACTTCCTTTGTTACACATGGACAAAGACTCATTTACCCTCTTAATTTGATTTTCCAAAGATGCAATGTGAAATTTAGACTTAGCAATTTCTCCTTCACATAATGCAAGTTTATCATTCAAGAGAGAATTAATAGTTTTATAACTTACAATTTCTTGTTCCATAGCATGAACATTTTCAGAATCATCAACAGCTACACTTTTTTCTTTTTCAAGTGAATTGAGTTTTTCAATCAACACATTATTTTGATCTTTGCGATTTTCTACTTCTTCAGCAAGCTTTTCATTTTGAAGTTTTTCAAATAAATTTCCAATCATGGAGGTATGTTCAAGTTCATTCTTTTGAAAACACACTTTTTCATTAGTCGTTGCATTCATGGTTTCATTGGAGTCGACAAACTTAGACAAATCACTCCTCAGATTTCTCAAATCCTCTTCCAATTCAATAATTTTATCATTCATGTTCTTAAAGCTTTCTATCTCATGTTTTAGCTCCTTTAGCCTTTCAGATTTGTCTGCATTCAGAGTAGCTTTCCCTTTTTCAAGACAGAGCAGTTTTTGAGATATATCAGTATTCAACTCTTTCAAGTTCTCATTATCTTTTTCCATATGTTGAAGTTCTAAAAATTTTCCCAGTAAAGATTCATTTTCAGTTTTAAGATCTGCAATTCTCTTTTTGTGTTCTTTAACATCAAACATGTGTGACTCAACTAATTTTTCAAACTCGGTGCATCTTCCACATAAAGAATTATCAAGTTTCTTTTTCAATTTTCTATTTTCAGATTTTATTATTTTGTATCTAACAAATAGTTCATCATAAGCATTCACTAATTCATCATAGCTAAGCTCATCTCCATCATCAGAATCAGAGTTTACCTCAGAACTTTTCTCTCTTTGACGTTTATCGCCGTTGTTTGCCGCGAGGCACTCATCAACACTATTTTCTTTTTGAGCTTCGATTAGCTCATCTCAAATTTCTTTTGCTGACCTATAAGAGGAAACAAATGAAAACTTGTTAGAGTCCAAGGCAGCCTTAAGAGCATTCAAAATAAACATGTTATCAGAATTCATTCTCTTATGTTCATCAGTCCATCTTAACTCATTTTTGGGTAAAACGTGAGGACCATGAGTGATTAATCTAATAAGCTTCGGATCAATACCAGATATCCAAACACAGAATTTTTCAAGCCATAAAGTATAATCAAAACCATCAAAGACAGGAACTGAATTAATGCTAGCCACCATAAAAAGATCTTTTCTCCAAGACCGTGAGGTCCGAGAATAAAAAATCAGAGACTAGGCTCTGATACCAATTGTTGGCCCAGACTAGATGGCAGACAAGAAGGGGGGTTGAATTGTCCCCTTACCGAGATGGCGGATTTTAAAAACTTTCTAAACTAATCATAGCGGAATTAAAATTAAGTACGTTGATTAGCCGAAACAGACGTGAGATTACAATGTTCTCTCAAGCTTTCCGATCTCACTCGAATAAACTATGCAATAGATGGTAGAAATAAATCCTAACATGAATAGTAGAGTAGCAAAGCGTAGTGGTGCAGCGAAATAAAAATCTAAAGGTTGACCTGTGAAGGGAGATAGAAGAAATGGACAATCACATAAGCATGCCATAGAAAACACGGAGATTTTTAGGTGACTCGGGACCACGACGGGCTCCCTACGTCCACCCCTCACCGAAACCCGGTGAGGCTTCACTAACACGCTACCAAAGTAGCAACCACGGGGATGAACCCCACACCACACACGCTATCTATGCAGCAAGACATACACATGGGGCCTGGCCCCAAGACGCTACCACCGTAGCACACCACATACACTCGAGGAACTCACCCCACACTAAATCCTCACACGGAGACGCAACTCCGTACACCACACAAATCTTCCGATGTTCAGAAAAATACAAATATAGTCAATAAATGCTCACTGTAGGATGTAGATCAAGAAAACAAACTTAAGCAGAAGGGTGACAGATATAGAAGGTTTCCCCCTTGTTGATAAATGGCCATTAGAATGTTTTTCTTGAAGCACCAGTCGGAGGGAGTTGAATCCACAGCTGGATGGAGCAGTCGGTCGTCCTCCTTGAGGATCCAATATA
Source organism: Amorphophallus konjac (assembly GCA_022559845.1). Lineage (NCBI taxonomy): Eukaryota > Viridiplantae > Streptophyta > Magnoliopsida > Alismatales > Araceae > Amorphophallus > Amorphophallus konjac. The sequence goes on along the minus strand of CM040118.1, from coordinate 374,727,659 downwards.
TGTTACTTCAAATTCAAGCTCCAATCGCACCTCCAGACATCATGAACTGATGGATCTTGCAAAGCCCTCTCCTCTCCACCTTGTGGCTGCCCTTTTCTTCCTTTTCCTGCAAAAGTAGAAGGCGATTCGCGTAAAGGGATATCTCCTTCGATGGAGATCGCGGTATATAAATAGGGCTAGAATATAGAACAAAAGACCACAAAGCCCTTGTAAAAACCCTTCAAATACACACCCAATAGATGGGCGAAACCCTAAGGGTAATGGGGTAAAAAGCCAAGCCAAACGGATCATAAGATGGGGACCTCGAAACCCAATAGGCAAATCACGATCCGGACAACCAGGAAGAAGTGTCGACTCTTGGAGTCGACACTCTTTTCAAGACATTCTGCCAACATACAGAAAAACCAATGTACAGGCTAAACATATGAACCCATAGTCAATGCAATGAAGAGGCAGGGTCGGTGCATATAGGGTCAAAGTCTGTGCACATATATGTATAGCAGGGTCGGTGCATATATTGAAGCAGGTCGGTGCTCGTATAGACTGTGGTCGGTGCACATTATGTAAAGCACAAAGACAGGGTCGGTGCATGTTATGACTCAGGTCGGTGCACATAATGTAAACCACAAGTCGGTGCACATTTATTGAATGACAAAGGTCGGTGCATGTTGTAAAGCACGAGGACAAAGTCGGTGAACGAATGAACTAGGTCAGTGCACATTGTATAAGACTGAGATGGGTCGGTGCACATTGAGTTCAACACAAACATGAGGTCGGTGCACTTTTATGAAACTTGGTGCAAGTTTGAAGAAAAGGCAAGGACGGTCGATGTATAATGAAGGACCTATAGATAAGGTCGGTGCACATATATGAAACATGCTAGGGACGGTCGGTGCAAGTTTGCAACGCATGAAGCAGGTCGGTGCATAGTTGTGAAACACAAATGCAGGTCGGTGCAATTTCACAAAACAAAGATATAGGTCGATGCAGTTCTAAAACTTTCCAAAGATAGACGGTGCACATCTGGCGAGAAAAACAACTTCCAGGGTGAAAGTGTCGACTCCTTGAGTCGACACATTTTGTATGGGGTTCTGTTTTACCAAAAACAATCCCCAAGACTACAGGAGTCGACTCTGAGAGTCGACTCTTGCATCTCCAGACCAGAAGAATAAAGGTATTCAATGAATTAAAGTCCAAAAACATCAAACCCCAATCAAGATAAACTGAAATACATTTAAGCACGATTTCTTACCATGGATTGAGACACATTTGAGCCCGCACTCTACATATATAAACACTTAATACACAAGGCTTGTTCAGTCATACATATTCATGTATTTGGACTGTAAAAACCCTTGTGAAAAACTCAAACCAAAGCCATCATTAGTTCACATATCAAATTAGTTGATCCAATCAAACCAGCATGAATTCAAAGTTCAGTTCAGAAGTGTCAAGTTCTGTCCAAAAATAAATTAACCCAATACACTCCAATGAAGCACATTTGAGTCATTGAAACCTAGTTGAAAGACCAAGATTAAACCACCTATCCTGAATGTCATGCCAATACACACATGAATTATAAATGCAGTTCAGAGCAAACTGAATCTTCACAACCATGGATAGCAAAATATCAAGCATTTATGTCAGTTCATTGAAAACCCCATTAACCCCATTTAGGATATGCATGAAGGCACCAATATTTCCCAACTCGAGACGAGAAGAATATCACCAAAGATCCAAAATAAACTCTCACCTTGGATCCTTCATAATGTGGGCAATATAAACCTGCACAGTCTGAAAATTCAGAAGCATGTCAATATTAACCAAGGTATTTGAAAAACTGACTTCAAAGTAATTTCTCCACAAGATAACCTCATGACAATTAAGAAGAGCATGCATGAGATACATGCAAACCCAATTGACAAAGTGCATGAGAAACATGGGAAGTGTCGACACTTAGCAACCCAGTGTCGGCACTTTGTTAAAGCAATAAACCTGGCCATCCAAATGCAAGTATATACATGGAGAACTATAAAGGCCTGTCAACCCAAGAATTTCATACCTATAAAACATAGATATCAACCTTGAGCTCCATAACACCAAAATGATCAATGAGTATTTTCCACAATACCCACACACAATATATTGTTTTCATCAAAACCATTATCAAAGACAAGGAGCCCTGATGCCCCTAGTCCAAACCGCACCTTAGATGATCTCATGCAAATGTTTATGGACCGGATGGATAGGAGGGATAGGATGTTGGCATGACTCCTGCTCGAGCATAAGGAGGTAGTCGCCATTAGTCTGAACCCGGTGCTGTCTACGGAGTCCCCAAGTCCTCTCCCCATCATGGAGGAAGTCCCTTCCCCAACCGAGGGAAATGTCATGCTAGAACCTTCACCCTTCGAACTTCAGCCGGAGCCATACCTACTTACTAAGGGTGAGATTGTCATTATAGAGCCACTTCTTAGCTGGCTCAAGCAAGGCTTAGTCCCTAAAGCCTTTTTCTACCCATCCATGGACCCCGCACTACAAACAGTGCCAGTCAACTCATTCCATATCACATTCCGGTCTTGTCACCATGTTGACACATTGGAAGACCTCATTAAGGGATTAGACTGGTAATTGAAGTTGACGTGTATGTTGGCCCGAGGCTTCAGCTAGCCCAATAGTCATAGCTTCACATATCCAGCCTTAGGGTCCATTACCTCTGTGTGCACCATGGGTCATGTCACCACGGAGGTTCTTTTATTCCTCCCTATGCCGGCCGGGCCGTATTTCATTCCACTTATCCCGAGGGAGGAACCATATCTACTATATGAGGCCACCATCCCATCTACCCTAGTGCATGAAGGTGACCACCTACACCTTCAAGAATTCCAAACGTGGGACCGTGTCATGAGGGAACCCATCTCGAGGGGTCACACATTCTTTGATCCCTTCGACCCCTTCCCAAGTAAGCCTCTTGACCCACCTATTCTACTCCACTTCTTCCAAGAAGTTTATTATCACACAACTACCCCACAAGCCAGTCCACCTACACTCAGCAAGGAGCCCGTTCAGTGGGGTAATGAATTCAGCTCTCCTAGCCCACCCAAACCTTCCACGCCTAGCCCACCCAAACCTTCCAAATCCAAAAGGTCGTTAGTGCATGAGTGGTGCACTTTGGGATATCTAGGAGTCTATGATTCTACCGACCATTGGTTGCGTCTTGTGTATGCATGGCACACATTCGGATGTCCTAGTCTACCCTTGCATATGTATAGGTAGGTCTAATAGTAGATTTGTCTAGGGTCATGTGTGAGTCTGTGTTCTTCTTTATTTGTCCAGTTTGTTAAGAGTCTATACATACATTTGTCAAGTGCATAGAGCCTGCATACATCGGGTCAATTGGTCTAATGCAAGCTCGCGGTGTCAGTCCCTTTCGAGTGTGAGACAAGTCGGGTCTAATGCGTATGTTGTAGACTTGCCAAAATTTGGGATCGGCTCTACCTCAATATCTCGGATCTAGTCACATATAGGGACTCCGCGGTGATTCCTAGTTAGTCATTGAGCCGTCTCCTTCCTTTTAGAGTGACCCCACCCTAGAGTGTCGACCACCAGCCTCATTCCCACAGCAGCATGTGCATATTTAATATATACGGGATGAGCAGGTGACGATTACTTAGAGTGGAGCATACTCCGCGCTACCTGGTACGGTGATAGATCCGCAGGAGCCACAGGAGCAGCTGCACCCCTTACTCGACGGGGTCGAGTTCTTCCCACCCGGGGAGAATTGATGGGAATCAACACCAGACACTAATATTTTATTTTTACATTTGTGTCCTTTTGTTTACATTTATATCCTTGGCTAATTGTGTTTATAATTGTAAGGCATTATAAGCCAATTTGTTAGTCTTTAGGAATCTTTGAGTTTCTATGTAAAATGCTAGTAGGTCCAGCAGGGTCCCCCACCCTCTTTCCCATTGGTCCACCTAGGATCATGGGCCATGTGGGGCTGGTTCAAAGTCCAAGGTTGGACTTGGACCAATGAGACAAGAAGAGAGAAAATTCAAAATTCTCCTCCCATTTTCAAAGGGGCGCCCCCCCCCCTTTTATATAGTTTATTCATTGTTGTATTTTTTTTATTTTGGTCATTTGACCACATGTGGATTAATTATCCTATCCCTTGTTTACCCCTCCCTAACCCTAGATCTGAGGGTAGTCTAGGTCCTTTTGCCATTTCTATATAACCCTTGTATTTTCCCATTTCATGGAATTAATGAGAAGAATTGTTGGAAAAATCCAAGAGCCCTTGGGCGCCCCTCTCTCCTCTCCCCTTGCAGCAGTGGTTGCTGCCCCTTTCTAGGGTGTGAAGCCCTAATCTTGGTGTGACTCCAAGATCTACCACCTCTGCTGGATGCGACTTCCAGCCACTGTCGCCGCCGCCTCCGTTCGTGCTGCTATCGAGCCGCCACAACCATCTCTTTACCCTGCTGTCCAGGATTCCGAGATCTAGGACATAAGCTAAAAGAAAAGGTTGGTCCTCCAAATCTGTGAGTTTGATGGTCTTGAAATTTTGAGAGATCATCCCCCTCCTTGTTATCCATTCTCAATTTAACTTTTGTGTCAATTCGCCACCGTTTGATATTTTTCCCTGTATTTTAGTTCCACCCCTAACAGTCTGCCAATCAACAGATCTGCAGGATAGTAGTCTGTTGTTGTATTTTTGCCCACCCCTTAGCCATCTCCAAAAATTTCCAAAACATTCATATGTGTTCCTCACATTCCCCCTTTTCCACGCATAATTTTCCTAGAGTCTCGATCCATCATTTTTATATCGGTCATAATTCATTCTCAGGCAGATCCTGTTCTATCCTGGCTATCTGTAATCCGAGTCAGTAGAAATATCTGGGGAACAGTAATTTTCATTTTTAATCCGTCTACTGGATGGACATGAAATAATTATATGTTGTATCCCTTTGAGTCCTCTATCCAACGGCGCCAGTCTCGCCTCGATCCGCCTCAGGATCTGGGCAAAAACATTCTTTTCAACAGGTCGTGCAATCATGTCCTGAGAACAAGCTAGCAAAGCAGTCACCTGATAATTCCAGCAAAAATATGCTGGGATATCTTCAATGACCGCCACTCCCGAGGGTCGACCAAGGACCCTCCGCCACCGTCCCGGTGCACCGCCGCCTTCAGCGGATCCCAGGAGGTTGACGTCCCTTTGGACATCCGAGTTCGCTATCCTGCCGGCCAGCAAATCATAGAATCAGAGCCGTTGCCCACCATCGCCCGAAACCCGCCGCCTTGCTACCCATCAACCCAAATTCGGTGCTCCCGGCATGTTTGTGTAGCCCTTTACCTCCTTGCGTGGAGTGGGCATAGAAATTCACTTTTGTAATTAATTACATTTACTATACCAGGAGTTACGATCTTGGCCGGGGTCGTCTTCCCCACGCCCAGAGCGTGGAGGTATCGTGTCCGCTCCCCATTTGGCATTTACTTTATCCGTATATATCTCTATATGCCGCTGCATGAGTGATAGGAACGTAGCTCGTTATAATTGTATCACCGCTGCGAGAGTGAGTGAGTGGAACTCGTCCAGTGACTCGATCCGAGCACGCAAAAAAGTCGATACCCGAGGCTCATTGCCAGTTTCTCAACTGCGCAGATCCACGCATTTTCCTCGCTTAGGGACATCCGCGAGCTAGAGTCCCAGGTTCACGTCCCGTCCCGCATCATAGTCTTTGATGGTGATGTTGTTAATTGCGTTCCCCGGTTGAAGAAGCGCGAAGACTGGCGGACTCACATCAACACCATGGCGCAGAACCTGTTCACTTGCGTGCCGACATGCTTACTCCCATGTGAACTCCTTATAAGATCTTCCCCCGAAGCGGAACTCCAACTCATTGGTGCAACTAAATTTTCCCTTTACAATGCGCACCGGTGTTGTCTTCAAATCGGCCTTCCTCGCCATTCGTTTCCCGTGTTATCCGACGTTCCTCCTCTAAGGAGAAGGGCGTTGAGCACAGAGATGAATATGAAAGATGTGAAAGCTATCAAAGCATCCTGGAAGACGAGCATTCTAGGGAAGGCGATGGTGCATAATGAGGAGGACCGTGAGCTGTGGATAGCTTATGTAATTGAATTGGGGAAGTTGAGGTCCGAAGTGCCCAAACCCTAATGTAGCCCCTTTTGTTTCAGTGAAATAAACATGGAGCCTTAGTGCCATTGCGTGTGCTTTCCACCCCCTCTTTTTTTAAGCTTTTTCTTATACACGTCTACCATAGCAGATGTGTATATTATTATTATTATTTTTGAAGCCTGGCACGATGGCCCTTTTTGTTTTGTTTTTTTTGACGCGTCACCATGGGAAGATGCCTGCATATTTTCCATTTTTTTGATTTTGTTGATGAAATTATTAACGCGTCCCTTCACCCAGACGCTTTAATATTTTTTTCAATTTTTTTGATATATATATATATATATATATATATATATATATATATATATATATATATATATATATATGATGGACGCGTCTGGGAGATTGGACGCATCTATTATACGCATCTTCGCGCCTAGACACCTCCTTTGTTTGATTTTGAACTTAAACTGCCAAGGGCCGCCGCGGCCCTTCTTCTTCCTCATTCCCCCCTCACTATCTGGCGTCTCTCCCCCATTTCTCCATTTCTTCTCTAGTCTTCTTCTCTTATTTTGGTCAATGGAGCGTGGCAGATCTAGCAGGGGTGGCGGGAAGAGGAGATGACCACCTCCTCAACCAAGAAACGTCGTGGAAGAGCAAGATGAAGCCGCCATGGATGAGGAAGGGCCTCTTTTGGCCATCGAGGGCCCGAGGGACCCGGCGGCGCGAAGGGAGGCGAGCACGATCCGGTAGGTCCCAAGAACTTCCCTTTTCTACATTTCTTATGATTTCTAGTGGCAATGGTGAGAGGGGAAGAGGGTTACGGCGGTCACGGGGGACGAGCGATGAACGCGTCCACCATAGGTGATGCATTCATTATTTATCAATTTTAACTATTTTAAGAAAATTCTTGAAGGCACTAGGGCGCGCTGACGCTTTAATTTTTTTGAATTTTTATTTATTTATAAATATTTGAAGGCGTCAAAGCGGGATGATGCGTCCATGATTTTTTTTAATTTTTTATTATTTGAAAATATTTGAAGGCGTCAAGGAAGGCTGACGCGTTTTTTAGATATATCATGTGTTTATTGCTGTTATTTATTGTTGTTGGCTCCTCTTTTACTGACGAGGTGTTCTTGTTTTCTTCTTTGTGATGTGCAAGGTGTGATGAGGGCCCGCATCAGTTGGTACTTGTTGGTAGTTGCTTACAGAGGCATGTCGGACTTTCAGAGGGCTAGGCTGGACGCAATGGGGTTTGGAGTGTTCCCACAGATCGAGCCCTTCCGACTCGACCTACCCCTCATCCAGGCGTTGAGGGAGAGATGGCACCTGACGAGCAGGGCGTTCCTGATGCCGTGGGGGCACATGGTGCTCAGCTTGGAGGACGTAGTCTGGATCATCGGACTATGCGTGGACGGGGAGGCATTTAGCGGGGTCACCTACCCTAACTATCGAGAGAGCACCCTAGAGTGGCTAGGGCTGGAGACCAGCGCTACCGACAGAGAGAGCAAGACGGTCAGTCGGATGGCCATCATGGACGTGCTGGGGTTCATCGACGCCATCAGCGCGTTGGTGAGACCACAACGGAGTTCATGGCACGGCAGGAAGGAGCCGCACGCGGCGCATTTTGCCAAGACGCTAGTGACCGGGCGCGAGCAGACCGCGACCTCCGAAGATTCCTCTTCTTCCTCTTGGGTCGACTTTTGCTGGGAATGAAGAGAGACGACATCCATTGTCTCTTCCTTGAGATTTTGGTGGATTTGGATCGGGTGGGGCAGTATGCGTGGGGAGCAGCCCTACTCGCACATCTGATCGCCGACCTATCCCACGGGATAGGTCGAGAGACTACAGTCAGTGGCTTCGCACCGTTCCTCCATGTAAATGCATTTTACTTATATATTTATTGTAGCTAGTCTTATTTTATGTGCTAATGACATGCGGTGGATGCAGGTGTGGAGTTGCTACTACATGCCGATGGGGAGGGCCCGGCAGTGGTATTCGACAGCTGTACCGCTGGGCCGACGGTGGAGGCCGATCCTGAACCCGGCCCCTCATTCCTACCAACTGACGTCGCTACGACGCGAGCTGATGGAGTACCCCGAGGCCATGGTATGACTTCTCCTTCTTTTTCTTTTTTTTGTATATGTTTTATTATGTATTTATTTTATTGACATAATGCATGTATGGCAATGTAGGTGGTCTGGAGGCCCTACTTGGGTATGGCCGATGCCGACCAACCTTGGGTCGAGGCGGGTTGAGCTCATTTTGGGCGTGACCTTTGGGTACATTGCCTGAACGAGATCGAGCCGCTTCGGCTTAGGCTCATGATGAGGACCCTGGGGTTCGCCCACGAGTGGCTGGAGGTGGACGCACCGAGCCGCATCGGGCGGAAGACCCAGGGAAAGGTGAAGCACATCGACTGGCGCGTACGCTTCCCTGCGTAGTTCTAGGACTGGCAGCAGGGCGGTGTCCCCATGGTGTCCCACGTGTAGGACAACATAGACTACCTGCGACGTTACCGGGAGACCCACGCGGCTCGTCTCCAGCTCAGCAGACCACTGGGGGTAAGTATGAAATGAGCAATTTTTTTTATGAATGTGTGCATATGTGTGTGACACTAACCTACATGCTTATGAATGCAGGATGCCCGTGACACCATTATCACCGACTTGCGGGCTAAGTTGGTGGATGCCAGACGGCAGCTGACCGTCACTCGATAGGAGCTGGACATCTTGGTTAGTTTATGCAATGCATTATTTTTTTTGCACCTGGATTCCTGGTGCTTAGTCGCTAACTATAGTTTGTTCCTTTGTTTCAGCGTGCCCATTAGGGATGATCGGGGGAGCCTCTTCCAGCACCCAGGCTCCTCCTCCGGAGGTCACCTCCCTCCAGGAGCAACTTGCCAGTGCAGTGGCTCGTGCCGAGGAGGCCGAGCGTGAGCTCGCGGCTCAGGTGAGTACTTGCTGGGCTTGGATTTTGATTATGCACCGCTCTTTTACTGATTTTGTGAAATGGTTGGCCCTGGCAGGTTGTGGAGATTCGAGATGCCCTGACTCGCGCGGCCCAGGCCGAGGAGGAGCATGACGCCCGTGCCGCCACCGTGGCAGAGCTGGAGACAAAGTTACGACATCGCGACACTGAGGAGCTACCGCAAGACGTAGTGGAGCTGAGGGTCTTCGTCCAGGTGGCGAGGAGGGATGCTGATAGAGAGAGAGAGGAGAGCAGAGCAGAGAGGTAGAGGGAGTGGGATGAGACGAGGGTCCTAGAGACCCAGATGATGGAGCAGAGAAGGGTTCTAGAGGCCCAGGTGATGGAGCTCCGGACCAGCCTTGGGGTTGCGGAGCAGCAGCTAAACGATAGTGAGGAGCGCTATCAGAGGGGATGAGAGCAGGCGGCGTGCCTCCATCAGTCTAGGTCCTTCTCTGTTGGCAGCCTTCTAGTCTCCTCTTCCGAGGAGCGACGCGCCTCCGAGGCTGAGCGGGAGCTACGAGGTGAGGTGAGTACCACCTCACAAAGCTCTAGGAGGCCTCCTAGGGATCCCCATCCTAGGAGAGAGGATAGGGACGATCAGGAGGGCGGTGGTGAGAGTTAGAGAGTTACTTGTACACTCACCCCCTCACTTATGATGTACATGACAGTTTATATATATATGAAATGATTTCCCTTCTGTCACTTGTTTTGTCTCTTGTGCATTCCTTCTCTTCTACGCCTTTTCTCTTTTACACTGTTCCCATTTGATATAATTGACAAGACCTCACCCCAAAATGGGGAATCGTGTCTCACCGTGGCCATTCTTTTCAACGGGAGTTTACCACCAAATTCAACGACGCCGACTTCTAGCCCTGTTTTTCTGCGTGAATGCCCTCCCATTTTTTATTTGTACTCAAAATTATTTGCAACATGGAAACGAGCACAGGGAACCTTTAGATCGCGTAGGGGGCGAGTCAACAAGTCACGCCACCAAATTATTTACTCCAAACCAGCGGCGAAATGACACATGAGAGTGGAAGGAGGGTGCCCATCATGAGGGCCACTGCTAGAGACTGCAGTGATAGCTCCGGATCGAACCTCTCCTCATCCTATAAGTACCTCCCCTTCTGCTCCACTTGAAGACCCGAGGCAGTAGAAGTTGATTTGAAGAGTGAAAGTTTCTAAGAATGGGAAGGAGTGAGGGTTTCTCAATCTTCAAGATGGAGGGCGAATCTTGCCACTCCTCAAAGATAAGTAGATCCAGCAGTAGTTCCAGGAGGCTCTTCAATAGTAAAAGGCACCTTAGTGAGAGACCCCAATCACAGCTTGTAAACAAATCCTTCCATTCTTCCCTTCATCCTTTCTTTCTTTCCCCCACTTCTTTTTGATAATGGACCCCTTTTTTCTTTCTTGTGTATGCACAGAGTATGATGATGTCACACATTTCATGGGAATTGGTAGTGGCCGCATATCGGGATCTTCCAGACTTTCAGAAAGCCCGGCTAGACGCGATGGGATTCGATGCCTTGCTACGGATTGAACCAATTAAGTTGGACCTCGCCCTCATCCAAGTATTACGTGAAAGATGGGACCCAGTGAGTCGGGCCTTCCTGATGCCCTGGGGGCATATGGTGCCCAGTTTGGAGGATGTGATTCGATTCACGAGCCTCAAACTAGATGGCGAGGCGGTGACCGGGGTCACCTACCCTGATTATCGAGAGGGGGCTCAGAGGTTGTTGGAGTTGGACTTAGATGGTCGAAAGAACAGGTCAGTAGCCAGGGCATCTATCATGAAGGCATTGGGACTTACTGACACTCGTCCACATGATAACGAGTCCTTGGAAGAATTCATGGAGAGAACTGAAAGAGGGTTCCGTGCTGTGTACTGCATGGATGCCAGTAACTGGGAGAGGTCAAACATGGACTTGAGGAGGTTCCACCTCTTCCTGATGGGGAGGTTGATACTGGGTTCAAAGGGAGATGACGTCCATTGTCACTTCCTAGAGCTCCTAGTAGACCTAGAGAGAGTAGGGTAGTACACCTGGGGAGCTGTCGTGCTGGCATATTTGTTTGTAGGTCTGTCCCAAGGGACAGATCGAGAGTTGACCACGAGTGGCTTTACACCATTTATCCAGGAAGTTTTTTTTTGATGCAATTAATCTACTTAATGGAGTGCTAATGGTATATGATGATACAGTTATGGAGCTACTACTATATCCCGATGGGGAGGGCTCAACATTGGCGTTCAACGGTGGCGCCACTAGCTCGGCGGTGGCAGCCTATCATGAGTATAGCCCCTCTATCCTACCAGCTGATGGCATTAAGGCGCGAACTGCAAGAGTTCCCTACAGCAATGGTAGGATTTTTTTTATTATTTATTTATTTATTTGAATGTCTAAGAAGACATGTGCATGCTACCATAGGTGATTTGGAGACCTTATTCGGGCATGGTCGACGCCGACCTGCCGTGGGTTATCACAAGCTATGCCTGGTTTGGACGGGACCTTTGGATTCATTGTCTGAATGAAATCGAGTCACTTCGGCTACGATTGGTCATGTGTCACGCCCTGAGAGCGGAAAGAACCCAGTATGCATGACGAGTTTATATCGATCATGCCAATCAGAGCATAAGGAATTCGACCTATAGATAGAGCGCGCAAAAGTAGAGAAAATAAATCAAATCCTTTATCCATTGATAACTCCAATGTATAACCATCATTACATAACTCATTGACTCACAATAATGATCCATTGAGAACTAGATTCAATAAAGAGAAAATACAATAATTGACTCAAGAAAGATGAAAAGACACGACTAGATATCATCTTTGACAAGCGGACAGCTCTACGCTCTTCACTCGTGTCCGTTCCCATCCGAATGATCTTCGTCATTGGAATTACCTGAAAAATAAGGGAAAAACTAGGGTGAGCGAACGCTCAGTAGGATATATCTCAAGATCAAGCTTGTTTTAAGTAAATTACATGTTACATGAACTATGCAAGTATAGTGATGCATGTACGCGCATTGGGTTCCTTGGCATGTTATCCAACGTCCTCAGATCGAAGGGGGGCTCGACGTTCGTAGTCTGTGGCATGTTCAGCTATCCTTGGCGGTGAAGTTGGTCTGGAATATTTATCAAGGCACTTCCCTGTGGGCCATGTATGCAAGGCAGAGATTCTTAGTCTTTAAAGGTGGGATCTCCTTCTCTTCCCACCCGCACGGCATCCCACGGAAGATGTTTTAGGCTGCTTGTGAGGTGGTTACTTCCAATACTCGTTGGGTTATTGGAGATGGCAGTAGGGTTGATTTTTTGGATGATATCTGGGCTGGGAACAAGCCGTTGAGGCCTCTTTTACACCGGCCATACCAAGGTTCTCCTGTTTCTGTCCGTGAAGTTCTCTGTAATGTGGCCCACCCTCTACGGTCGTTGCTACCGGATTCCATCTCATTGGATGGCATTGGCTTATCTAACTATGAGGATAAATGCTTTTGGTCTTTATCGTATTCTGGTGATTTCTCTGTCAAAATTGTGTATAATCTTGTTAGATCGAAGGGTATTAGAAGGCATCCGTTGCTCTCCATCTGGAGTGGCTCTTTTAACAGACGTGCATCTATGTTTGCATGGAGAGTCCTCCATCGTGCTGTACCAGTAGACTCACGTGTTGCTGAGTGCGGGGTCACGCTGGTATCTAGGTGCAATTGCTGCCAGGAACCGCACTCGAAAGATCTTAATCATCTCTTCTTACATAGTGATCTGGCCATGGCACTTTGGAATTGGCTCTTGCCTCTCATTGACCCTGGTATTAGACTGCAGCTTAATATCACAATGCGCCTTTGGGATATCTGCTCTGGATGCAATATTCATACCCCCACAGGTTTTCTTGCTATTTACTCTTCCATTCTCCTTGTCTAGGAAGTTTGGAAGGCCAGGTGCAAGATGCGCTTTGAAGGTCTGCATATATCAGCATCTAAAATCATCCACAACATCCACTTCTATATTAGTGCTGCTCTTGAGAAAAAAATATTCCATCAGAGTTCCACAAATCAACAGTCTCAGGTGATCTCTGCTCTTGGCTTCAAGATCCGCTACTCTACCATGAAGGCTAAGCTGGTCAGGTGGATTCCGCCCCTTCAGGGTCTGGTGTTAAATGTTGATGGTGCAAGTAAAGGCAACCCGGGTTTATGTGGGGGTGGTGGCTGTGTCCGGGATTGTAGTGGCAATCTTCTCTTGGCTTTCGCCCACTTTTATGGCTTTGGCAACAGCTTGGTAGCTGAAACCCGTGCTTTTTATGATGGCATCAGATTAGTTAAGGAATATGGGCTACCAATCACTTGCATTCGCACAGATTCTTCAGTTTTGGCTACTTCCTTACTGACCGGTGTAGCTCCATCCTGGAGGTGTCTGCGGTGGTGGCGCGACAGCAACGAGTTTATCAAATCCTCGAGCATTCCTGTTTCTCATGTGTACCGCGAAGCCAATCGGGTGGCTGACGCTCTTGCGTCTCATGCCTGCCACGCCGGTGTGAATGCTGTTGTTTCCTCTCCTTCTGATCTCCCCAAGAGCTGCTTTGGTGCATTAGTGTGTGATCATTTAAGCATTTTCTCTGTGCGATTGTAATTGGTCATGGGGATTTGCTGCTCTGCATTTCTCTTTCAGGGGTATGCCCCGTAGTTCATGTACCTTTCTATTAATCTTATAAAATCTTGCCGGTTAGGTGTAGTAGTGGAGCGAGAGCGCTCACCTACTATCCTAACATGTTTTTATTAAAAAAAAGAGCAGAGTATCAAGACATAATACAGAGGACCTAGCAAGATTCCATGATAATCATGTGGAGTATTTCAAGATTTTCAAGCATGTAAATATCAAGTAATGTCATGTAAATTGGCTATCTTAGTTCAAGCAAGTAGATACCCATTACGGGCCACGCAAGTCATGTCATGTCAAGTCAAGTCAAGCATGAGATTTGTGGAATGCCATATCAAGCAAGTCATGCACTTCGGTGCAATGCCACACCATGATCAATATAGCTCCCATGGACACAAGTACTTTTGGGTGCTCCTCCCAGGACCAGATCGTGCCCTATATGCGCAAACATTGAGTCATGTATATATTTTTTAGACATGCACTATAGTTTATAGCAAATAGAGTTCCAAAGGAATAAGCCATTGTAGGATGGAAATGTAGATTTCATAGAGTGAAGGAGTTCAAGAACAGAACTTGAACAAGGATGACATATCGATAAATCACATGAAAACTCGTGACAAATCTGAAAATTAGGTAATTGGCATCCACTCAGTCGCCATCAATTATAGAAATAGTGTCCACTATAGTAGTCACTCATTCCTGTGAACAGTACATGCACGAAGAACTTGCGACACTCCAAGCGGTCGCTCATTCATAATTAACGTCCAATGTAAGGTCGCTAAAATTGTAAACTGCGCCCACTGACTGGTCGCCAATTCCTTTTGGCATCCAAGTCCTGGTCGCAGTTTCCAGACAGAAATAGACTTCTCAAAAGAGGCCAGAAATAACACTCTATGAGGTCTAAGCATCATGTTTCTTCAGAGTGACGTGATAAATAAGGGTTCCATGGTTTTTAGGGTACAACATGCTCGGCTACCTTAAGGGAATCTAAGGCTAGCGTAGACTTACAGAGGCCTCAATGAAGAAAGTACCTCTCCAAAGGAAGGAATATCCCACGGAGGGTCTAATCATCACCAAGAGTTGAGTGTGTGATCGATATAAATAAAACAGAGACTTCATCTACGGATGTGAGATGAGAGTGTCAATAGACCCGCGATATGGGCCAGAAATTTGATAAAAACTAAGAGAGCAAGAATCTGCGTCCAATTAGAAGTCGCTATATCCAGAAATAGCAACTCCTTGAAAAGTCGCTCAATCTTATTTTTTCCAAGAAAATAATAAGAATTAGCGACACTGTGCACGAGAGCTAATTCTTGAATTTTTCCAAAAATCAATAAAACTTATTAGAATTAGCAATCTTGTAAAAGGGTGCTCAATCTTAAATAGTGTCCATTACTATGTCGCAGATTCAGGATTTTCATATATTTTCTATTTTACTAATTACTTTACAAATCAACGCCTCTATACAGGGGCGCTCATTCATTAATTGGCGACTGTGTGACAGTCGCCCATTCGTTTACTGATATGCATCGGGTAGGAACATTCTTAAGTACATAACACTATTCATTTCTTTCTAATTAGTATGAATAGTAACGTTTTGATGTTTACATGAAATTTCAGGAAACTGAAGACATGGATAGACAGAGAAAAATATGGAGAATCCAGAAATATGCTCATGCAAGAATTTTAACATCAGGTTTCATAGATATTAAATTTTTAAGCATGCATTAATTATTAATTACGCCAGACTAAATAGCGACAGGGGTATGGTCGCTCATTAATTGGCGACCTGAAGACCGTCACAAATTCATAATTGGCGACTTTCCATGCGACCGTTCATTAATAGGCGGCCACTTCTCGGTCGCTAATTCTCATGCAGATAGAAAACCTATAAACTACGAAAAACTCAAGATCATGAATACAAATAAAAGATGTAAGCATGCTAATATGATCGTATATGCATGTACTATTCTATTTACTATCTTCTTGGGCTTTAGAACTTGAGAAAACCTACCTTTTTGGTTGATCGGGACAACACACGAGCAGAATATAAGAACACAGCAACAGCAACTGCAACTGTAGCTTCTTCACGTGTATAGATGAGGGAAGAAGGAAGAAGTAGGAGCTTCTTTCATGGCAGCTATGATAATAGAAGAAAGAGGAAGAAGCAACAAGCTTCCTCTTCACGCACGGACGGTAGGGTAGCAACGATAATAGCCATTACAACAACAGGGAACGGCTGCCTTCTCCTCGCACAGTGGCAAGTGGAAAATAGAGGACGACGACGGCGATGCAAGGGCTCTTTGAATGTAGTAGCAGTAGTAGTTTTCGCTCGTTCGAGAGGGGGTTATATATATAGGGAAAATGATTCTAGCTTCTACTTGGAATTAAGTTTCCTATGATGAATCCCAATAGGTCTAAAATTTCCTATGCAATCTCTCTCTATCTAAAACTATAGCCGCTATTCTTATTGGGGTTCAGAACCCTACTGTTGCATGCGTGATTGATCGTGATAAAGATTTTGGGTTTTACAAATACCCCTTCAATATATGTATATGTTTATACACCTATCCCATGCATCTTCTGACGTGGAAAAGTTTATGGGCTAAAGGCCCAATATATATATTTACTTCCCTAAACTCTTTTTTTAAAGCCCTTTGGCCCACAGACTATTGGTTAAGGCCCTTTAGCTCTTAGGCTAGACTCACCTACGTGAGGCCCATCTTATACATGTATATTTATTAAGGCCTTTATGGGTTGGATTTCAATGGTGATGGTTTGTGTGTTGGATATTATATTTTGTTTGATTTGGGCCTTTGTTTGATTTATTTATTTATTTAGGATATTTTATTCCTATAATTTATCCGGGGTACTACAATGAGGACCTTAGGGCTTGCCCAGGAATGGGTAGATATGACTATGCCACCTCGCGTCGGGAGGAAGACACGCGGGAGGGCAACCTGCGTTGATTGGCGGGTGCACTTCCCCGATCATTATGAAGACTGACAACGGGGTGGCACGCTCGTGGAGTCGTACGTGGCAGACAATGAGGATTACCTACGCCTTTATAGGGCGATGTATATGGAGCGACTTCATCCTGGGGGGCTTGTGGAGGTGGATCCCCCCTTTTTTTTCTTTTTTCTTTTTTTTTGTTTTTTTGTGAGTAATGCTAACTCCTATGACATGGCTGCTGGATGCCTGTGATACCATGATAGCGAACTTGCGAGCTCACTTGGCAGCCACGGAGCAACAGTTGGATGACACCCGCACAGCTTTGAATGCCTCGGTGAGTGTGTATGCAATGCATGTTCCTAATTATGACCATAGATTCCTGGTGTTAAGCCATTGATATCACCTTATATTTGTTACAGCACGCCCAGCTTGACGCAACCTTATCAACAATGGGGGTGTTAGTCTTTGGAGACTAGGTGCAATGGTGCACACACAGATTCAGAGGGGGGGTGAATGAATCCCTCTTTAAAATTTTGCTCTTAAAACTAAGCAGATAAGCTCTATCCAGTTAACAATTGCAGATTTAAACTGATTGACTTAGTTAACTGAAAGACTCACTGACTCACTGAGTAACAGATCGATGGCCTAAAGAATAGCTAGGTATCTAATGTGCAGTTAGTACACACATAGATAGTTAGCAAACTGATCAAGGGGCTTCAACAAATATGCAATTAGAACACGATCCTAAGCATGCATCTAGCAAAATCAAAGTAGACAATCAAATCACAGCACACAGAAGATTTTTAGGTGGTTCGATCCTCCAGACCTATATTCACCCCACACTTCAACTAGAGTGTGGATTACGCTGATATATAGCTTAAACTGATGGGCCTTACAACTTGCCTACAACCGCTGACTTACAGCTTGCTCCGCTGGGTAATACAACATCGCCACCGCTGATTCACAGCTTCTGAAACGGTATGTAAAATAAAAAAAACACGAATGATAAAAATCAGCAATAGAAAGCTGGAATTAAAGCTCAGAAAA
Source organism: Amorphophallus konjac (assembly GCA_022559845.1). NCBI lineage: Eukaryota > Viridiplantae > Streptophyta > Magnoliopsida > Alismatales > Araceae > Amorphophallus > Amorphophallus konjac. The sequence goes on along the minus strand of CM040118.1, from coordinate 374,709,911 downwards.
TATAGCTCGCTCTGGAGCAATGTAGCTTGGATCTGATCCAGAAGCTACGAATCTTCTTTCTCCTTCGATCTTACTGCTTCACTCTCTTCTACTTCATCAACCACACGAGCAGCTAGAAGTTCACTCACAGACGGTTGCTAACTCTCTCAAGATCTCTCTCCTTCTCTTTCTCTTTCTCTTTCTTTTTCTCTTTCTCTTTCTCTTTCTCTTTATCTGGTTGCAGCTGGCTTTCTGCCGCTCTCCCTTCTTTTCTTCTTTTGCTTGTTTTCTGCCACTCGCACTTGTTTTCTTCTTTTGCCTTCTCCTGATTAAATCTCTCTCACGATCTCTCTGAACAGCTAGACTGACCTTCTCTGTAGGTGCTTTTATACAGATAACAGGGGTGCCAGAGATAATTTAATGAAGATGATGATGCTCCCTCCGTCAGATGGCTCCACGTGGTAGGATCCCAACGATCTCCAAAAAGAATCGCCTGGTAATGTGGAGAGAATGTTCCCGCCAATAATTGAAAGACCACGTGTCAGATGGAGGAAGTTCACTTTCCACGTGGCAGATGCTCTAGGCTACTTTCCTTCTTGGATCACGTGCACCTAGTTCTGCCATCTTGGGAACACGTGCCCAGTCATAAGCTCCGTGGGTCCACATGCCAGCTTCAGTTCGTGCTCACGTGCTGCTTTGATCCTGTTAGTTTGAAGAAGGATGTTTTATCAAATACCTTGTGAACATGAGTCATAACGGGTGCACAGACTTCATAGTGTAACGTGCAAACATGCACAGACCTTAGGTTCAGTCAAACAAGATGTGCACTAACCTTAAGTTGAGTATGCTACAGTACATGCACAGACTTGTATGACATGCCAGAGAATGTGCATCTACCTTAGTTGCTCAAGTTAAAATGTGCATAGACCTTAGTAAACATATATGCACAGACCTATATGCACAGGGTAGAAAGTGCACCGACCTTCATATGCTTGCATGCAAACATGCACCGATCGGCTACAGTGTATGCACCAACCTCCATATACATCAAGCAGTAACGTGCACAGACCTTCATATGCAAGATAGAAAAGTGTGCACCGACCTGCTACAGTGTGTACATTGACCTTGTATATGCATAAGGCAAGACATTCACAGACTTTGTATGCATAATGCAAAAACTGCACCGACCTTGTCATGCATAATGCAGAACCTGCACCGACCTTCTAGGTGCGCATGCAATATGTGCATCGACCTTATAACTGACCAAGGCACATATGTACTGACCTCATGACAACATGCAGACTAGCATCGACCTTAGTATGAAGCACGATGACTGGCGTCGACTTCGTATGCATGATACATGACACTAGCACCGACCCTTTATGCACCTAGCACCGGCCTTATGCACAAGGTGCAACTAGCACCGACCTTGAATGCAATATGTGTGATGTTAGCATCGACTCTAGTATGAAACACGATGACTGGCGTCAACTTTGTATGCACGATACATGACACTAGCACCGACCCTTTATGCAACTAGCACCGGCCTTATGCACAAGGTGCAACTAGCACCGACCTTGAATGCAATATGTGTGATGCTAGCATCGACTCTACATGTGCTGACTCATGCACTTAAACAACATTACCTGGCATCGACCTTAGCTGTGTGAAAACACAACTAGCATTGACCCCATGATGCAGCTGGCGTTGACTATATATATAAGCACAATGCAGTATGAAGACCATGCACACCACCTGTTTGACCAAATGCCATGCACACAGGTTATTTAGTAAAATGTCATGTGCACAAACTTTATGCAAACACGTTGACTTTATGTGCACAGTGTTCACTTTATGTTGACTTTTGGTTGACTTATGATGCGTTGACTTATATGAACAGTTGTAGAATACTTTATGCAGTGCTTATACAGAAACATCCACAAACATGCACAGACATACAGTCAACCACATATGAACTATGATGCTCATGTGCAGTAGTTCATTCATTCCATGTAACTCATATCTGACAGCAATACAAATGCTTATGAGATCATACATATGAGTCATAGTGTTTGTCACCATCAAAACACAATATCCAACATTCTCCCCCTTTTTGAAGATGGCAACACTATGAGTCATATGCGTCATGAAAACTAGACACTGAAACTATGACAATATGTAATCAACAATCTGCAAATAAGAAAAACTATGCTGACACAGATATGTACTAACATCAATGCAATCTCTCCCCCTTACACAATGACTTAATGCAATTTCTCTGATGACAATCAAGAACATTTTCCAAACATTCTCCCCCCTTAATCTCTTCCTCTTTTGACTTCAGCAATATATGACCTTTTCACACCTCAGCTCTCATGACCTACATGACGTATATGACTCAACCAATCTCTCCCCCTTTGACGTCATCAAAAAAATGAAAAAGAAAAGGAATCCAAGTGGTGAGAGCAAGTGAGAAATAGGATGTAGACTAACAAACATGATACCAAGTGATCAGAATGAGGTAGGAGAAAACAAAAAGAAATTGAAACTCCCCCTGAGAAAATTGAGATCAATACCAGAAGCATGCGAATAGTTAAGAACACGCCAAGGAATCACATGCTCCCCCTGATATAGTCAAGACAAGTCACAAACATTTCTCCCCCTATGAAATGCAATAAATACAGTACTGACATGATCTATCCTCCCCCTTTAAAGCAATGCACTGCAAAGCTTCAGGAAGAAATTTGCAGCAGCAAAACACAATGGTTTTCTGTGACAGGTTCAGGAAGATAAAAAGAGACAGGGACTCAATGCAAGGATAACAGGAGATATGAACAAATATGCAAGTTGACTAAGTTAAAAAAAATAACTGATCAGAAGAATTTTATAGCAGGTACCACTGTTATAAATCCTAGTAAAGATTAGACTCTCCTATCATAAGGGCTTATGAATTAGACTGCATGACAAGACTTGTTTAAGCATGATGTATACCAAATTTGTCAATCATATTCAATACTCATATCTAAAATTGAGTTTTAATAACGGTGAACCAATTATTCATATGACATTCCAGTTCAACCTTCTTCCATCTTACTCAAATAATCTCAATGACTCCTTTAGGAGTTACACATTGTAGTATTGAGATTAAACACCTTTAATTGTATTTGAAGTTAACTATGTTACAAAAGATCAATTTAACAGATTTTATTTTTGAACAACACTTTATTTTTACTGAGCAATATTGGTTGATCAACACCCCTTTTACATGAGGCACAACACGTCTTAAGTGAAGTGACCCAATTACTCAGTGTGATAATCGCATTGCCTCTCAATCATGAGAACATAGTTAGCAATGGGAGTGTCTTTTTACATGAGGAAATATCTTGATTAGAGGCCGGAATTCCTAGTTACTCAACACAACCATGCCATTGCTCTGTCAGATTTTCACATAATTTTTAGAGAATTCATTCTTTTAGCAGAGTTAACTATGGTACTTCATGACACAGTCCTTTGGATGGGTTTCCCGGTAACCACAGTCATTGCTCTGACTTTTGTTTTTCTTTTTAGTCAACTTCATACAGATTTAATGTTTAAGAACAATATTAACAACATATATCTCAACCAAAGTAACCATGATTTCAAATTTTCAAATTTCAGAAGATTTTATCCAGAGGTTACTTGAAACAGTTGGTTAAAATTTATTAAAACTTATGATGCAGATACTTTCAAGTCTTTCAAATCAAATTCAAGAATCCATTAAACTTATACCAATCTAGATCAATCAGTTATTCTTAAACCTATATAATAGGAGTTTCTTGATAGTTTTGGATTCATAAACGAGGTACAATGATTTAAGTAACTTCAAGATCAGTTCAATCAACATCTTCAGTCAACTTGCCAATAGCAGAAGTAATGACGGATTTGCAAAGATAACAGTCAGAAGATTTGAGTGTGCAGAATATGTGATCAGAATAGAAACAGGCAGATAATAGGAGTTATTCAAAAGTTTCTGACTAGATAAGAGGTGAAATGATTTTCAAATAAGTGCAACAATAAGAATTTTTGATACCAAGATTCTTCAAGGTTCATGGCCAAGAACAAGATCAGACAAACCAGCTTGTCAGAAGTAGAGTGAAATGTATGACAAAGATAAGTTGGCAGTAGATGAAAAGACTAAACTAATTACTGATGGATACTTTGTACACTAATGAGTCATGAAAAGGTACGAGGGGGAGATGGGACTTTAGAAGTCTGCTCACCCAAGAATAGTCCACCTTCCAGGCAGGCATAACCTACCCTTCATGTGAAGTCTTTTGATATACCTTCTTCTAACTCATGAGTACACAAGGAATCCAGCAATTATTTCAGACACAGTAACAGCAGTAACCAAAGTTTCAAAAATCTAATTTCAGATGAGAATCAGTGATCATTTGATAATGTGCGTCACTGTCATAAAGACAGTATGAATCAATTGAAGGATAGATGAATATGTGACTCACTGGTATGACAAATGAGGCAAAATAATCAATTTAGTTAGACAGTGGGAATTCAGTCAAAGATACATTGAAGAAGTGAAATGCTCCCCGTACATAAAGGCTAAATATATGATTTTATGATTCATGCTCATGATCATTCAGACTGCCCTATATGTAATATGACCCATGATACTAGGCAGAGGACTTGGTCGAAAGGACCAACTCACACATAGTAAGAACCTCCAGACAGATTTCATCTGCCCTTTAGTAGCTTACCATTTGATATACCATAATGGTCATGCATGACAATGCATCAGATTTTTAATGACTATATGCCAAACACATGTGTGTAAGCAGATAATTGACATATGCAATTCACATATATGCACTACTATGCAGACTATGCTTATGCATTTCTAACCTCCTCTATGTGCACAATCAAGTGACAGGACAATAATGCATCCATATGAGAAATGAATTCAACATGTCTTCAATGAATATGTGCACATATAGCTCAATATATGAGGAATCTCATATTGTGCAGTGCAAATGACAAAGAAGTTAGGAACATGAGATTTTATTTAACAACTTAAGCATGAAATGCAGCAAATAAGATTTCTGAAGAATTCAAATAAACAAACCTAAGGAATGCAAGAATGCTACCTGAAAGGTACATAAATGGGGTTTCCTTAGTGCCCTGGCTTATTACCCCCCTTTTATTCATCTCCAAGGCACACCTGCAACAAACACATCATTTTGATGCAGCAGGTACCCAAGAGACCTTGGGTCCTGGTTTATCATTGACACCACCAAGTGATGTTCTAGACTTTTTTTTAGCAACAGAGTCATCAAAACCCATTAACTTACAGTTGGACATGAAATGTCCAAACTGACCATAGTGATGACAAGAAATAGATTTAAAGTTCTTTTTATGCACATTATTGTGAGCATTGAATCTACATGCATGAACATTGGAATTTCTGTTATGAACATGAAAATTCTATTTTCTGAAACCTGCCAACCAACACTGATATGCTCTGTGGCCAAGTTTTCCACGGTTAAAACAATAAAAAGTCTTTTTCATGAATTCAGTTCTCTTCTTATCAAGATTGTTTTGATAAACATGGAGTTTATCGGATGTATACATGGGTTTACTCCCCTGTGCATGCCACCACTCAATGGCCCTATGGCCTGGTTTACCACAATTGAAACACACAACATGCTGGTTCTCAAGAGGATTTACATAATGAGAATGAAACTTATCTTTACTTTTAGCAGACCAGCATTCCGAGGCACGATGGCCTAGCTTACCACAATAAGAATAGTGAATTCTCTTTTTCTTAAATGCATGATTTCTTTCATGAGAATTCCTAGCATGTGTTGCACTTGCATTTATATCATCTTGTTCCACTAATCTACACTCATGCATCAAATGACCAAATCTATGGCAATAATGACATGACATTTTCTTTTTGTGTGCATGTGTATGTGTGTTCAAGTTGTGTACAGCATGCACAGTTCTAGCATGAGTTTTTCTTGACTCTTTCTGCAAGAGATCATTCCTTATCACTTTGTCAGGTTTTTTCTGAATTTTCTGAACATTGGACTGTTTAATCTTTGAAGTGGTGGCTACGTTTGATGCAGTGACAAACGATGTCATTAACTTATTTTTAAAAGATTTCTTATTAACACTATTGTAGCCCAGCCCTTCCTTCCTGAAACTTACCTTGACTCCTAGCAACTTGTTCAGATTATCTTGCCCACTAAAAAATTTAGACAAAGAGCTTTTCAAATCCTGAATCTCATTTTTTAGAGATGCAATGTGTATTTCATAACTTGCAATCTCTTGTTCATTGTAGTTAACAGCTTCATTCAATACTTTGTTAGCAGTTTTGTATTTCTCAATTTTTTATTCCAAATTGCTCAGTTTTTCAGATTCTTCATGACAAACAGTTTTTCCCTTTTCTAAGGCAAGGAGTCTTTCAGACATGATACTGTTATGCTCCTTCAATTTCTCCATTTCTTCCATTTACTTCTCATTTTGGACGAGTTCATTTATTAGAACCTGATCATTTAAGTTAATCCTCTTTTTCAGATCAATTTTTGCCTCATCCAGATTCTTTTGCAATTCAACATTAACAACTTTAATGGCTTCCAGTTTTTTAGACATTAAATTATTTTTTTCCTGAACTCTTTTTAAGTCTTCTAATTCATCTTTGAGAGAGTCAATTTGTTGTTCCTGTATTTTTAGTTCGGATTGAAGACTGTTATTCAAATTTTTCGCAGAAACACACTTATTGCATGAATTTTCATTTCTTTTCAGACTATCTTTCAGATTTTCATTTTCACATTTCAATTCTCTGATTTCATATAACATGCTCTTTTTCGTCTTTCTCATTTCAGTTTTAACAGATTTGTATTTGTTTAACAAATCATCATACATCTCAAGCAATTCATCAAGAGACACTTGTTCAGAGTCAGAAGTTACCTGAGATGGAGATTCATCTGATTAATCACTTATGTGATCTCTTGTCATAAGGCACTGAATGTTTTCTTTATCATAGTCGATAGTTAGTTTCTCTATAGCTTCCTTGGCACTCCTGCACTCAGATATACATGGAAGCACGTAAGATCTTATCACCCCTTTCATTAGGTCCAGGGCCTTCTTATGTTCTGCATTCATCAATTCATGTCCCATATTCCATTCAGATTGATTTATTGGAATGTCATATCAGTCATGCTTAATTAAAAACAAAAGATTAGAATCCACAGTACGCACATACTGTCTAAATCTACTTAGCCAATCAGAGAAATAACTCCCATCAAACATCGGAAGAAAAGATTTTGAATCCATAGCAAATAAATGAAATAACAGACAATCAGCAAAACTTGACTAATGCACCAAATAGGTCAAGCAATCAGCAGAGTAAACAAATGCACCAAAATAGTAGGATCCACTATAGATCGTTGGATCTAATAATAAGTGATCCGCTCTGATACCAATTGTTAGTCTTTGGAGACTAGGTGCAATGGTGCACACACGGATTCAGAGGGGCGGTGAATGAATCCCTCTTTAAAATTTTACTCTTAAAACTAAGCAGATAAGCTCTATCCAGTTAACAATTACGGATTTAAACTGATTGACTTAGTTAACTGAAAGACTCACTGACTCACTGAGTAATAGATCGATGGCCTAAAGAACAACTAGGTATCTAATGTGCAGTTAGTGCACACACAGATAGGTAGCAAAATGATCAAGAGGCTTCAATAAATATGCAATTAGCACACGATCCTAAGCATGCATCTAGTGAAATCAAAGTAGATAATCAAATCACAGCACTTAGAAGATTTTTAGGTGGTTCAGTCCTTCAGACCTACATCCACCCCACACTCCAACCAGAGTGTGGATTCCGCTGATACACTGCTTAAACTGTTGTGCCTTACAGCTTGCCTACAACCGCTGACTTACAGCTTGCTCCGCTGGGCAATACAGCTTAGCCACAGCTGATTCACAGCTTCTGAAACGGTATGTAAAAAAAAACACGAATGATAAAAATCAGCAACAGAAAGCTGAAATTAAAGCTCAAAAAATATAGCTTACTTTAGAGCAATGTAACTTGGATCTGATCCAGAAGCTATGAATCTTCTTTCCCCTTCGATCTTACTGCTTCACTCTCTTCTACTTCATCAACCACACGAGCTACTGGGAGTTCACTCACATACGGTTGCTAACTCTATCAAGATCTCTCTCCCACTCTTTCTCTTTCTCTTTTTGCCGCTGGCTTTCTGCCGCTCTCCCTTCTTTTCTTCTTCTGCTTGTTTTCTGCCACTTGCACTTCTTTTCTTCTTCTGCCTTCTCCTGATTAAATCTTTCTCACGATCTCTCTAAACAGCTAGACTGACCTTCTCTGCAGGTGCTTTTATACAGATAATAGGGGCGCTAGAAGTAATTTGATGAAGATGATGATGCTCCCTCCGTTAGATGGCTCCACATGGTAAGATCCCAACGATCTCCAAAAAGAATCGCCGGGTAATGTGGAGGGAATGTTCCCACCAATAATTGGAAGATCACGTGTCAGATGAAGGAAGTTCACTTTCCACGTGGCAGATGCTCCAGGCTGCTTTCCTTCTTGGATCACGTGCACCTAGATCTGCCATCTTGGGAACACGTGCCCAGTCATAAGCTCCGTGGGTCCATGTGCCAACTTCAGTTCGTGCTCACGTGCTGCTTTGATCCTGTTAGTTTGAAGAAGGATGTTTCATCAAACACCTTGTGAACATGAGTCATAAGGGGTGCACAGACTTTATAGTGTAACGTGTAAACATACACAGACCTTAGGTTCAGTCAAAAGAGATGTGCACTAACCTTAAGTTGAGTATGCTACAGTACATGAATAGACTTGTATGACATGTTAGAGAATGTGCATCGACCTTAGTTGCTCAAGTTAAAATGTGCACAGACCTTAGTAAACATATATGAACAGACCTATATGCATAGGGCAAAAAGTGCACCGACCTTCATATGGTTGCATGCAAACATGCACCGACCGGCTACAGTGTATGCACCAACCTCCATATACATCAAGCAGTAACGTGCACAGACCTTCATATGCAAGATAGAAAAGTGTGCACCGACCTACTACAGTATGTACATTGACCTTGTATATGCATAAGGCAAGACCTGCACAGACTTTGTATGCATAATGCAAAAACTGCACCGACCTTGTCATGCACAATGCAGAACCTGCATCGACCTTCTAGGTGCGCATGTAATATGTGCATCAACCTTATAACTGACCAAGGCACATATGTACTGACCTCATGACAACATGCAGACTAGCATCGACCTTAGTATGAAGCACGATGACTGGCGTCGACTTCGTATGCATGATACATGACACTAGCACCGACCCTTTATGCAACTAGCACCGGCCTTATGCACAAGGTGCAACTAGCACCGACCTTGAATGCAATATGTGTGATGCTAGCATCGACTTTAGTATGAAGCATGATGAATGGCGTGACTTTGTATGCACGATACATGACACTAGCATCGACCCTTTATGCAACTAGCATCGGCCTTATGCACAAGGTGCAACTAGCACCGACCTTGAATGCAATATGTGTGATGCTAGCATCGACTCTACATGTGCTTACTCATGCACTTAAACAACATTAATTGGCATTGACCTTAGCTGTGTGAAAACACAACTAGCATCGACCCCATGATGTAGCTGGCGCTGACTATATATATTAGCACAATGTAGTATGAAGATCATGCACACCACATGTTCGACCAAATGCCATGCACACAGGTTATTTAGTAAAATGTCATGTGCAGAAACTTTATGCAAACATGTTGACTTTATGTGCACAATATTGACTTTGCGTTGACTTTTGGTTGACCTGTGATGCGTTGACTTATATGAACAGTTGTAGAAGACTTTATGCAATGCTTATACAGAGACATCCACAAACATGCACAGACATACAGTCAACCACATATCAACTATGATGCTCATCTGTAACAGTTCATTCCATATAACTCATATATTACAACAATACAAATGCTTATGAGATCATACATATAAGTTATAGTGTTTGTCATCATCAAAACACAATATCCAACAGGGGCAGATGGTGCCTCCTCTAGTTTAAGGATCCCTTGCTCGGAAATCAATTTGCTTCACGAGCAACTTGCTCGTGCCATGCAGCGTGTCGTGAAGGCAGAAGGAATGTTTTCTGCACAGGTGAGGGTTTCACCATCCGAGTCTCATTGCCCATGTTATGTCATATTTCTGGGTGGGTATGGCAGACGGGAGAGATGTAGGAGACGCTTGCTCGTGTTACACATGGGGAGGCCAAGATAGCAGAGCTAGAGAAGGAACTATGACACCATTCAGATGATGACCTTTCTCGGGACGCCATGGAGCTGAGGATCACCCTCCAGCTAGAGAGAGAAAATAGAGAGAGGAAAAGAGCTGAGAAAAAGAGGGATAGAGAAAGAGAGAGATCTGAGAGGTTGGCCTAGAGAGATTAGAAGAGGGCCTTAGAGGCCCAATTGTTTGAGCTCTGAACCAGCCTCGGTATTGCTGAACAGTGGTTAAGGGATGGTGAGGAGCGCTACCGAAGAGCACGCGAGCGCGGCTTTCGTGTTAGCAGTTTCTTTGTTGCCCACACAGAGCAACGACGGAGCGTGGAGACAGAAAGAGGAATGCAGGGCGGTAGGAGTACCGCCTCGCATGATTTGGATGACACCCTCTAGGGCTCCTCGCCCGGAGAGTGGTGAGAGGAGCGATGTTGGGAGAGATGGTGAGACTTCGAATGGGATCATGTACTCACTCTCGATTATGGGAGGTTTCCAGAGGAATAAAAGACTGTTGAATCTCTGCTTTTTCTTGCCTTCAGCCCTGCATACATCACTTAGACAAAACAAGTCAACTTTTCTGTTCTAGCTTGGCCCCCTACTCAATAAGTGAGTGGTTGCTTCAGGACTAACCTTGATAGCGGGTCAAGGGGCCAAGCCTTTATCAATTAAGGTGAAAGTAAAGAGATGTGATGCGACATGTAAGCTTGCAAAATGCGAATGTGAAATTAAGAGTGCAGCACACGAATGCAATCACGTAAAAATGTATTTTTTTTTGTTTTGTTTTGTATATATATTTTTTGTGGTTTTGTTTCTTTTTCCTTTTGTGTTTCTTTTTGTGTTTTGTTTTTATTTTTGCTATTTTTTATCCCCTTATCTTCTTCATGTTTTTTTGCCTTTTGTGTTTTTTTGTTTTGTTTTTGTCATTTTTGTTTTTGTTATTTTTTTAAGTTTTGTGTATTTTCATATTTTTTGTTTTGAAAATGGTCGCAGCCTGACATAGCCCCTTCTAAAAGATGCGTAGAACGAAGGGGATCAACTCTTCTAACAAACCTGCATGGTTCTTGGATCAATGGTGTTTACTCATTCACAAATCATTCTTAAATAGCTCAACGTAGGGTTAACGTGCTTGATTTGTTCCTCCCACTCAGGATCTCATTCGGTAGCGTCCTCCTAAGTCCGCTTCAATGATCCCTTGGGTTTGGGGCATACTTGTAACACCCAGCAAATTTTAAAGGTTAAAATGGAATAATTATGAGCCCACTTGTTAGAGATACAATAAATTAGGGTCATCACATAAACAAATAACAACCGATGTGAAAAGAATTCAAAGACAAATTAGACATTAAATGACGTAATCTAAGTATTTCTCTAAGAAATCGTTAATAATGTTTGAATTAATAAAACTTGAGTATAATGTCTTTAGAATAAATAAATATGGCTAGTTAATATTCCCTTTAGAGTGAAAATAAAGAATTTTCCAGGATTGAAACCTGCCTCTGATATCCAAGACAACGGAAAAATTAATGAGGTAAATAAATAAATAAAATTATAAGAAATAAAATCACTATATAAAGTTCTACCTTAATCGAACTCTCAAAGACCATAGTGTATATTATGACCAACCCACAACAAATAAATAAATAAGCTTAATAGAACTTTATAGGAAAATGGGCTTAGCATAGTAAGCCCAAGCCATATTAAAAGGTGGCCTTAAATCCTTAAATATGGGCCTCACGTATATAGGTTTAGCCTAAGGACTAATGGGCCTTACCATTGTATAAAGGAGCCTGAGGGATATATACATAATTACTCACACTAATAGGATCCTTTGATAAACTCAAAGCCTTACCATGTTTGAACCCTGCATGAGGCTTGAAGGTTTTTAATCTAACTAGGAGGGTGGCTGTTGTTTTAGAAGGAGATTGGATTGCATGGAAACTTGCATGCTAGTAGGATTGCTACGTGGGAAAATTCATTGCCACCAAGACTCTAACCCCATAGTAGGATTCCTTCCCTTATAAATAGAGCCCCATCGAACGAGCAAGCCTGGTGTTGCTACTGCATTCGACGGAGCCCCTCTGTTACGTCTTCTTCCTACCCCTGCTGCCGTCATTGTCTTCCTCCTGTTCCCTGCATGAAGGAAGGTGTCTTCTTCCCCGCGATCATTACTGCAGTTGCTGCCCTGCTACTACTGCTGCTTTTGTTCATGCTGTTGCAGTTGCTGCCGCGCTTATTCTTCTTCCTCTTCCTATCTTCTCTGTGCGTCATTCCGTTTAACCCAAACATGTAGGTTTTCTCAAGAAACGAAGCCTAAGATCATAGTAATAGGTATTGCATGCATGAAGATCATGATATCATGTTTATAGCTTACTTCCAAGATCCATGTTTTGAGTTTTTACGTAGAAGTTATTATTTCTGTTTCACATGAAAATAGCGACCTAAGCAGTGGCCGCTTATTAATGAGCGACCGCTACACTGATGCTATTTCTTTTTAGTGCATTTAATAATTAACCCATGTTTAAAACTTAATTGATAGGATTGGTGAACCGCTCAGATTCCAAAGGTTAGAATTGGAGCGAGCACGATTGAGATCCAGAGGGGGGGTGAATGAATCCTAGTGACCACTTTTACGGAATTGAAAATAAGAACTACTTTTTTTGAATTAAATGTACTCCGTATGTAAATGATTCCAATGATTGTCACTTGAATGAAGAGCAATGCCAACAATCAAGTACAAGGCGGAGGTATGATCTAGGATCCCTCACGCAAGGTATGGCATTCCTGATTGGGGTAACCAATATTTCCTACCATAGCTTTTGATGTACTCGATAGCTGAAGGAATTCACCACTTATTCTGAAGAGGCGTGATCTCACGCTGGACCTGATTTGGGGGGATGATCACCGAATAGTGAACTGTAAGGAAGGGAAATGGATCAGGGGCCCATGGATGGTTCCCTGGGGTAAACCCTCCGATGCCTAAGTCAGTAGAGCAATGGTGGAAGCTATGAAGGGGGGAGGAAAAGAGAGGCGCGAGATCCCTCTACACCAAGGTGGTGAAGTGGTTTCTGCTCAGGAAATTTTAGGCGTGTGTTGGCCCTTACCTTCTGTGGGAGGGAGTCCCAGGTTTAAATAGTGCGCAAGCCCCATAAGTCCCGTAAGCTGAGGAGTTTCAGGCGGGAGTTACGTCCTCATCATGGGCTCTTTACGTCCTCAAAAACTCCTACTCATAAAGGGCTCTCAATGGCAGCATGGATAAGCAATCGTCGGTTAAACCCAAGCATGAAGGGTGCCAACCCTGTCCGGGCGATAGGCATAGCTCGGATGAAGATAGGTCGGAGTGGGCGCTGAGCGCTTGCCTCTATCCCGTTGAGGGGATAACTCGAGCATGGGTCTTCCTCCGTTTAGACCGACGTTCGGGCCTTCCGAGCCTAAGGGCCGCCGAGGAAGGGTTTGATCCCGAGTAATCTTATTGGGCTTTTTATCCTAAGTGGGCCCTGCGGGGCTGTCACTTGGATGAGCTGGGCCTCGTTTGGTCCTGACGGATCTAGTTCGGCTGCTCTTAGATGGGCTACAGAAATCCCCCTCTCCACTTGTCCCCCTCCTACTCCCGAGCTTTAGTAAGCTCGGAGGAGTAGCTATTAGGGTTTTGGACCAGCGTGGTTCAGGTGGGTGGATATCTGGCGGTGTTAGTAAGCCACGCGTCGTGGTCACCTCGGCCCTTAATAATGATGATCATGACGGATTTGAACTGAAGGGGCCCCCTTTTCTCGGAGGTCGGAACGACGCGCCGCCTTCCGCATGGGAATATAGGATTTGTACGCTTGCCGTTGCTCCAGATTCCCTCCGTTTTTAGGGTTTGTCTCTCCTTCGTGCTTGCTTTTGGGGCCTTTTGATGTGTCGTGAAGACGCGACGGAAGAGCAGAGGCTTGCAGCGGCATTTGCGGAGTTGGCGGAGATAACTGCAGCGGCAGTCTAACAGCTTCCTCTTCCTCCTGAGTCTTCGGGGTCTCGGGAGTATCTTTCTTCAAGCTCCTCTCCGGATTCCATGGCGGATCAGCGTTCGAATGTCGAAGAGTGGGAGGGCGAGCCTGCGGTGTGGGCAGCGGCTCCAAACTGCAGCGAACTGGGGGAGGCAGAGGTGAAACGGCTGGAGAACCAGTTTCGTCTGCCCCACAAGTTTTTCTTCACCGCGGCTACCCCGCACGAGTCGAGCTTGGATTCTCGTACGGGCCACATCTACACCTTTCTGCTGTCGTGGAAGGGTGGGTTCCGCCTTCCCTTCGAGCCCTTTATTCTCAAACTTCTCAATTTCTTCCAGTTGGCGCCTATACAGTTGGTAGCCAACTCTTATCTTCTTCTTTCCGCCTTTCGCATCCTCTGCCGTCAATGCAGAGTTCCTCCTTCCTTGGACCTCTTTCACTATTTTTTTGAGTTGAAGGCGCATCCCTCGACCGAGAAGGGCTTCTATTTCATCCAGGTGAGGTGGAATAGAAGTTGTATTTCCTTGGCCGTGAAGGATTCTTCGCACAAGGGGTGGAAAACTCAGTTCTTCTGGGTGGGGATCCTCTCGGTGGAGGAGACTTGGAGATGTCCAGTAATCCCCAAATTTCATTCGAACATTCCTCCGAGGTAGGATGAGTTTTCTCCGGACGTGGAGGAGTACGTGATCATTTTACTAAAGCGTCGTCAGTCCACGGAGGAGCTGGTTACTCCGGAGAACATCGAGCGATGTCTTCTTGCGTGGCTGTAGTCGGCAGGTTCGGTCACCACGAATCAGTTTCTTCTTCGGATGTTGAGTCCATCTCCTTTTCCTGATTATATCTTTCTTCTATGTAGACACCAGGCAGCCAGCTTTGGAGGAGGCCACAGAGGTGATCGATCTCGGCGATGACTCGGCTGCCGATGAGTCGGTTGCTCCCACGGGTCTCTTCCGAGCCAGAGATAAGGGCAAGGGGGCGGCCCGGGGTGAATCTTCCAGGCCGCGGGGGTCCAAGTGCAAGGATCCCATGGAGGGCTTGATCCGAGCCACCGTGAAGGCCAGGAAGCGGGCAAAGAAGGCCGGGGTCATTCTCGCTGTCGACGTTGCCGCGGCTCACCCCTCCATCGAGCATGATGGGGCCGACCCTACTGGGCGAGCTCTCCCACGAGCCGAGAAAGAGGGGGCCGAGGAGGTTGGGGCTGCTCCTGCGGTCGGCGACGATGCTGGTTCGGATCCCCCTTCGGCCGGAGCAGAGGGGGCCGAGGCTGCTTCTGCGATTGGCAGCGGTACTGGCCCGGCTCTCCCCTCGGTAGGAGCCGAGGGGGCAGTAGACGAGGCAGGTGATGCTGGGACCATGGTCGAGATTGGGGCATTGACTGAGGCGGGTGACGCTCCATGTGGTGGTGCATGTGTCGAACCGGTCCAGACTGGGCGGTCTCAAGAAAAGGCAACGCAGCCCCGACCGATCGAGGCACGAGGGGCGAACGAAGTCGTGGCTCGATCTGGGCCGTCCGGCAGGACGCCGACCGAAGAGGGGGTCTCTATTCCGGCGGCCTGGGAGAGGCTCGGCATCCAGGGCCCTCTGTATCAAATATGTCACGGTATAGACACGACGGTAAAGGGGGGAGACAGGCAGCACTCCCCATCCGTGGCCCTCGAGACGGTTATGATGGGCGGTTTGGTCCTGGCCCAGATGGGGGCCACTCTCGCAGAAGCTTATGCTCGGTCGGAGTCAGAGCGGGCGAACCTGGCCTGGACCCTTGGTGGGTCTGACAGGAAGATGGCTCGGCTCGCCGAGGAGCGTGATGGGCTTCGGTGTGAGCTTTCCTCAGTTAGGGAGATGGCGCGGGCGAGCCAGGTGGAGGCTCGGGCATTGTCCGAGCAACTAGCTAGGGCCCGCGAATCGCTCGAGAGGAAGAGTAGGATTCTTGAAGAGCAGCGCGTTGCTCGCATCGAGCTAGATGGCCGGTGGGAGGCTGAGCGTGCCGAGCTGGTGGACCGAGCGGAGGAAGCTGAGCGCCTTCGGCGGGAGGCCAAGGCTGATCGGGCTGAGGTGGAGGAGCAGGCGGCGGAGGCCGAGATGCAGACGGCTGAGGCCGAGCGGAGGTTAGCCTAGGCGGAGCGGGAGAAGGCCGAGCTCGCTGGTAGGGTGGGATCGGCCGGGGCTGAGGCGCTCGAGCAGTACAAATGCTCGGAGGCCTACCGGGTCGACCCTAAGGAGGCTGTCCTCCCCTACTACGAGTTAGCACTTTACCGAGGCATCCACAAGGGGTTCAAGCAAGGCTACGACCGGGCTGTCTCTTATACCGAGGAGCAGGCGTATGAGACAATCGATCTCCCGTCCGGGCAATGCTATGACTCGGACGTGTCATCCTCCGGTTCCTCTACGTCGAAGGAAGAAGATCAGGGGGCTCTTCGTCTGAGGGGTCGCCAACTCCGGATGCCTCGGGAGGGCGCGCAACCGAGGCAGTTCCCACGCCGGTGGGGTCAGTGCCAGGATCGGCCGTCGCCGAGGGTGCCGGGGGCAGACCGTCTGAGCCTTCCACTTCCGAGGTTCAGGGTGGGCCATAGGCCTAATGTATCTGCTTTGCTTTCTCTTTTTGCATGTCTTTTCCTTTTTCGAAGAAAAACTTTCCTTGTTGTGTAGGAAAAAAGGTAAGGCAGTAGCATTATGATGAAGACTTAACTATTTCGTATCGCCATTGTCGTATTTTGTTCACCATATCTTTAGTAGTTGGAAAGTGCCGAAACCTTCTGCGTGGATCTCGCCTGATGGTTGGGTGAGCGTCTGACATGGTGTCTTTCCGTTCTGTCATGCTTTGAATGTTTGGCCGCTTCGTGTGTCCCGCTGGGGCGGAAGCGAGAAGTTTGAGGTGACCGTTCATAGGGAGAGGTCCCTTTGGCGTGTTTTCGAGGGGAGAATCATTTAAGGCAAATAGCCTCCCTTCGCCTATAAAGGGTCTGAGGGGCGTCCCTTCCTCTCCACTGCTTAGGGTTTTCCCCGATAGTCTTTCCTCATTCTTTCTTCACGTAGCGTTGTGCCATTATATTTGAAGCATGGAAGACGCTCTGGAAGATGAGGTTGTCGATGGAGGAGGGCAGAGAGTCCTTGATGCTTCAGGTTTAAAGGGGGTTCGACGATCGGCGGGCAAGTTTAAAGAGGGTTCGACGTGCGGAGGCATGTCATCTTCTTTTTATCAGTTCCAGCGGCGCTTGCGGGGGGGCGAGATGGTGGACGGATGTGGGAATCAGGCATCCCTGCCGCCCGTCCCTTTCTGCTCACTCCATGGAGGGGAGGAGGAAGCCAATTAAGCTCCCTCCTTTCCAGGCTTTCTCCTGCCTCCTCGTCTAGCTCTGCTGGTTTCTTTTTCCCTCTTCTGCTCTTCTCATCATTTCTTTCACTCTTCAGAGGGTGCCTGCACTCTCTTTCTTCAAAAGAGTTGCCAGATTGGCGGGGAGGATGCCTTCATATACGTTCCCTCTTCCCCTTCCTCCATCTCTGTCAACTTGGAAGGTAGCCTTCTCCTTCCTAATCCCTCTGTCACCTTTGTTCCGAGCTACCCGAGCCAACGAGGTCGACTACCCTTTATCCGAGCCAGTTTCTGCACAAGGCAGAGTCAGTGGCTGGACGCGGGAAGGTTAACTGAGTCAGCCGAGCGATGGGCTCATACGGCGGCGCCATATGGATTTTTTGCTTTTTTGACATGTATTTTCTTGGCTTCGGCCTTTCTGATGTACAAGCGAGTTGTTTGAATAAAGGAAAGAAGGCTTTTGTTTCATTTCATGTCGTTTACACAATGCTCAGTATTCAGAAGTAGAACTTGCGTAGTGTAGTCATGTTCCAGGTCCGAGGGATGGGCTCTCCTTCCATCGTGGATAACTGGTATGCTCCTTTCATGAGCGTCTCGACCACTCGGTAGGGGCCTTCCCAATTAGGGGATAGCTTGCCCGCCGCCTCAAGTGGTCAAGAGGCTTTGGATTTCCTGAGGATGAAATCTCCCGGTTGAAAGTGTCTATCTAAGACTTTGGCATTGTAGTATCGAGTGAGGCGGTGTTGATATTTCGTTGCTCGGATGCTGGCAATCTCTCGGAGCTCATCTGCTAGGTCGAGGTTTTCGAGAAAATTTTGGTCGTTTGCCTCGTGCGAGAAACAGATTACTCGGAGGGAGGGATTGGCAATCTCCAATGGGATAATGGCCTCGACGCCGTACACCAACTGAAAGGGACTTTCACCGGTTGCCGTTCTGGGAGTCGTTCTGTGTGACCAAAGTATGTTCGGTAATTCCTCAAGCCAGCTGCCCTTGGCTTTGCCGAGCCTAGTTATGATGCCTTTTAAGATAGTCTTGTTGGCATTTTCGACCAGCCCGTTAGCCTGAGGGTGGGCGACTGAGGTGAAGTGATTGCGAATGTTTAGGTCGACGCATCTGTCTCATAAATAACGAGAATCAAATTGCCGAACATTATCGCTCACTATCACTTGGGGGATGCCGTAGCGACAGATGATCGATTTCTAGACGAAACTCTAGACGACTATCTCGGTGATTCTTGCTGTGGCTTCAGCCTCGATCCATTTGGTGAAGTAGTCGATGGCGACGATGACAAACTTCTTCTGGGCTTAAGCCGTGGGGAACGGCCCGAGGATGTCGATTCCCCAGCGAGCGAAAGGATATGGCTCGGCTAGGGTAACGAGCTCCATTGCCGGCTGATGGACCAAGTGGTCAAATCACTGGCATTGGTCGCAGTGCTGTACGTAGGTAAAGCAATCGCGCTGTAGAGTGGGCCACCAATAACCTTGCCATAGCAAGATCCTGGCGAGTGACCTTCCTCCTAAATGCGCTCCGCACAGGCCTTCGTGAACTTCTTGAATCGCTCATTTGGCTTCGTCGGTACTGAGGCACTTCAGGAGAGGACTGGAGAAGGATCTTCGGTAGAGAGTGCTGTCCAGAATGATGAATCACCGAGCTTGGTACTTCAATCTTCGGGCTTCCCGGGGGTCGGGAGGCTCTTGAGAGTCTTGGAGCCACAACAAGTAGGGGGTGCGCCAGTCGCTTGGGGAGGCCTGGTCAACAGCCAGGAGCTCCGAATCGATGCTCGATTGCTCTAGCTCTTCGAGAAGGACTGATCGAGTACCCTCAAGGTCAAGAGAGGAGGCCAGCCGAGAGAGGGCGTCCGCTCGGGAGTTTTCTTCCTGAGCTATTCGAACTACCTCAAAACTCTCGAACTGTTGTGCCACGGCTCTGACCAGCTGGAGGTATTTGATCATCGGTGCTTCTCGAGCTTCGTAATCGTTGTTGACCAGGCCAGCGACTAGTTGGGAGTCAGTGTGAATTCTGACTCGCTCAGCCCCCAGTCGCCCGGCCATGCGGGCTCCCGAGATAAGGGCTTCGTACTCGGAGGCGTTGTTGGACACCTGGAAGTTAAACTTCAAGGCGTATTGCAGCTCTGCTCCTTCGGGGGACTTCAGGAGGATTCCAGCGCCGCTTCCGGCCGAGTTGGAGGATCCGTCGACGAACAGTTCCCAGGTTGGCCCGGGCGCGGATGGAGATTTTTCTTCGGTCGAGATAGTGCTCTCGGCGATGAAGTCAGCGAGCGCCTGTCCTTTGATAGCCGAGCGAGGCTGGTATGATATATCGTAGGCCCCGAGCATGATGGCCCACTTGACGAGGCATCCCGAGGCTTCAGAGTGAGCGAGGATCCTCTTCAAAGGTTTGCCGTTCAGCACGGTGATGGAATGCCCTTAGAAATAGGGTCGGAGGCACTTGGCCGAGGTAACCAATGCTAGCATGAGTTTCTCGGTTGCAGGGTACCTTCTTTCAGGGTCGTTAAGCACCTTGCTGGTGTAGTAGACTGGTCTCTCGACTCTTGAGTCATTTCTGACTAGGACCGAGCTAACTGTAGATGGAGTCGTCGAGAGATAGAGATACAAGGCTTCACCTAGAACAGGCTTGGAAAGCACCGGGGGCAAAGCCAGGAACTCCTTAAGCTCGGTGAACGCCCTTTGGAATTCCCCGTCCCATACTAACGTAGCAGATGCCATTTTGGGCCCCCTCAACAGTTTGAAGAAGGGTAGGCATCGTTCGGCCGCGCGGGACAGGAATCTGCTGAGCGCGGCAATGCGCTGTTGACACCTAAAATATACCATGAGAGACCAAAGCAGACTCAGGGCTCTGAAGGTCGATCAAAGGTGCGGCACCTGTACCATCCCTAGAAGTTCTGAGAATCAGAATAGAAGAGATCCACTACCCCTAACACTCTGTCCGGCTAAAGCCATTTCTGGCTAGGCCACTGTCCAGCACTGCTGTCATTCAGATAGGCAGGCTGATAAGACTATAACAAAATCCAGGCAACCATTTGCCTGCTGGAAAGGATCTTCAGATAATTCTGATGCTCACAGAAAGGGGTTGAGGTATCCTCACGCTCGGTCGTGAATACAAGGTGTTAGGCAACCTCGGGTAGAGCGTCTACTCTGAGAAGCCCACCACGCCGACGAAGGGAGCCCATTAGGTTGATCCCGGTGCCGAATGATGGAAAATGGGCCAAGCCAAACACGAGTTGAGGCGCGTCGAGAAGCTTCTTGCTGGCGCGCCGGGGAGCTAGTGCCGAGAGGCAGAGGGCCATCCCTATATAAAGACTACCTGCTGCCCTTTGAACAACAACGAAGGGAACAACAACAAAGGAGGGAACAACAACAACGGAGGAGACAACAACAACAACAGGAGAGAGGACAGAAAGAGGGGATAGAAGATAGAAGAAAAGAAGAGGCAATAGAATGAATAGGGAGCAGTAGCCACTGAAAGAAAGGGGAGCTCGAGAGCCCTCTATAGAAGCTGAAGAGAAGAGAGAGTGGCAGAGACTCGAAGGAAGAAGCAAGGTGGGGTTGGCTGTCCGACGCCCCGAGGGGCTACAGTTCTCTTCCCCCTTGTTCTGTCTGGATATTTCCTTCTTCTTCTTTTGTATCTCTGCTTTCGAGCATCTTCGCTCCAGTAGCATTGAATGCTAATGTAACCCTGTTGTCAGGGATAGAGTTTGTGTATATGTTTTTGGTTGGATTTTCTTCTAAGTTGGATTTGTGTACGCCGTTTAGATGAAATAGTTAATAAAAGTGGGCTGAGTTTTGCCCTTTCATTATTTTTTTTTCTCTCTTCCCCTGCATCCGAGGTTCAATATCTGCAATGGCTACCGCAAGCCACATATATCTGATAGTTTAATCTTCTAGATCTGCTGAAGGCTCCTCTGCTATTTTTCCTCATCACCTCATATCCACGTCGAGGGCCTGAGACAGTCTATCTCGTGGCTTCTCGTCTATGAAATGAAGAGGGATAGACTCAGAAGCTTCCGTCTGTGGTTCTGCCCCAGTGAGGCGAGGGAAGGCTGCCATCCCCTTGGATTATACCCTCTCTATAACCCCCCTTCAGTGGTTGTCAAACCCTTGAATAAACCCTCTTTACAGATCCCTGAATAAACCCTCCTTTAAAGCTCCAGAACCCCCTTGAAGCCACCACTCCAAAGGAAAATATCTTCAAAACCTCGCTGAAACGCTCATTTCAGAAGCCCTCCCAGCCTCCCGGCGTGAACCCTTCTCGGCGCGAGTCTCGCACCGAGGACTGCCCGCGCCGGTTGAGCTTCTCCCATCGCGCCGAGACCTCTTGGGGTACTGGTCGCGCCGAGGCCTCCATCCCCCCTTTGTGCCAAGGCCGGCCATGCCGATAGCTTCGTGCCGACACTCTTCTGAGCCATGCCAGCCTTGGTCATGATACTCCATCCGTCTAAAGGAGAAATACTATCCTTCCCTAGACCCTCGTGGGAGCTATATCAAAGGGGTTAATCCCCCCACATTCTGCCAACCCAATAAGTCACGGAGTTCTACCACTGTATGTCCTCCGTTGACTATACATGGGGACATTAACGAATCTCACAATACGTGGATAACGTCCCATAAGATTGAGATCCTTTTCTGATGGGAATCGACGCCGAGCATGTATTTTTTATTTTACATTTATGTCTTTTTAGTTTGTGTTTATATCCTTGGGAAAGTATGTACGCAATTGTATGGCTTTGTAAGCCAATGCGTCATTCCCACGGATTGTGTGGGTTTCTATGTAATTTGTCAGTAGGACCAGCAAGGGGGCCCCCAGCCCTTTCCCATTGGTCCATGTCATCCATGTGAGGCTGGTCAACCATCCTAGGTGGCCATCTAGAAGGGTTGAATGTCAAAATGCCACATGGGTAGACAAGTGGTTACATTGGTCCAAGGTAGGTCAGCTACCTTCACCTACCCCATTCAACTCTTACCTTGGTCAAGGGGGCGCCCCTCTCCCCTTAGTATTTTATTAATTTTTGTGTGTCATTCAAACTTAATCCCAGCCCTCCATCCCCCATCCCTAGATCCAAGGGTCCACATTAGATTTGATACCTTTCATATAAAATGTTGTATTTTCATGTGAAAATCAATGAAAATTCAGAAATTTTGTGAAATCCAAGAAGGCTTCCTGCGCCCCCTTCCTCTCTCCTCCTGGTTTCCTCTTCTCAAACCCCCATTCTAGAGTGTATCAATCTTCCATCTCCCCCGCTCAACTTCTGATCATCACCGGTGCCGCTGCCGCCGCCATTCATGCCGCCTTCGAGCCGCCGCGAAACCGTTCTCGGTGTTCTGTCCTGCTGGACAGAGGTCTCTTCCCAAAATTTTGCTATCAGCCACGGCCTCTTCGTGGTCTGCAATTTTTATGGTGTGTTCTTCCCTTGTATGCCAAGCTCCACCTAAATTTTCAAGCCTAAATTCTATCGTTTAGTATTTTCCCATTTTCGTGCATCTTTCATTCCTAGTTCTATTTTGTCTCTGTCTACAGTGACAGCAGCCCTGTGTTTCCCACCTCCGGCCATCTTTTTGATTTGTCCAAACCCTCCCAATTTTACTGGGAGTTCTGTCCATCACCCCCTACATCCACCATTTTTCCTGATTTTTGATCTGCCCTCTATCTATTTTTTAAAATTCGTGTTCTTCCTCAGCTACAGTGTTGTCAGCCAGATTCCAGATCCGACCCACTGCTAGTGCCAAAATCATACAAATTCGTATCCTTCCCCAACTCCAGATCTAAAAATGGTCCTGGTTTCGTAGCTTGATTTCCCATAACTTTTCTGAAGAACAGAACCCCAGATTCGGACGCCTACCTTGGGGTCAAAGGCAATCCACAGGAAAGTTCTCTGCTGACCTGAGATTTCAGGAATTGTACAACAGCAACCTTCAAAATTTGCCAATTGGAAGTGCAGGATTTGTTATTTTTTTGTAATAACAGAGAGCTGAAGCCCTTCGAAGCAGATTTCCAATGGCGCTAGTTTCGTCGCATTCCGACGTCGGGGCTGATCGCAGCGTCCGTTCTCGCCGGAGCGCGCGCCGGAAAACAGAACCGGCAGATCCGTGGCCGGTCATTCCGACCGGCGCCGAACGGAGCCGCCTGGCCTCCGGCCGGTGAAACAGCGTGCTGCCAGCCCAGGGAACACTTCCACAAGTGTCCCCACCACAGTGGTGACACTGGGTCCCGCACGGTCCCTCCGGACAGCACGTGGGCCCCACCGTCACGTGTTCGGGTGCTGCCGAATCAACGCGAGAAGCCGCCCGTCAACCCGAATTCGGTCCTCCCGGACCCCATTGTGTAGCCCTTTACCTCCCTGCGTGGAGTGGGAAGCGATTTGTATTGCTGTAATCTCCGTGTATTATTGTTCCGGGAGTACGAGTTTCGGCCGGGTCCGTCGTCCCCACGCCGAGCGCGTGGAGGTATCGCATTCGCTCCCTTACTTGGCATTTTGCTTACTTCATATATATTTGTTTATGCCGCTGCTAGAGAGCATGTGTAGGGATATCTAGCTCACTTTATCTATTCATTACCGCTGCTGCGAGAGAGTGTGAGACCGTCCCGTGACCCGATCCGGGCACACGAGAGAGCCGATCACCCTAGCCCATTGCCGGTTTCTTAACCGCGCACGTCCGACGCTTCCCTCGTCAAGGGAAAGTCACGAGCTTATCGTGTCCGTGGTCTCGTCCCGCATCAATTTAGTATCAGAGCGAGGTTGAGTCTAGGGTGTCTAAAAAAAAAGAGTGTCATTTAAGTCTAAGTGTCTAAGTCGGTCTTAGGAGTTGCATTTGCATCCCTTTACTCGGTATATCAAAAGGTGTTGTCCGAACGTTAGGCTACGCCTATCGGGAAGGCCGCACACTTGTGCGAGTGATCTTCGGATCGGTTAGCTCCGCCACGTACCGAGTCTTGGTCGTCATGTCTAGGGTTGTAGTCCATTGTCTAGTTGGTTTATCTACTAGTGTCGACATGTCCACCCACTAGTCCCCAATCACCCATGGACTCCCAAACGCCCGGATGGTGGCGATACTATCTCAAATGAAAGGACCACCCGAACCACCCCACGAGGCCCGAGACCCGGGACTTCTACGGGTCCGATGACCCGAGTGTCTACCTAGAATGGGAAGCCATTATGGATGATTACTTCGAGGTGTACATTATGTACGGGCCCATGCAAGTCGATGTTGCCAAAAGGTGACTTTTTGGTGAAGCCGCCGCAACTTGGAGGAACATCAAATATTGGAGGGAGGATAGGAATCTAAGGCCCATCGAGTCATGGTGGGAAATGAAGAGAGCGCTTAGGAGGGCCTACGTTCCCCGCCCACCTACCTCCAACCACGGAGGTCATACCACTCACCAACCCCACCAACTCACCCACAATCAAGTGGGCCACACCTCTACCCAATCCCACCCCTTCACCGCCATCCAAGCCCACCAAGGCGACCCCAATCTAGTGGCCCGCCCAGTCACCTCCAACCAGCCTCCCCTTGGCACCCCTATCCCAACCCACTCAAGTACCTCCAACCGAGTGGAAGCCCCGCTTATAGCCGAGCCTAGGACCACACCTAGGCCGAGGGACGAGGAGCGAGTCCGCCCGAAGGTCTCTACTCCAACCCGCTCCTTTGAGGAATTCAAGAAAATGATTTCGGATTTGTTGGACAGGATAAGTGCTTCTTCACCTCTCGTAGGTGCTCCATCACCACCCTCTCCTTCCGAGCTCTATTCGGAACCTTCTTCTTTGGAGCTACCAAAGCCCGAGCCACCCGTGTTTCTTACGGGAACACTTTACATAGCCGAGCCACTTCTTAGTTGGCTCAAGGATCGTTTGGTCCCACCTCCCTTTCCATCCTACCTATAGTGCCGGTCAACTCATTCCATACCACATTTCGATCTCGTCACCATGTTGATACGTTGGATGATCTTGTCATGGGATTAGATTCACAATGGGAGTTGACGCATCTTTTGGCCCGAGGCTTTGACCAACCCGCTAGTCTTAGCTTCACCCATCCGGCCTTCGGGTCCATTACCTCCGAGTGCACCGTGGGTTGTGTCACCACGGAGGTCCTCTTACTCCTCCCCTTACCGGACTAGCCCGAATTCATACCCTTTTGTCCGAGGGAGGAATCATACTTCTTGCCTACGATCTCCGTCCCACCCGTTACAATTCAAGAAGGTGACTACCCACATCTTCAAACCTTCTACACGTGGGACCGTGACTTGTGGGAACCCACCACAAGGGGTCATACCTTCTTTGACCCTTTTGACCCCTTCACTATTAGGCTTCCCGAGTTACCACTCGTACTCCCCTTCTTCAAGGAAGCCCACTTTTATGCCCCTTCCCCTCGGGATGGTCCATCTACATCCACCAATCCCGACCCACCTACACCCGGCCCTTCTAAACCACCCGAGTCACCCACATACAAAAGACCATCCACGCATAACCACACCCGATGTATAGGTGTTCCCCATGCCATCTATTCCCAGTTGCATAACATGCATGCATGGCACATATTCGGGTGTCCTGGTCCGCCGTCACCCATGTACGGGTCGGACTAACATTAGGTGTGTCTAGGGTCATAGATGAGTCTGTGTGTTTTTTTCTTGTGTGGTTTGTTTTGTGTGGTTTGTTTGCATGGCTTGTGTGTCATTTGTTTGTCTACATGTGTCTTGTGCAA
Organism: Amorphophallus konjac; assembly: GCA_022559845.1. Taxonomy (NCBI): domain Eukaryota; kingdom Viridiplantae; phylum Streptophyta; class Magnoliopsida; order Alismatales; family Araceae; genus Amorphophallus; species Amorphophallus konjac. The sequence goes on along the minus strand of CM040118.1, from coordinate 374,683,584 downwards.
GCTCGTCGATGTCAGTCCCTTATGAGTGTGAAGCGAGTCGACTCACTCGATGAGTATGGGATCGGTTCTACATCTATACCCAGATCAGTCACCTACAGGGACTCAGCGGTGATTCCTAGTGAGTCTTCGAGCTGCTTCCTTCCCTTTTGAGAGTGCCCCACCTGGAGTTTCCACCTTCGGCCCATAGCAGTCTGCGCATATCGAGTATATATGGAATGAGCAGGTGACGATCACTCGGAGTGGAGCGTACCCGTGTTACTTGGCACGGTGACAGATCCGCCGGAGTACTTGAGCATCCATACCCCTACTCGACGGGGTCGAGTTCCTCCCACCTGGGGAGAGTTGATGGGAATCGACGCCGAGCATGTACTTTTTCTTTTACATTTATGTCCTTTTAGTTTGTGTTTATATCCTTGGGAAAGTATGTACGCAATTGTACGGCTTTATAAGCCAATGCGTCATTCCCACGGATTGTGTGGGTTTCTATGTAATTTGTCAGTAGGACAAGCAAGGGGGCCCCCAGCCCTTTCCCATTGGTCCATGTCATCCATGTGGGGCTGGTCAACCATCCTAGATGGCCATCTAGAAGGGTTGAATGTCAAAATGCCACATGGGTAGACAAGTGGTTACATTGGTCCAAGGTAGGTCACCTACCTTCACCTACCCCATTCAACTCTTACCTTGGTCAAGGGGGCGCCCCTCTCCCCTTAGTATTTTATTAATTTTTGTGTGTCATTCAAACTTAATCCCAGCCCTCCATCCCCCATCCCTAGATCCAAGGGTCCACATTAGATTTGATACCTTTCATATAAAATGTTGTATTTTCATGTGAAAATCAATGAAAATTCAGAAATTTTATGAAATCCAAGAAGGCTTCTTGCGCCCCCTTCCTCTCTCCTCCTGGTTTCCTCTTCTCAAACCCCCATTCTAGAGTGTATCAATCTTCCATATCCCCCTCTCAACTTCTGATCATCACCGGTGCCACCGCCGCTGCCGTTCGTGCCGCCTTCGAGCCGCCGCGAAACCGTTCTCGGTGTTCTGTCCTGCGGGACAGAGGTCTCTTCCCAAAATTCCTACTATCAGCTACGGCCTCTTCGTGATCTGAAATTTCTATGGTGTGTTCTTCCCTTGTATCCCAAGCTCCACCTAAATTTTCACACCCAAATTCTATCGTTTAATATTTTCCCATTTTCGTGCATCTTTCATTCCTAGTTCTATTTTGTCTCTATCTACAGTGACAACAGCCCTATGTTTCCCACCTCCGGCCATCTTTTTGATTTGTCCAAACCCTCCCAATTTTATCGCGAGTTCTGTCCATCACCCCCTACATCCACCATTTTTTCTGCCTTTTGATCTGCCCTCTATCCATTTTTCAAAATTTATGTTCTTCCTCAGCTACAGTGTTGTCAGCCAGATTCCAGATCCGACCCACTGCTAGTGAAAAAATCATAGAAATTCGTAGCCTTTCCCAACGTCAGATCCAAAAATAGTCCTGGTTTCGTAGCTTGATTTCCCACAACTTTTCTGAAAAACACAATCCCAGATTCGGACGCCTACCTCACGGTCAAAGGCAATCCATAGGAAAGTTCTCTACTAACCTGAGATTTCAGGAACTGTACAACAACAACCTTCAAAATTCACCAATTGGAAGTGCAAGATTTGTTATTTTTCTGTAATCACAGAGAGCTGAAGCCCTTCGAAGCAGATTTCCAATGGCGCCAGTTTCGTCGCATTCCGACGTCGGGGCTGATCGCAGTGTCCGTTCTCACCGGAGCACGCGCCGGAAAACAGAATCGGCAGATCCGTGGCCAGTCATTCCGACCGGTGCCGAACGGAGCCGCCTGGCCTCCGGCCGGCGAACCAGCGTGCCGCCAGCCCAGGGAACACTTCCACAAGTGTCCCCACTACAGTGGTGACACCGGGTCCCGCACGGTCCCTCCGGACAGCACGTGGGCCCCACCGTCACGTTTTCGGGTGCTGCCGAATCAACGCGAGAAGTCGCCCGTCAATCCGAATTCGGTCCTCCCGGACCCCATTGTGTAGCCCTTTACCTCCCTGCGTGGAGTGGGCTGCGATTTGTATTGCTGTAATCTCCGTGTATTATTGTTCCGGGCGTATGAGTTTCGGCCGGGTCCGTCGTCCCCACGCCGAGCGCGTGGAGGTATCGCATTCGCTCCCTTACTTGGCATTTTGCTTACTTCATATATATTTGTTTATGCCGCTGCTAGAGAGCATGTGTAGGGATATCTAGCTCGCTTTATCTATTCATTACCGCTGCTGCGAGAGAGTGTGAGACCGTCCCATGACCCGATCCGGGCACACGAGAGAGCCGATCACCCTAGCTCATTGCCGGTTTCTTAACCGCGCACGTCCGACGCTTCCCTCGTCAAGGGACAGTCACGAGCTTGTCGTGTCCGTGGTCTCGTCCCGCATCATTTTTGGATCTAGGGCTACGCCCACCTCCCTTTTGGTTTATGCTCCGACATTTCGTGAGTGGATGACCTATAATACCCTTTTGGCACATTCCAAAATAAGGGGAGGTGCTGTCAAAATTCATCCCCGAGCTTTATTTCATAGTGTGGCATAATGCTTCCATTGAAATGATTAATTCAACCCCAACTGTGTGGCAGAGAGCTGAGTTATACCATCTCATGACACTTTGGCCACCACCGAGAAAGGGGAATATAAACATCACAATCACATGGTCTCCTTAGGCCTCATGTGGATGAGCCTACCCTCACCCTCACCCCACTCAAATACAACCATGGACAAACCCATGAAACCCCAATCAAATGCAGAATATCCCTTCGGACTCACAAAGCCCTCACAACACTTGAAAAACCAATAAACACTCAGTCATCGGCGCCACAAGTCCTCCCGGTGCAACCTCTTCCCGGCGCCAATTTCGCGCCGGGTGAAGGGCGCGCCGGCAGGATGGTCGCGCCGACCCCAGCCGCGCCGGTTCATCTTCGTGCCGAAATCCAGCCACGCCGGTTCACTCCAATATCAACCCTTGCTCAAATATCTACCCCCCAGCAACTTCATCGAACCCAAAGCCAGTCTAGACCTGGTACCCTAACCTCCATGAACCATCATATCAGTTCCCACCGTAGTATGGGGGTTTCATGGTCCTTCATCCATGTCTAAACGGAGCTATATTAACATGGTCTTACCCCAATATTGTATGCCATTAACCATCGGGTTTTTCTTCCAACCCTACCGACCCTGGGAGTCTTGCCATTGCAAGCCCTCCAGTGGTCTCAAAAGGGGAACATCAACAAACACCGTGGTAATGGACATTGCCCCGTCACACTCAAATCCTTCTGGATCTCGGGCTACGCCCGACTCTCCTTTCGGCTTCTACCCCGGCATTCCATGGGTGGATGACCTATATTCCCCTTTGGCATAGCCCAAAATAAGGGGATATGTTGCCGGATTTGAGCCATAACACTATTATCATGTCCCCTGTAGCATGGTTTTTTATGCACATTTCACATCCCGTTAGCGGAATTAGCGTAATAGTCTCATCTTGTTTTACCCCCGAGACATCCTTTCTTGGCAACTAATCAAGGGTTGTCCTTCTTTGGAAGGACGTAATTAACGTCATAGCCTTTATGGTATGACGGACTCCGGGTCCCGACACGAATATCATAATCGACTGACTGAGTCAGGTCGAGCACACAATAAATTGTCACTCCAGTGACTGGCACGCCTAATAAACCAACCAATAAGGAACAAAGAATAAAAACCATTCCCACAAGTCTGGCATGCCTGGTGGGACCTGAGTCTCCCTTCATCTCTTTGCCAAGAGAGGATACCTTCGGGGGCTTCCCCCAAGAATACTGATTGTTTGTCTGTTTGTCTTAGGCAAACGATGACGTCGTACGGACTCACCAGTGTTGGCTTGGGCCCCGCAATCGTCACCGACCACGCGAAACACGGGTACCTGGCGGTGCCCATGGTTTTCAGCTCCTTCCCACCAGCTGTAGGCTTCCCCAACTTCTTGGGGTTGGCCTTTGCCGACATGCTACAGACGGAGTCCTCAAGGCCCGCAGAAGAGAAGGCTGCAGAGAGGGTCGAGACCTCGAAGGCTCAACACTGTGCCGGCTCACCTGCCTGCCCGATTCAAGTTGCCAGCTGCATGGTGCACCATATTGCTCATGGGGCCCGCCCCGTCCCTGCCAAGAACTTCGGGAGGCACCGACACCGGAACCCCCGAAGGAAGGTTGATGCTGCTGTGACCGGACGTCCCTCCTCATCCAGCAAGTCTATGCTGGTCGGTGGCCTCCGCGTCTTTCTGGATGGACGTAAGGCTCGAGTGAGCCCGGACCGGGTGATCCCTACAGTGCCAGTCCACAACTCCTATCAGGCTCTTGCTGGAAGAAGAGCCGAAGAAGAAGAAGCCGGCCGCCATGGCCAGAGAAGGTTGGCTCCCAAGCCAAGAAGATTCAAACAGGTTTGGGTCCCCAAAAAGGTCCAACCTGTCCAGCAAGAAGCTCCAATGTAGTACCACCCCAGGTTCACCAGAGTAGAAGAGAGCAAGAAGAGGGACCTTGTCCCGAGGAAGGAAGAGATGATCGTGGATCCGCCACGCCGAGAAAGCTTTAGGGCATGCGCCCGACAAGCCAACATCCCCGTTGTGGGAAGAAGATTACAGCAGACTACCGAGAGGGCTCGGTTTGCTTACATTCCTCCGATGGGAGGTCGACAACTGTCCCCGACCCTGCACCCGGGCCGAGGGCAAGAAGAAATGACCAATATGGTTAGAAGTTATTTTAGGGGGTTAGGCAACCCCTCTTTGGGCCAACAATGACTGTTGCAGGCAGCAGCAGCTGAAGAAGATCGCTGTCCATTAATGGTAGTGGGAGAAGAAGAAGATAGGGAGATGACGTCATCAGTTGATGACAATGGATATGAAGATGGCTCTGATGTTCAAGCCGATGAAACTGCTCCCCGCCAAGGGGAAAAGAGAAGGATCTCTGTGTTTGAAAGGCTTACCTTCCCAGGGAATGTCAAGAGGAGGGTTCACAGACAGAAATGAAGAATGTAGATTTTCACATGCAATATGGCCGGGATAGATGGCCATTATGGAAAATTGCCCGAGGAGCCTCAAGAGTTGGCCTGGCTAGTCGGAAGACTGGGGCCGAGCACTCGAAGAGTGGAAGCCGGAAAAGAGAAGCTGGCGGCGACCGAAGGAAAGCAAGCCCTGCCTCGCCTCCAACAGCATGACAAGGCCATTATTCTCACAGCAAATGTGATAACGATGGGTGAAGAAGAAGATGTCTTGCTTGACATCCTACCTGAGGGTGTATCTAGCGAGACGACAGAGGCCATCCCCAGCGCAGCAGCTATGGACCCGTCCGTACTGATGATGCTCCAGAGGTACCACCAGGAGATAGAACAGCTGAAGAAGCAATTGACGGAAAGGACAGAGCAGTCCTCAGCCTCCAAGCAGCCTGATGTGTAGGCCGAATCATCAAGGGGAGCCGTCAGCAAGAACGACTTCCCACCACTCTATACCCCGCCTCTACAGGCGGAACCAAACTTGACGACAACTCAACAGCGCCCATCATAGCCGCTGGCTCCACCAGTGCTGCCACAGGTGCACCAGACGCCTCCACTGCTGCGCTCTCCTCCACAGGCGACCACCCTGGTCACCCCCTACTTGCAGCCAGCGCATTTCTACCCGGAACCGGTCGACCCGACCATCATGAGCAAGATGATGGTAGAAAGGATGATCGAGATGAAGCTCGCTTAAAGGGATGAAGGTGACTATGTTGTATTCGATGCATATAGGGTTCCATACCCACCGCATCATGCTGTCAAGCGGCTCCCTCCCGGGATTAGCAAGCCGCCGAAGTTCGACAAGTTCAACGGGAAGGGATCCCTGAAGGAACATGTTGCCTACTACATGACCGTCATGGGTGACTTGGCCACTGACGAGTCATATTTATTGAAGTTCTTCGGGTCCTCACTCACGGGGCTCGCATTTGAATGGTACTCCAGCCTCCCAATCGGGTCGATCAGCGACTGGTCGGACATGCAGAGGAAGTTCAGAGAAAGATTCCATGTCACAGAGAGGGAAGTCACAGTGGCTGAACTCTATTCAACAAGACAGAGGGCAGATGAGACCGCTCTCGACTACATCAAGAGGTGGAGAAACCTCGAGATGAGATGCAAGCGGCCCCCGCACTAGGAGGACGTTGTACAGATCTACAAACAGAACCTCAGGAGAGAGGTGCTAGAGATGATGATTGGCATGGAAATCCGATCGTTCGACCGTCTGAACAATATTGTGGCCGAAGTGGAGGCTTTCTTAGCAAAATCGGCCCCTGCACCAAATATTACCACTGCATAAAAGGGCAAGGCAGCAGAACGGCGCCAGGCACCGAAAGAAGCAAACGCCCTTGATATCAAGGTGTTTGAACAATAAAAAGATAAAGGCAAGAAGACAGCTGCTCCTCAGCCTGCCAAGACCGGAGATGGCGAGGAAGGCCCATCCCTCCAGGATAAAATGAAGAAGGCCTACTCTTTTCCAATGGAGAAGACCAGGATCTTGTTTGACTGGGTTACCCAGTATGATAAGGTCACCCTGCCTGAGCCAAGGAGGTCGGAGGACCTGAAGAGAAGAGATAGCCCAAGATTTTGCCCCTACCACCAGATGCTGGGGCATCCAATTGAAGACTGTTATGTTTTCAAGGATATTATCGAAGGCATGGTAAAAAAGGAAGAAATAGAATTGGGGGAGTACAAGGTCGACCCTCCACAACCACATGCGGCGCCCGTAAGAAGAGCCGCCGTCAACATGGTCTCTCTGTATCAAGCCTTGCCTGAGGAGACCGCAGAAGCCAGTACTCAGCGTACATATGAAGCCTACTTTCTGGCCCCAATAAAAGAACAGGAGGGATGGCAGCAAGTCCCTGCAAGAGCCAAGAAAAAGGGCCCGCCTCGCCCGACACCAGGGGCACATATTCGTGGCGTCACGTCACGACCCCCTTCACCAGTAGCAACACCTGTGTGGACCAATCCGCCAGCAGTTATCCGGATACCTACCCGCAACCAGAGGAGGCAGACTCCATTGTCGGCAGTCAAGAAGATCAGTCCAGAAGCCCGGTGGCTACAGGACTACATAAATGGGCTAGATGAGTATGTACAGCCCGAGCTAGAACCTTTGCTGGTACGGGATCATCTCCCGTGGCAAGATCTGGAACAACTTTCACTAAAGCAGGAAGAGGAAGCTGACAAAGCATCAGACAGGGACGGCGGCCTATTCTGGGGGCAAGCGCCAGCCAAAGAAAAGAAAAGAAGGCAAAGAAGGAAGAGAAGGGCCGGCAAGGCTACAACGGGTGTGATCCTTTCTTGCAACACCCTCTTTGCTCTGTTCAATTTTCCCGGTGAGGAAGATGAAGAAGAGATTTGCTTCACACCCGCCGCTCAGGAAAGCTAGGCCGAAGCCGCAACTGCCGCACATGCAACCCAGTCGGGCCGAAGGTGGGGGCGTCAGCCACCCACAAACCATAACATTATCTTCAGAGGGGAGCAACCCTACAAGATACCCCCTCCGGAGGTCAGGGGAGTTCAAATCCCTCCTCCGTCAGGCTTATACAACCAAAGTGGGGGCGGCACTCCCGCTCCTTCGTTTCTGGAGTTCATAAAGATGTCAAAAGGGAAGCAGCCATGCTAGGAGGTTGAACCGGTAACCGGGGGCAGTCACCCACAACTCCAGCAATCTCCCAAATTCTCAGAAGAGGTAGAAACTCGCCCGGCAGCAACCAGTGAGAAGCAGCCAGGAGGTAACCCCAAGCAAAAGGGTGTAGCCTCCCAGTCCGATGAAGCAGGTCCATCAGGGGCCACAGTCCAAGGATCTTCCAAGCCCAGGTGGGCAGATGAAATGAAGCTATCCAATGTCCGAGCTGGAAGTTGGGTAGTCAAACTATTGAAGAAGCTCCCAGCAAGATTCACTGTCTGGGAAATCCTCTCTCTCAGTGAAGAGACTCAACAGGCGATCATTACTGCTCTCTAGATGCCTGCCCAGTACGAAGCCTGCCTAGCTGAGGCACTGCCGGAGGTCAGCATGACCTTCACCCAGGAAGACATGTTGCTCCCCTCCACCAGTCACAACAGACCTCTGTATATGAGGGGACATCTAAATGGCCGGGAGCTGAACAGAATCCTGGTGGACCCTAGGGCAGCTGTCAACATCCTGCCCTACAGGATATATGAGAGGCACTACTTCAATGTGCACCTACAAAAGGTCGGGGATATGCGCATTGCCGGCTTCAATCAGAAGTGCGAAGTGTCACTAGGAGTAGTAGAGTTCACACTCACTCTAGCAGACTTTGTCACGAAGGTGCAATTTCATGTCATTAATTCTCGTACCTCATACAAAGCGCTGCTTGGCCGCCCTTGGCTACATGAGAATATGGTGGTACCTTCCACACTTCACCAATGCATCAAATACAGCGTGGATGGGAGAGAGGAAAGAGTATTTGCTGATCTCCACCCATTCGAAGTATTCGAATGCCACTTGGCAGATGCCCCTCTATATGCAGAATGGTCGCAGAAGGCCCATGCGGCCAAGGCCTCTTCTAGCACAACAAAAGGCACTTCCAAAGAAGAATGGTTCCCTCTGCCGCCGCGTGGATATATCGATCCCAAGGTGGTCTCACACATCACTGTCACCGGGGATGTAGGCCGGATAGCGCCTCCTGCCATCTACCCCGAAACTAATAAAGTCAGGGTTGACCAGCAGCACGACCACATCGGGATCCCCGAAGGTCTTACCAAGCCAATTCTCAGCCTCGACAATGCTACTATCGAACCTTTCAAAGCTTGGGAGGTGACGCAGATAGATGGTCCTAGCAGCCTGTTCTACACAGCTGAAGAGCACCCTACACAGGAAGACACTGATTGTCATCTGCCTGAAGATATAGAAAACCCCTCAATGCCTATACATGGGCTGGAATTTATATCAAATCGAATGGCCAAGATGTTCCAGAAGCAGCACATCCCTTCCGGCCAGCCTCGCAAGAGGATAGAAGTATTCCAGAAGCTATGGTACCCTCTGAGCCTGGACAAAGAAATGAGGCGTGTCTCTCAGCACCCGGGATTGGTCTTCACTCTCAAAGAACACTATTATAGCAGACGCTATGAAGTGGATACCATCTCTGCTTTCTACCCAATGGAGGATAACCCACTGGGGGAAACTATTGGTGAACACCTGATAGAAGTTGAGTGCATTCAGCCAGCCCGGCCAAGGAATCCGGAATCCGAGGCTGTATTCCCCTGCCGGTACTGGGAACAAGTCTATCCGGAAGATGCAGCTCTTCAAGCCAAATTTGACACAGCTAGTAGTAGTGAAGCTGAAGATGTTGAAGAAGCAGAGCTGCCTCCCTCCAGTGGCCCTCCTCCGTTCATGATGTCGGCACTTCTCGAACTAGTCGGGGAAGCTTCCCCAAAGCCTGATCAAGAGACAGATGCTGCTAGAAGAGAAATGGTTGCCTTCACTGAGGACATGGTGGTTCAAGGGATCGAGATCTCTTCACCCCCTGCCAAGGAGCTACAAGGCTACTCTGACTTAATGACAAATAATCATCGGCCCGTAGTGACTGCAACCCCCTCAGCAGGGGGTGAGGCAATCAACTCGCCCCTTGAAGTTGCTAGTAGGGTAAACTTGTTGGCAGAACAGTGCATGCAGCCATTATCAGCCGAACAAGAGATTCCTGGCAGAACTCAGATAAGGCAAGATGAAGGGTTCGAGGTTCTTGACCTCGAAGATGATATACCAGACTTTGTCGACCTCCAGCCTGCACCCCCTGAGATAGAAGACGGAGGTCAAGCAACAGTCGATGAACTGATAGAAGTCAACTTGGGAGACGAGGATGACCCCAGGCCAACCTTCCTCAGCGCCCAACTGTCTGCCGAAGAACAGAGGATGTACATCCAGCTACTACAAGAATATCGGGACTGCTTTGCCTGGACCTATAGAGAGATGCCAGGACTAAGCCCCTCAGTCTCACAGCATGAGCTGACCATAAACCCTGGGGTAGAGCCGGTGAAACAGCCCCCTCGGCGTATGAGGCCAGAGCTCATCACTCAAATATGCAAAGAGGTCGACAAGCTCATTGATGTGGGTTTCATCGAGGAAAATCAATATACCACATGGTTAGCCAACATCGTGCCCGTGAAGAAGAAGAACGGACAGATCCGGATATGTGTTGACTTCCGGGATCTGAATAAAGCCTGCCCTAAAGATGACTTCCCAATGCCGATAACGGAGGTCATGATAGATGCAACAACTGGTCATGAGGCCCTATCATTCATGGATGGGTCATCTGGCTACAACCATATATGGATCGCGGAACATGACCGGATCCACACTGCCTTCCGGACCCCCAAAGGCTTTTATCACTACAAAAGAATGCCGTTCGGATTAAAGAACGCCGGCGCAACTTATCAGCAGGCGATGACTAGAATATTTGATGAGATGCTTTACCATAAGGTCGAGTGCTACATAGATGACCTGGTAGTCAAGACCAAAAAGAAAGAAGACCATCTGCAAGACCTCCGAGTCATTTTCCAGAGGCTGAGGCGGTATGAATTAAAAATGAACCCTTTGAAGTGTGCGTTCGGAGTCTCGAGCGGAAAGTTCTTGGGTTTCATTGTCAGGTATCGGGGAATTGAAATAGACCCCACAAAGATCAAAGTGATTCAGGAGTTACCCTCGCCAAGGAATCTCTCTAAGCTAAGATCCCTTCAGGGCCGCCTTGCATACGTCCGGCGATTTATATCCAACTTGTCGGGGCGATGCCACCCCTTTCACAAGCTGATGATGAAGGATGTTCCTTTCTACTGGGATGAAGAATGCCAGATAGCCTTCGATAAACTGAAGGATTACCTGAAAACCCCTCCAGTGCTGGGTGCGCCAGTGAAAGGATGGCTACTAATCCTCTACATAGCAGCCACACACAATTCCCTGGGGGCAATGCTAGCCCAGAATAATGAAGAAGGAAAAGAACAAGCCCTCTACTATCTCAGTCGAAGAATGGTCAGAACTGAGGAAAGGTACACCTACATCGAGAAGATTTGCCTGGCATTGGTCTTCGCGGTCAAGAAGCTGCGGCACTACATGCTGTCACACAAAGTTAAGCTTATTTCTAGGGAGGATCCGCTTAGATACATCATGTCCCAACCGGCCCTTAAAGGCTGCCTGGGCAAATGGGTGATGATTCTTATGGAGTATTACATCTCCTATGTACCGCAGAGGGCCGTCAAGGGCCAAGCCATTGCAGACTTTTTTGCTGAACATCCAGTACCCGAAGACTACCCTCTGGAACCAGAACTTCCTGAGGATGAAACTTTAGAGGTCGGCCAGGTGCGGCCCTCCCTATGGCAGATGTATTTTGATGGTGCCTCCAGAATTGACACCTCGGCGACGGGATCGGCCAGAGTCCGTGCAGGAGCAGGCATAGTCTTGAAGTCTCCTGAAGGGGAAGTCATACACACGTCCTGCTCAATAAACAAGCCTTGCACAAATAATGAAGCAGAATATGAAGCCCTCATAATCGGGCTACAGATTGCTCTGTCCATGGGGATTCAAATGCTAGAAGCGTTCGGGGACTCCATGCTGGTTATAAAACAATTGGAAGGGGATTTCGAGGTGCGAAAGCAGGAGCTCGTCCCTTACTACCATCTGGCTGATGTGAAACAAATGCCGAAGTCGATTCTGTCCGGTTCTGGAATCTGTGACCAGCAGCTGTTGAAGTGGCTGTGGATCGCACTCTGGAATTTTGCCAGAGGCGCGGTTGGTGCCGTTGGCTTCGTAACAGGGTAGGGATACAGCACAATTTTTCTGAATTTTGGTTCCGCCCGAACCTGGTCGCCACGGACGACTGAGCGGGGACCCCGTTCTGGTTCTGTGCAGGGGCAGCTTCTGAACAGCGGCTTGACAGGGACACCACGAGCAACCCCAAACTCCGTTTGGTGCGCGGCAGGTGGCGTTGGAATCGTGGGGACGACTACTTTCCAGCGGCACTGGTCTCGCCTCAGTCGGATGTCGGTGTGGACGTGCAGGTCCCGTTGAGTGGGGACTGGTCGGAGGAGACAGACAGGAGGCAGAATGGGGTCGTCGGGGTATAAAATTTGTAACTCTGGCCACCGACCTCTGATTGCGGTTCCGTCTTCTGATCCCGGTAGCTGACTTGAGGATGGAGAACTTTGATGAAGATCCTGGAGCCTGAATCCTTCAAGAAGAGGTCGTGGTTGCTGCCCCAAACCGCTTCAGGTCGCTGTCAGGCCTTCTCTGCGCAGTCGGGGAAGAAAGTCCCTTGTGGGCGGCCACGAACTCGGATCGACACGATTCCAACTCGCTTGCGAAGAGGACTTGTGGACGATCAACTTTGCTGAAGACCTTGGATGCAGACTCCACCTGGAACGAGCTGGAAGTTACTCTGCAAATTGGGCCAGAAGCTGCCTGCGGGTTTGGGATGGGCTTGTGGAGTGGGGGCTAAGTTTAGTGGTGGTGTTTGTGGGTGTAAGCTATGGGGATAGTGGGTGGACGTGGTTGGGGTTGCAGGGGGTTGTCTTGAGGCTGTGGAAAGGGGTGCAGTGCGTGTATGACGGGAACGGAGGTAGCGTGGGCGTATGAGGTAATAGCGTGGCCGGGAGGAAGAAGCTTAGAGGGTGAGGCAAGGAAGGTAGACTGCCGCAGCAGTGAAAGATTGGGTTAGAAGACAGGAGGAACTGGGGAACGGGAAGTTCGGCCAAGCTGTGGGGGTGAGCGGAAGATGCTGGTGGCTGGAGGAGAAGGGAGGAATGAAGGGCATCAACACCCGTGGCAAGGAGGGAAGAACTGGGCATCTCACCCGTGGAGAGGGAAGGAAGAACAGGCACTCACGGCCATGGGAATTAAAAGAGGGGGGGGGGGGGAAGAAGATAAAGGAGGGGAGGGCCCCTCCTACGTGGGCATCACATGGGGGTTCCAAAAATAAGATTTCATTCACTGTTTTTCAAATGAAAGATACATGACTCTTTTATAGACTCTCAAAGAAGACCAAAAGACACTATCCTAAACACTTAATGTCTACTTATTATAGTTCTCTTGGGGAGACCAAAAGACACTATCCTAAACACTTAATGTCTACTCATTATAGTTCTCTTGGGGAGACCAAAAGACACTATCCTAAACACTTAATGTCTACTCATTATAGTTCTCTTGGGGAGACTAAAAGACACTCTATTGGAAGACTTAAAGACAAAAATATGAAAGGACTATTACATAATTGCTACGGACATAACCCATAAGGCCCATAAAGAGGCCCCTTTATCATGAGACAAATAGATTGGCCATTTGATTGTGTTGATGAAGTTGATTGCCGATCCCCGTCAAATTTTTAAATTTTGAATCTTGAACCGAGGATTCCATCACTGGCCCTACGCCTAATGGCAAGATTCTACTTCGTTAGCATCAAGCACGTCAATCGAGGACAGAATGCTCAAGCTGACGCCCTCGCAAAGCTGGCAAGTTCCTTGGCGGTCCCGCCTGATACGAGCTTGAACATAACAGTCATCAACCGGCGGCAGGTCCCCAGTATGACAGAAGCTTTAGCTGATGAACAAGCCAATGAAGTAGCAGTTGCTGAAGCAGTCCAGTAGCCCGACTGGCGGGAATACCTCCTGCGTTGGTTCCAACACCAACAGCTCCCGAAGGTGAAAGAACAGAGAATGAGACTCCTGAGAGTCGAAGATTCTTATGAGATGAGGAATGGAACATTGTTTCGAATAATGGCAGATGCTCAAAAGAAGGTATTACTTCAATGATTATCTCTAGGGGAAGCCAGACATGTAATGCAAGAAGTCCATGCCGGGTCAGCCGGGGCGCACTAGGCCGGTCCGAAAATGAAGATCGAAATAAAGAAATTAGGTTATTATTGGCCCACTATATTTGATGATTGTTGCAAGTTCGCCAAGGCTTGTCAGAAATGTCAAGAGCACGTCAATGTGTCATGAAGACCTCCAGTGTCTCTACATCCTACCTTACCAAGCTGGCCGTTTGCCCAGTAGGGCACGGACGTGGTGGGGCCACTACCAGCATCTTCATCAGGGTGCAAATACATCTTAGCAGCTGCAGATTACTTCTCCAGATGGGCAGAGACAGTAGCACTAAAAGAAGTCACGGGAGAATTAGTTGCGAGATTCTTCCTGCAGAATGTAATATTTCGGTTCAGGATTCCCAGCCGAATCATCTCTGACAACGGCAGCCACTTCAGAAATCAGAAGGTTTATCGGCTAGCTGACAAATACAAGATTGATTGGAGAACATCATCTCCCTACTACCCTCAGGCCAACGGACTTGCAGAGGCCTTTAACAAGATGCTATGCACTCTGCTGGTGAAGATTGTCAAGACTGATAGAAGAGATTGGGAAGAAAGAATGTACGAGGCACTGTGGGCTTACCGTACGGTCTACAAGACCCCTACCGGCTGCTCACCCTACTCCCTCGTGTATGGGTCAGAGGCTGTGGTGCCAATTGAGCTGGAGGTCCCCTCGTTACGGGTCGCCATCCAGCATGGATTGGTGGGCAACGAGCAGACCAACGTAGAAAGAAGACTAGAAGAGCTCGCCGAGCTTGAAGGAAAGCATCTCCGGGCGCAACAGAATATTCAACTCTATCAAGCCCGCATGGCCCGTGCTTTTGATAAGCTGGTCAAAGGACGGGAGTTCAAAAGGGGTGACTTGGTGATGGTTAAGAGAAGAGAGGTGATGGCCTCCAACCCTAAGGGGAAGTTCATTGAAAATTGGGTCGGACCATATGTCGTCCACCGAGCATATGAAGGGGGTGCGTATGTCCTTGTGGACAATAAAGGAGTCATCCAATTCTCTCCCCATAATGGGAAGCACCTAAGGCTGTATCACACGGTTCAACCGGCGTCCCCGAATGATTTACCCCAAGCTCGGTCCAGTGGCACTCCGCCCTAACCGAGCCACCTCAAACTTGGTTCAGTGGCACTCTGCCCTGACCGAGCTACCTCCACCCTTGGTCCAGTGGCACTCCGCCCTGACCGAGCTACCTCAAACTTGGTCTAGCGACACTTCGCCCCGACCGAGCTACCTCGAACTTGGTCTAGTGGCACTCCGCCATGACCGAGCTACCTTCACCTTGGTATAGTGGCACTCCGCCCTGACCGAGCTACCTTTACCTTGGTCTAGTGGCACTCCGCCCTGACCGAGCTACCTTCACCTTGGTATAGTGGCGCTCCGCCCTGACTGAGCTACCTTCACCTTGGTCTAGTAGCGCTCTGCCCTGACCGAGCTACCTCACCTCGATCTAGTGGCACTCCACCCTGACCAAGCTACCTCCACCCTTGGTCCAGTGGCGCTCCGCCCTGACCGAGCTACCTCCACCCTTGGTCCAGTGGCGCTCCGCCCTGACCGAGCTACCCTCACCTTAGTTCAGTGGCATTCCACCCTAACCGAGCTACACTTACCTTGGTCTAGTGGCATTCCATCCTGATCGAGCTACACTTACCTCGGTCTAGTGGCACTCTGCCCTAGCCAGACTCGCGTAATACCTACGACTTTGCCATTGCGGGCCCTACGCCCGAATCGGCACAAATCTATCCTTTGCGTTAGCATTACCTTCTTGCTAACGAATAGACCCTTTGTTCGGCGCAAGACTTCATGTCCTAGCCGACGTTTATACATCCTTGCCATTACAAGCCTTACGCCCGAATCGGCACAAATCTATCCTTTGCGTTAGCATTACCTTCTTGCTAACGAATAAACCCCTTGTTCGGCGCAAGACTCCGTGTCCTAGCCGACCTTTATACATCATTGCCATTACGGCCCTTACGCCCGAATCGGCACAAATCTACCCTTGGCATTGGCATTATCTTCTTGCTAACGAATAAACCCCTTTTTCGGCGCGATACTTCATGTTCTAGCCGACCCTCTCAGCATTTTTCTGCTACATGAGTTCAAAAGAAAGAAAAAGAAACAGAAATGGGGTTAAAAATAGAGATACCCCGCTGGCCTTGTTCCTAAATGGGGACGAGGGAAAAAATGGCTATAACCCGGCTGTGGCGAAAACCCGAAAGGGCGCTGCAGGCAAAATCAGGTACCCCGCCATGTGAAAACATGAAATGGCACGTGGGCAAAAGCAAGAGGGGGCTGGCCTCGACGAAAACTCGAAAAGGGCGCCTAGGTCAGTAAAGTGGTAATCCAAAAGTTTCTCTTCATCCTCCTCTCAACGAGATTCCCAAGGGATAACCACCAGAAGTCCCACCGGAGATCCCCTAACAAACCTGTGTCCGACCCTCGTCATCATCAGCGGGATCGGTCGACCTCCATCCTATAACTTAGACCTTTCGTCCTCGCTAATGAGCATGTCCCTTGCTTTGACATGTAACCCATGTCGATGAACAAACCCTTGTTCGACCCTCGTCATCATCGAAAAAATTGGTCAAACTCTACTCCTTTAACTTGGACCTCCCGTCCTTGTTATTGAATACATCCTTTGCTTCGACATGTAACCCATGTCGACGAACAAACCCATGTTCGACCCTCGTCATCATCGGCGAGATCGGTCAACCTCTATCCCTTAACTCGGACCTTTCAATAATCATACATTTGCATCGACATGTAACCCCTGCCGATGAACAAACCCAGGATTCGACCCTCGTCATCATCGGCGAGGAAGGTCGACCTCTACCCTAAACTTGGACCTTTCGTCCCTATGAATGAATATACCCTTTGCTTCAGCGTGTAACCCACATCGATGAACAAACCCAGGTTCGACCCTCTTCATCATCAGTGAGGTAGGCCGACCTCTGTCCGTTGGCCTGGACCTTTCGTCCCGGTCAAGAACCACATAGCCTTTGCTTCGACATTTAACCAGTGTCGACGAACCAAACCAGGATCCGACCCCTGTCATCATCGACAAGGCCAGTCGGCATCCTGGCAAACAAGCTCTCCTGTGTTCCGGAGCCTCCGGGGAATCAAAAGAAAAAAAAGGGGGGGGGAGAAACAGAAATGGGGTTAAAAATAGAGATACCCCGCCAGCTTTGTTCCTAAATGGGGACAAGGGAAAAAATGGCTATAACCTGGCTGTGGCGAAAACTCGAAAGGGCGCTGTAGGTAAAATCGGGTACCCCGCCACGTGAAAACCTGAGAGGGCGCATGGGCAAAAGCAAATGGGGGCTAACTCCGGTGAAAACCCGAAATGGCGCTTGAGTTGGTAATTTGGTTAAAAAACTGATGAAATGAATGAATAGAAAAAAAAACGATGATAAAAATGATGATGAAATGAAAAGATGATGTAGTAACGGGTTTATCCTCGTTCGTCATTCCATCCCAAACTACCTTTTTGACCCTTGTCACCATCGGCAAGATCGGTCGCTACCCTTTACGGTCCTTGTCACCATCGGCAAGACCGTCTACCCTTTTTGACCCTTGTCACCATCGGCAAGATCGGTCGCTACCCTTTTCGGTCCTTGTCACCATCGGTAAGACCGTCTACCCTTTCCGGTCCTTGTCACCATTGGCAAGACCATCTACCTTTTCGACCCTTGTCACCATCGGCAAGATCGGTCACTACCCTTTACGGTCCTTGTCACCATCGGCAAGACCGTCTACCCTTTCTGGTCCTTGTCACCATCGGCAAGATCGCTACCCTTTTCGGTCCTTGTCATCATCGGCAAGATCGTCTACCCTTTCCGGTCCTTGTCACAATCGGCAAGACTACCTACCTTTTCGACCCTTGTCATCATCGACAAGATCGGTCGCTACCCTTCTCGACCCTTGTCACCATCGGCAAGATCGGTCGCTACCCTTTACGGTCCTTGTCACCATCGGCAAGACCGTCTACCCTTTTCAACCCTTGTCACCATCGGCAAGATTGGTCACTACCCTTTACGGTCCTTGTCACCATCGGCAAGACCGTCTACCCTTTTTGACCCTTGTCACCATCGGCAAGATCGGTCACTACCCTTTCCGGTCCTTGTCACCATCGGTAAGACCGTCTACCTTTTCGACTCTTGTCACTATCGGTAAGATTGGTCACTACCCTTTCCGGTCCTTGTCACCATCGACAAGACCGTCTACCCTTTTCGACCCTTGTCACCATCAGCAAGATCAATCGCCACCCTTTGCAGTCCTTGTCGCCATCGGCAAGACCGTCTACCCTTTCCGGTCCTTGTCACCATCGGCAAGACCGTCTACCTTTTCGACCCTTGTCACTATCGAAAAAATTGATCGCTACCCTTTACGGTCCTTGTCACCATCGGCAAGACCGTCTACCCTTTTCGACCCTTGTCACCATCGACAAGGTCGGCCAGCATTTCCCCAAATCGGGCCCCGGTAAAAACCCGAAAGGGCGCTTGGGTCAGTAATGTAATTACTATAAAGTATATGCTATGCCTCTGAGTGGCACTCCCATCAGTTGTCCCACTGGTAATAAAGCCTAGCCCGGATGGACCTCTCATCAGCCAGTAGTCATATTTTCAACATTTCTTGTCGGCAAGACTTACATCTGCACCAATCTGGCAACCTCTGGAACCCCGTCACGCAGTGGAGCGAGGTCCCCATCCTTTCCTTGAAAGGGTGGACTCTCTCCTGCGGTGCAGATATGGGTATACTTCCAAGCAGGTCGCCAAAGTTGCCACAAGATATGATAGAATACAAGTGCAAAGGTGGACACCTAAAACAGTAAAGGAAACTTGTATTTCATTACAAAAAGGAGGGGAATGATTACAAAAGGGGCCCTTCGGAGGGGGCGAATTACAAAGGCAGATCAGCTAAGATCGCCTGAAAATATCCGCAAAGTCAATGAGCCCAACATGTAGAGCCGCTCCCAGTTCACGAAGCTACATTTCTTCCTCCTGAACGTGAGTCACCTCAGTCTCTAGGGATGCGACTCGGCCCTCCAGTAAAGAAGACTCCTCGATGCCTTGAACTTCTGCAGCCTCCAGCTGTGGTATCTCAGCTTCAATGGTAGCCAATTCAGCCTGGAGTTCTTCCCGTCGGCTACATAGAATATGTGCCCGAGCAGCTAAAGTTTCAACATGGGCCTTGCTCTTCTGAAGATCGGAGGTTAGAGACGTCAGCTCCGCCTGACAGTCAGCTTTCTGCAGCTTGAGGGCCGCTAGCCGGTCGTTCATCACCCTCCCAAGAAAGTCCCGGCGGTTTACAAATTTTAGCAGATACAGCACCCGCTGGGTCCAGGTGTTCAAAGGATAGCCTAATGCCTGTAGCCCGATCGTCAATCGCCCGGCCACTTCCTTCAACTAGGGGTAAGATAGTGTCGGCTGAGACTCCACGACCTGGTGCAACATCTCCAAATACTGCCAGACAAAGTCCTCCGATGAAGTAAAGCCCAGGGAGGCTACCGGAGCCACCTCAAAGGTCACCTCCCTGACTATAGAATCCCATAAGCCAATATCTGGCTCGGAAGAAGAAGATGGAATGGCTACCAGAGCCGAAGTAGCAGGTACCACGGCAGCATGCTCTTGCTCCGTCATGTTCCTTGAAGAATTCTCTCCTACAGGTGTTGGAAGAGGCAGAGGTTCCAACCCTATTTCTGGCACGGATGGAGCTGTAGGGTCAGGCGCAATAGTCATTATGGCCGCCAGGACAAAGGCAGAACCCCTTGACGGGTCAGCTTCAGCTCTCAATTCTGTTGCCGGCACCAGGGCGAGACTCTCTCCCAGCGAGCTCAGCTCCATTGATGATACTTCGACAGCTGCGTGTATTCTTACTGGCACAGGGTGAAGTATGGTAACTACCTCTGAAGAAGACACGGTGGCTAGTGGTAGCATATCCAAAGCTTCCGACGAAGCCACGATGGCATCAAAAGATGATACCAGAGGGTGATCGGCTGCGTCAGACTCCTGGAACAAGATTCCAGTAAGCACC
Organism: Amorphophallus konjac; assembly: GCA_022559845.1. Taxonomy (NCBI): domain Eukaryota; kingdom Viridiplantae; phylum Streptophyta; class Magnoliopsida; order Alismatales; family Araceae; genus Amorphophallus; species Amorphophallus konjac. The sequence continues at coordinate 374,663,676 of CM040118.1, read as the reverse complement.
AAAATGGCAGAAAGGAATGGAAAGATATGTAGCCCCGTAGAAGGGCAGGTGGAACTTACTATGGCTGCAGCATCCATCTCTTCAAGTGCCTGGGTAGAAGATTCTAACTCTCCAGATGAAGCAACAAAAGGAGGGGTTATCTCCACCTCCATGTCTAACCTGACAAATTCTTCCGGCAATATTCCCTCAGATGAGGTCATCGGCAACCTCGGAGGACTAAAAATCAAAGGATCGCTCAACGGTATAAAGGGTGCCGCTGCCCCTTTGCTGGCTGCCGCAGGTGCTTGTTTGTCACCTCCTGAAGAATCATAATCAATTTCTTCATCAGAAGGGGTGGCAGAACTACCGCAAGAAATGTCTATGCTGATCTCGGGTTGGCCCGCCTCCTCTATCACCTTACGGGCCTCTGAGCGGGTGATTACACGCCGCGACGGGATAGCACCCTTCTTCAGCGCAGTCTTATGTCCTTCATGTTGTGAAGGAACATCCGCGACAGGTGTCTCAACCACTGTGCTAACCACTCCTGCCGCTACAACAAACATACACATAAGGCAGGGCAAAAAGGATCAATAAGAAAGAAGAGTCAGAAGGATGGCAGTCACTTGGCTCACCCTCGGCCTCACTGGCAGGTGTGGGAGAAGGGAGTCTGACATCCTCCTCAGTAGCGGGGAGACTCTCCCCCGTGGCTTCAACTGTTTTGGTCACCCCTACCGTGGCTATGACAGAAGACCCTATGTCTCCCGTCTCCAGGACGACCTCCTCAGCACGTGTGGTGGTGCCAACTGCTCCTTGAGCTGAGGTCAAAAAGGGAAAACGTCAGAGGAGTGAAGACGTCATGAAGAGAACACTCCTTTAGACCGCGAAGAAAAGTGATGTCACCTTCAGCTGCTTGCTGAGTGGCCTCTTTATGGGTGGTAAACTGCTCAAATGACGACACTTCAGGTAGAGGAGCCTCAGCCGCATCAGCCGAAGACTGCTTGGAAGAAGTTTTCGAGCTTTCTTCACTCGGCCTATTGCAACTTTCAGCGCGGAGGCCACTCTCTTTTTACCAGGTGGCAGTGGAGTAGTGGTCGGCACCGGTGCGAAAGCCTCAAAATATTTCAGCTTCTGGGCCTGGGAGATGATCTTCCTATAAAGTCCCTGCTGCTTTATATCTGGACGGTCTGTCAAATGAGACACATGCCGTTATAAAAAGAATGGAGCAACAAACTACTCTACATGCCAACTAAAGAAGACTTTACCTGCTGGGCCATTGTAAAAAGACGAGAGGGGCCAATACTGTTAAGCCACCTCCTTGCTTCGGGATGCAGCCTCCCGAACGAGCCAGCAGATGTCGCCGATCTTCTTGCACTTCTCAACTAGGTCGGCCAAGTCCGCATGACCACGGGAAGCTATGCAATGATATAAGCCAAGGTGGTCGAAGCCCCAGCCATCGGCATAATGAAAAGATACAAACAAAGGCTTGTCTAGAACACTTGCTATGGGACTGTCAAGGGTCAGTCCATGGACATTCATCAAGACGAATAGCCAAGACGTGTGTTGATAATATGTCAGGGTTATGTCTTCTCTATTAACAAACACCCGGTACGGGCAAAAGCGGTCAACCTCACACTTCCATGAAACTGCTTTGGAGAGCGGCTCCTCAATTGGGAATGGGTACTGCTGAAGTTCCAAGCGGGAACCACCAATCTGGCACAGATGTTCTAAATTCTACGTGAAAGTATCTTCATCTATGTCAGCAAGCACAGGCACCAGTTGTTCAGTTGCTTCCTCTTTTGCGGCTTTCCTGTGTACTATTTATGCCTCTACCTCCTTCGGATGTTGGGAGAACAGCCTCTTCAAATGGGCTTCTTCAATATCAAAAATTGGCCTGGGCTGCTGGCTCAGAAAGGTGTGCTCAGCTACATCCTAGCATGCCACCCTGGCATTGCGATAAAAGCCCGTTCGAGCATTCCACCACTTTATATACTCTGGAGTGACCCGGGGAACGCGGTTCGGCACCGGCACTCTGAAAACATTGGCGTCCCAGCGGTGAAAGTAGTCCCACCAGGAGCGACCCTGAACTACAACAGTCGAGCCGTGCTTCGACCTGCTATCCAGAGGAAACAGGGCAACCGAAGGCGAGATGTGCTGATCATAGCCAAAATTTCGGCCAAACCTGAAAGGATAGTAGGTTTCTAAATGAACCACGCCCCCCTTTCTAAACACTAAGACACTGTGACGAATTGATAAAGCCCAATCAATGAGCTCAGGCTCCAAGATTGGCTGGGTCACGGTGTTGCCTGAAATGAAATGTGTGAAAGTCTCCACTGCCTCAAGCTTACATTCACGATGGCGAATCACCAATGGAGCGGAATGTGCGGCCAAATTCCAAAAATGGATGGTCCCTGCTGAATCCATCGGAACCCTTGTCAGCCGGCCTCGGATGGAGAAAAGCTGATGAGACACTGGACCGAGTTCAACACTAGCAAATTCCAGCATCCTGGGATATAATGTCACTGTCTGTAGAGTCCTGGGAGCCAGCTCTGGGAACAAATTGCACACCCAGGCATTATTGAAGAAATGAAACGGCCCCACTATTCTAAAAGAGCGGGGGACCCGATGCCTATGAATATCTCCAAGAGATTTGTAGATCAGGCAGAGTGTTGTTGGGCATAGTGCAAGCCGCATGCCCCAAGCCATCTGACAAGCCGGGTATATTGCCTCCGGCCTAATGACTGTCTCATCTCCCTGTGGGAGGGCAAAAGTGCACAGCCAGAAAGTAAGGTAAGCCGCACAATGCGTAAGGGGATCCGCCCAAGTGGGATTCGGTCCTCCGCGACTAATCCGTCGAAGGGAAGTAGGCAGCGCCGACTTGAACTTGGGTGGTTTGCTGGGCTTACCTGCAATAGGAGCTACATGGGGAAACTCACTATACTTCAGAGGGCCGCCGAAGAAATATTGAATCCAATGTCCCACTCGGACTCTCAATTTGCTGCTCTTCTCTCGGGGCTGATACCCCCTCGAGGATCCCCTATTCAGCGCCAAGCAGAGGGAGCGGTACGCTTTCATCAAGTACCGGTATGAGTAGCCAAAATAGTACTCACCCTCACCATCTGTCTCGTCCTTAATGAAGTCATGGAGGTATACCTCCTCATAGGGGTCTCCATTGATCGGCAGACCCGACAACTGTGACAGGCTCCAGAGGTCCAGAGAAGTTTCACCCTCCGCTGTATAGAAAGTATTGAACTGTGGGCAGAACACTTCGAACATGCCGCAGCACAACCCTTTCGAGATGGGGTACCTGAAATGGGACGCATACACACTGTGATACACCTCGGCCCTGACCAGCAATGGCGCATACTCCTTCAGAACATATTCTGTAAATTCTACCGCTCCTACGCGGAAGAGATGGGCGTCGATCACTTTCGTGTCGGTAAACCACCCAGCAGCCAACTGGAATTTGAACTGGACAGCCAAGCAGTTCAAGACGAATGGCTCATCTCTATAGCCCTACTTGATAGGCGCCAAGAATAAACTGTAGCCGGGTTTCTCTCTGTTGACCCGACCTGCAGTGGTGTCCCACCTAGCTGGTGTGAATTCTGGAGCCCGTGCTAGCATTTTCTGCTCTGCCTCCAGCTCTGTTACCCCCAAGACGGCGTGCCACTTGCGCCGCTCTCCCAAAAGATAGATGGTGTCTCCGCGATACACGGAGCCTTTCAAGCTGTCCCGGTCCACCAACATGGCCCGTTCCACCATCCGAGCCAGCATGACGTCTCTCTTCCCCGAGACACTGAAAGTGCAGATGAATAGTGCAAGATGACGATCCTTCAGGAAGTCCGGGTGATACCCGTCATCCCGATTGAAGTTCAGCCCTCCCTCGACGGTCACAACACGAGAGGAGGATACTGTATCTGTTTCGGAGTCGGAGGATTCATCGACTATGGCGATCCTCCCAAGACCCCGGTCTAGTTGTCCGACGTTCCTCCAAGTCACAATAGGGCCAGATGCCCCGCCCTGGGAAGAAGTGTCGACATCAGCAACGCCAGAAGCAACACGACTGGAAGAGGAGGCCATTTCAGCAGCTGCAGGCAAAATCAAGGGAAAATAAGATAATATGAAGACAAGAATAGAAAAAGAAAATTTCAAAGAAAATTTTGACAGCATCTCCCCTTATCCGGAGTATGCCCAGAAGTCAAATAGGAGAACACCCACCAAGAGGGGGTGACTCTGTATCAAAGAGGGACGTAGTCCCGAATGAGAATGAACAGAAGGAAACCTCGCGATGAGAGGAGAAGAAATGAGGGAGGAGAGACTATCCCCGCCGATCGTCGCTGCAGTGGAAGACAAGGAGGCCGAAGAGAGAGAAAGCTGAATGCAAAATGAGCTTTCTCCATCCTCTCGGCGCCTAAATAGGCAAGCCCCCGAGGCACGCCGAGACGACCCCCGCGCCGAGAAAGAATCGTGCCAAAAGGCGCACCGAGAGCACCTCCACGCCGAGAGCTTTACAAAAGGGGCGCACCGATGCTGGCCGCACCGAAGAACACCCCTCTACGAGAGCGACAAAGAAGGAGGCGCGCCGAAACAAGTGCTGTGCCGATATGAAACTCGCGCCAGTTAGGTGTTGTGCCGAGATGACCATGCCGAGATCGTCAACAGCACCGGTTGGCTGACCCAGGGGTGCTGCAATCAGAAGATTAAACCAAGAATGCTGATGTCTGTCCGAGTATGCTTACAAATACTGGGATTATACAAACAGAATGAAGACTCAGAGTCACAAAAAATGAACAACGAATAGGAGCAGACCTGAAGAAATTACAAGGTGCGGTGCAATGTACACCCGCATGTCCCGTGTCACTCATCCTTCGCTTACGCCACCTGCGGGTGGGGGGCATTTGTTGACACCTAAAATATACCAGGAGAGACCAAAGCAGACTCAGGGCTCTGAAGGTCGATCAAAGGTGCGGCTCATGTACCATCCCTGGAAGTTATGAGAATCAGAATAGAAGAGATCCACTACCCCTAACACTCTGTCCGGCTAAAGCCATCTCTGGCTAGGCCGCTATCCAGCACTGCTGTCATTCAGATAGTCAGGCTGATAAGACTATAACAAAATCTAGGCAACCATCTACCTGCTGGAAAGGATCTTCAGATAAATCTGATGCTCACAGAAAAGGGTTCAGGTAGCCTCACGCTCGGTCGTGAATACAAGGCGTCAGGCAACCTCGGGTAGAGCATCTACTCTGAGAAGCCCACCACGCTGACGAAGGGAGCCCATTAGGTTGATCCCGGCGCCGAATGATGGAAAATGGGCCAAGCCCAACACGAGTTGAGGCGTGCCGAGAAGCTTCTTGCTGGCGCGCCGGGGAGCTCGTGCCGAGAGGCTAAGGGCCATCCCTCTATAAAGACTACCTACTGCCCTTCGAACAACAACGGAGGGAACAACAACAACGGAGGGAACAACAGCAAAGGAGGGAACAACAACAACGGAGTAGACAACAACAACAACAGGAGAGAGGACATAAAGAGGGGATAGAAGATAGAAGAAAAGAAGAGGCAATAGAGGGAATAGGGAGCAGTAGCCACTGAAAGAAAGGGGAGCTCGAGAGCCCTCTATAGAAGCTGAAGAGAAGAGAGAGTGGCAGAGACTCGAAGGAAGAAGCAAGGTGGGGTTGGCTGTCCGACGCCCCGAGGGGCTACAGTTCTCTTCCCCCTTGTTCTGTCTGGATATTTCCTTCTTCTTCTTTTGTATCTCTGCTTTCGAGCATCTTCGCTCCAGTAGCATTGAATGCTAATGTAACCCTGTTGTCAGGGATAGAGTTTGTGTATATGTTTTTGGTTGGATTTTCTTCTAAGTTCGATTTGTGTACGCCGTTTAGATGAAATAGTTAATAAAAGTGGGCTGAGTTTTGCCCTTTCATTATTTTTTTTTCTCTCTTCCCCTGCATCCGAGGTTCAATATCTGCAACGGCTACCGCAAGCCACATATATATGATAGTTTAATCTTCTAGATCTGCTGAAGGCTTCTCTGCTATTTTTCCTCATCACCTCATATCCACGTCGAGGGCCTGAGATAGTCTATCTCATGGCTTCTCGTCTATGAAATGAAGAGGGATAGACTCAGAAGCTTCCGTCTGTGGTTCTGCCCCAGTGAGGCGAGGGAAGGCTGCCATCCCCTTGGATTATACCCTCTCTATAACCCCCCTTCAGTGGTTGTCAAACCCTTGAATAAACCCTCTTTACAGATCCCTGAATAAACCCTCCTTTAAAGCTCCAGAACCCCCTTGAAGCCACCACTCCAAAGGAAAATATCTTCAAAACCTCGCTGAAACGCTCATTTCAGAAGCCCTCCCAGCCTCCCGGCGTGAACCCTTCTCGGCGCGAGTCTCGCACCGAGGACTGCCCGCGCCGGTTGAGCTTCTCCCATCGCGCCGAGACCTCTTGGGGTACTGGTCGCGCCGAGGCCTCCATCCCCCCTTTGTGCCAAGGCCGGCCATGCCGATAGCTTCGTGCCGACACTCTTCTGAGCCATGCCAGCCTTGGTCATGATACTCCATCCGTCTAAAGGAGAAATACTATCCTTCCCTAGACCCTCGTGGGAGCTATATCAAAGGGGTTAATCCCCCCACATTCTGCCAACCCAATAAGTCACGGAGTTCTACCACTGTATGTCCTCCGTTGACTATACATGGGGACATTAATGAATCTCACAATACGTGGATAACGTCCCATAAGATTGAGATCCTTTTCAGATCTAGGGCTATGCCCGCCTCCCTTTTGGTTTCTGCTCCGACATTTCGTGAGTGGATGACCTATAATACCCTTTTGGCACATTCCAAAATAAGGGGAGGTGCTGTCAAAATTCATCCCCGTGCTTTATTTCATAGTGTGGCATAATGTTTCCATTGAAATGATTAATTTAACCCCAACTGTTTCCAGAGACCTGAGTTATACCATCTCATGACACTTTGGCCACCACCGATAAAGGGGAATATAAACATCACAATCACATGGTCTCCTTAGGCCTCATGTGGATGAGCCTACCCTCACCCTCACCCCACCCAAATACAACCATGGACGAACCCATGAAACCCCAATCAAACGTAGAATATCCCTTCGGACTCACAAAGCCCTCACAACACTTGAAAAACCAATAAACACTCAGTCATCGGCGCCACAAGTCCTCCCGGTGCAACCTCTTCCCGGCGCCACTTTCACGCCGGGTGAAGGGTGCGCTGGCAGGATGGTCGCGCCGACCCCAGCCGCGCCGGTTCATCTTCGTGCCGAAATCCAGCCGCGTCGGTTCACTCCAATATCAACCCTTGCTCAAATATCTACCCCCCATCAACTTCATCGAACCCAAAGCCAGTCTAGACCTGGTACCCTAACCTCCATGAACCATCATATCAGTTCCCACCGTAGTATGGGGGTTTCATTGTAGCACCCCGTATAAAAATATATAAATATATATATATTTATTAATAATATTTCCCCAATAAAAAAAAATATTAGATAAACTCTAGAGGAAGCTTAAGTAAGAGGTTGGAACACGAAGTTGTCATATGTAAAGATTATTCACTTGACAAGTGGCTTCCTAGTGTAGTTGGTTAAGTAACTTACGTTTCAACCCAATGACCAGGGTTCAAATCCTATCATCCACCATTTACCTTTTGTGCCAATTAATTATACATTATAGGCTAGCAACGTACAGACTTGGTAAATAGGCTAGCAATAGCAATGTAGAGACTTTGTTGCGGGCTGCAGCAACGTATAGACTTTGAGCCACCGCAGTAACCGCAGCAATGTATAGACTTGAGCTGCAGTAATGTATAGACTTTGAATTGCACAAATGGCCAATGTATAGACTTGAGCTGCAATGTATAGACTTGGAGTTGCAGCAATGTATAGACTTTGCACAAATGGCCAATGTATAGACTTGAGCTGTAATGTATAGACTTTGAGAGGGTACAGACTTTGTGATGGAAGCCAATGTATAGACTTTGAGAGGGAGAGGATGTACAGACTTGTGAAGCCAATGTATAGACTTTGAGAGGATGTATAGACTTTGTGATGGAAGCCAATGTATAGACTTTGAGAGGGAGAGGATGTACAGACTTGTGAAGCCAATGTATAGACTTTGAGAGGATGTACAGACTTTGAGAGGGAGAGGATGTACAGATAGACTTTGAGAGGGAGAGGATGTACAGACTTTGTGAAGCCAATGTATAGACTTTGAGGAGGCCAATGTATACACTTCGAGGATGTACAGACTTTGAAAGTGTGCACATTGAAGAGGGATCATGTATGAATGTGGGAGACAGACTTTACGATCTGGGCCATGGATTGGCTGTCCAAACATTATCCCTTATCTCTCCAGCCTGTACAAGCTGTAAAGCCCCATTATTCCAGATCTTGCCCGCCTATTCGGTCATACCAAACCCTATAACATACCCTTTGCTACCCCCATTCTAGGTTAGCTAAGGTTGGGGCAAAGCTCTGCAGGGATTACAAAGTCACTTAGAAGGGTTCTGCTACTACTAGAGATCTTCCAACAAGGTAGGTGATCTCAACTTTTAACTAAACTAGTAGCTAATCTAGGATGATTAGTCTAGGCATTTAGTCTTAGGCTCATTTCCATGCGATATTTAGTGTTTATAAAGCATGTGTTAGCTTAAATCTAGGACATTAGCATGTATTAGCTTCATACCTAAGATAATTAACATGTATTAGCCTTATACCCAGAATAATTAGCAAGTATTAACAAGTATTAGCAAGTATTAGTCTCACACCTAGAATAATTAGCATGTGTTGGCTTAAATCTAGGATGATTAGCATGTATTAGCTTTATACCCAAGATAATTAGCAAGTATTAGTCTCATACCTAGAATAATTAGCATGTGTTAGCTTAAATCTATGATGATTAGCATGTATTAGCGTTGTACCTAAGATAATTAGCATGTATTAGCCTTATACCCAAGATGATTAGCATTGATTAGCATGTATTAGCTTCAATCTAGGGTAGTTGGCATGTATTAGCTTCATATCCATACGATATTTCCGTGTAACGCAAGTTTTATCGTGTTTTTACGTAACCTATTAGTTTAGCTATTAACTAACCTGTTAACATACCTAATTAACATGTTAGTTAATCTACTAACTAATTAGCATACCTAATTAATATGTTAGGTAGCCTATCCAGAAACCTTGTCTCCATTTAGTTCCTTTAAAAATGAAAACTAGTATGATACGTCATGTTAAAAATCTGATATTTAAGTAACTAAAGCATCAAATGAGTGCATGAATAAAGATCTATAATTCTTACAGCTTTCTCTATCTATCCATGTCATTAGTTTTACCTAAATCAACTTAAATCAAAGGGCGTCCCTGACCCGGACGCTATTCACTGAACAACGGCTGTAGAACAGACGCTCATTTTAAATAGGAAATGGGCAAACTGCCCCTCTGTGAAGGGCCCCCCCTTGGGCACCTATAAAAAAAAAATTTTCATGGCAGCCCCTAGGGTGCCTTTTAATAGAAGGTGGCAGACCCAAGGGCGCCTTCTTCTAAGAGATGGCAGCCCCATGGGCGCCTTCTAATGGCATGATGTTAAACTAATCGTCTAGTTAACCCTAGCTTAATCAAAGATTAATATCTTAAGCCGTTTTGAGCAGATATGAACTGCAGGGTCGACCCAGCCTGTTCACCGCGTTGACGCGATGAACTGCAGAGTCGACCCAGCCTGTTCACAGGGTCGACCCAGCCTGTTCACCGCGTTGACACGATGAACGGCAGAGTCGACCCAACCTGTTCACAGGGTCGACCCAGCCTGTTCACCGTGTTGACGCGATGAACTGCAGAGTTGACGTGATGAACTGTAGAGTCGACCCAGCCTGTTCACAAGGTCGACCCAGCCTGTTCACCGCGTTGACGCGATGAACTGCAGAGTCGACCCAGCCTGTTCACAGGGTCGACTCAGCCTATTCACCGCGTTGACGCGATGAACTGCTGAGTCGACACAGCTGGCTCATTGCGTTAACGTGATCATTAGGCTTTCACTTTTGCCATCTCCACTGATAGATGGCAGCCTGAGAGGTGACATTTAACTCCTGACAGGGTCCTCTAAACCCTGTATAGTTCCCAGGAAGGGCATCCCACAGTGAGGGTGTCGTTTCTAAAATTGTCAGGTGGCCCATAAGGCACCTCTCTTATCTAGTTTTTTTCCGTGTATCAAATGTTACTGGCTCCACTCCTAGTTCATCCCTACACATCAATACGCCCTTGGATTCCATTCCATAATTCCACCTTATATATCATACTGGTCAAACCTTGAAATTTCATATTGGCTATAAATGAGAGTGGATGTCAACAAACATGATTAATGCTGTGCATATAGGGCCCGGTCTGGTCCTGGGAGGAGCACCCGAAGGTACTTGTGCCCATGGGAGTTTATTGACCACGGTGTTTGGCATTGTACCTGAGTACTTGCTTGCTAGGCTTTAGACATTCCACTCATTCTCGTGATATTACTTGATTGATTTGACTTGAGACCCGCAGAAGGGTAAAGTTTTTGCTTGAATGAAATTAATAAATAGCCAATTCCAATTTTTCATGCTTAAATTTATATTACTTTCTATTACTTGCTTGACATGAGTTCTTACTCTCTTGGAAAGATTTTGTTAATTCCAGTTATTACTTGCTTGAATCTCTTGCTATTGCTGCATTGAAGTTAGAATCCTTATACTCTCACTTGTTATTCCTTCACTGCTCTTGTCGATTTTTACAATCCTTGATATCTACTCATCTACATGCATAACTTTACTGACATTAATTGAACTTGTAAACCACTTAAAGCATGTTAAATCTTGAGATGTAATTCTTACTGAGCGATTCGCTCATCTAGTTGTTTTCTAATATTTTCAAGTAATTTGGATGTCAACCAACACTCGGAAGGGAATGAGACTGAGTGATGAATGTTAGAGTGAAGTTATCAAATTTTCATGTCCTTTGTGTTATTGTATTAGTTTACTTATGTCAGTTGTATCAATTCATCTATGTCATTTGTATTAGTCAACTTGATTAGAACTGCTTAAGATTTGAAGTCTAGTCGTTGGACTCTGGGAACATATGTATTTGTCCTTTGATTAGTTGTGACAATTATCAGCTCGTACTATTTGTATTAATTTCGAGTTAAATCTTAGTTATTTGTACACTCTAATATTTACATGATTGACACGATCTATATAGACGTGTCACGCCTTCGGGTAATCTTCCGTTCTCGGGACGTGATAGTCTTCGTGGTATCAGAGCCTAGGTTTTTAAACCTAGGGAACTAGAAAAAAAAATAAACGGTTAGAAATTGAAATCTAAGTAAAAACTTGAGTCCAAGGATAGGTAAAACCCAAGTTCAAGAATAGATATACCTTACCCGGTGAGATGGATAGAGCCATGGGTTAAGTTCTATAATGACTTTCGACCTTACAAGTAAATCCGATCTTTATCATACTTAACTCTTTTGTAGGATCATGGCTGCGGAAAGAGCACAATGGCGCGAGATACAGCGCACCGTGCAAGGCCTCACACAGGCACTACAGCAAGTGGCCCAAGGTGGAGCAAATCGTGGAGCAGGAGATCTCCACCGAAGTTTCCGTAACATGAACCCACCGAGGTTCACGGGTTCGTCCGACCCCGAGGATGCCGAGAATTGGCTAAAGGAGATGGAACGAATCTTCCGTGTGATGCAATGCGCGGATGAAGAGAAGGTTTTACTTGCCATATTCCAACTAGAGCGGGACGCTCGATGCTGGTGGGAATCCATACAAGCAACACTGCCAGAATACCATGTCACATGGGATGAATTCATGGAGCATTTCAACAACAAGTACTTCTCCGATCATATCCAGGAAAAGAAAGCCACGGAATTCGCCGTTCTAAAACAACGGGGCTTGAAAGTGGCCGAGTATGAGGCCCAATTCTCCAGATTATCTAGGTATGCACCCCACTTGATGTGTAAGGAAAAGATGAAGGCGAGAAGATTCCTCAACGGGCTTCGGCCCCATTATATCACACAACTTGCCCCGATGGACATCCAAGTCTATTCGGAGATGGTTCGGCGTGCTCAACTGCTGGAAGACGCCACCGAATTATCTGAGAGAATCCAAGGAAGAGACACAAAGGAACCCATCACAAGCCCGGGAAAATTCAAACAATCCTTCAACAAGAAGCGATTCTTCATGGGAAGGGAGCCCTCTAAGGCGAAGAAATTCCAGAAGAATGACAGGCCATTCTCCACCACCACACCATCAAAGGAGATTTGCAAGTATTGTGATAAAGCTGGTCATAAGATCGAGGAATGCTGGAGAAAGTTAAGAGCTTGTCTTCGATGTGGGAGCCGAGAGCATCGAATCCCAGACTGCCCACTGATGAAGGAACAAGACACCAAAGACGAGAAGCGTCCGGTAAAGAAACAAGGCCGTCTGCAAGCTCTCCAAGAGACGGAACCCACTAAAGGTGGAATTGTGGAAGGTACTCTCACTATTTGTTCAAAAACTGCTCAAGTTTTATTCGATACCAGAGCAACTCATTCATTCGTTTCCAAGAACTTTGCTGCTTCATTTTCTAAGAAACATGAACTATTAGATTTGGTCATATCTACACCTCTTGGGAATGAGTCTGATATCACTTATCACTATCCAAACTGTGAAGTGATGATTATGCAAAATAATTTACCTGCTGACCTGATATGCCTAGATATAAAGGGTTATGATGTCATACTAGGTGTCGACTGGCTATCCACATATCAAGCAACTGTAGATTGCCGGCATGGCAAGGTAACTTTCATAGATTTCCCAGAGCTAGTTTACAATAGCCCTCGGAGTAAATCACTTCTTATATCAGCACTCCGAGCTAGTAAACTTATGAATAAGGGATGCATGGCTTTCATAGCATTCGTGACTGCCACGGAAGTCGAGAAGGTTAAACTTGAAGACATCCGTGTAATTCGGGATTTTCCTGATATTTTTCCAGAAGATTTAACCGGCTTACCCCCGGAAAGGGAAGTGTCATTCACAATCGACCTTGTCCCTAGTGCTGATCCTATTTCCAGGGCACCATACAGAATGTCCCCTGCTGAGCTGAAGGAACTAAAAGAGCAGCTAATGGAGTTATTGAAACAAGGGTTTCATCAGGCCGAGTACTTCCCCATGGGGAGCACCCATGCTATTCGTCAAAAAGAAGGACGGATCGATGAGATTATGCATAGATTATCGGCAGCTAAATCACCTTACAATCAAGAACAACTATCCACTGCCAAGGATTGATGAGTTGTTCGATCAACTATCTGGAGCTTTATATTTCTCCAAGATTGATCTTCGTTCTGGTTACCACCAATTGAAGATCAAAGAAGAAGACATTCATAAAACGGCATTCCGAAGCAGGTATGGGCATTACGAATTTACTGTTATGCCTTTTAGACTAACAAATGCCCCCGCAGCTTTTATGCAGTTAATGAATAGCATATTCAGGCCCTATTTAGACCGATTTATTGTGGTCTTTATTGATGATATTCTGATCTATTCAAAGACCGAAGAGAATCATGAAGAACACCTCAAGAAGGCATTACAGATATTAAGGGGAAACAAGCTATATGCCAAATTCAGCAAATGCGAGTTTTGGCTCGAGGAAGTATCCTTCTTAGGCCATATCATTTCGAAGAACGGAATTGCTGTTGACCCATGAATGGTCGAAGCCGTGAAGAACTGGGAACGACCCATAAATGTAACTGAGATTCGGAGCTTCTTGGGTCTAGCTGGTTACTACCGGCGTTTTATAAAGGACTTCTCCAAAATTGCTGTTCCCTTGACCAGGTTAACCCGCAAGGAAGTGCCTTATGAGTGGAAGGAAGACTGTGAAAACACTTTCCAAACTTTGAAGGATCTCTTGACCACTGCTCCAGTCTTATCATTACCAATGGAAGGAGAAAAATATGAGGTATATACCGATGCTTCTGGTATTGGCCTCGGATGTGTATTGATGCAGAATGGGAGAGTCATTGCATACTCTTCCCGACAATTGAAGAAACATGAAGAGAACTACCCAGTTCACGACTTAGAACTGGCCGCAGTAGTATTCGCTTTAAAGATCTAGAGGCACTATCTCTACAGAGAACAATTCACTGTGTACTCCGATCATAAAAGCCTCAAGTACTTATTCTCCCAAAAGGAGCTGAACATGCGGCAAAGGCGTTGGCTCGAGTATCTCAAGGATTTCGACTTCACTATACAGTACCATCCTGGTAAGGGTAATTCCGTAGCTGATGCCCTTAGTCGAAAGCCGAGAACAATATTGGCCAACTGCATGATACAAGAATGGAAACTGCTGGAGAAATTCTCTGAGCTTGATATCAGCACAGATGAGAAGAACATGTGTATTATTCTATCTCATATGAGCCTACATCCAGATTTGCTACCTGAAATCAAGAAGTTACAAGAAGAGGATCCCTCGCTAGTGGAGATAAAGAGCAAGCTAGATGAGAGACTGGATTTCAAGCTGGCACCTGATGGTAGATTACTATTTCATGAACAGACATGTGTGCCCGATTGTCCCAAATTGAAGAAGAAGATTCTTGAAGAAGCTCATAGATCGAGGTACACAATCCACCCTGGAGCCACTAAGATGTACCAAGACTTGAAAAGAACTTTCTGGTGGCCTAACATGAAAAGGGAGGTACCAGACTTTGTGTCTCGTTGCCTCACATGCCAACAAGTGAAGGAGGAACATCAAAAACCCGCCAGAAAGCTACATCCGCTGGATATTCCCAAGTGGAAGTGGGAAGACATTGGCATGGACTTTATCATGGGTTTGCCCAAGTCTAGGGGCGGATATGATGGAATTTGGGTAATTATCGACCGATTAACTAAATCGGCACATTTCTTACCCATCAAAAGTCGATGGTCAGTCGACGTACTTGCTGCCCTATATATTAAGGTGATGGTTAGATTGCATGGAGTTCCCGTCTCGATCGTATCTGACCGAGACCCACGCTTCACCTCTCATTTTTGGAAGGGCCTACAACACTCTTTGGGGACGAAACTTAATTTCAGCATTGCTTTCCATCCCCAGACAGATGGTCAGACTGAAAGGACAAATCAGGTTGTTGACGATATGTTAAGGGCATGTATTATAGATTTTGGCGGAAGCTGGCATGACCACTTACCCCTAGTCGAATTTGCCTACAATAACAGTTATCAAGATAGTATCCAGATGGCACCTTTCGAGGCACTTTATGGCAAGAGTTGTCGATCTCCAATATGCTGGGATGAAGTCGGTGAAAGATAACTTCTAGGCCCAGATATGGTTAGAGATTCAACTGAAAAGATACACCTTATCAGAGAGAGACTCAAGGTAGCTCAGTGCAGGCAAAAATCTTATGCTGATAACAGAAGGAGAGATTTGAAATTTCAAGTAGGCGACCATGTATTTCTCAAGGTATCTCCTGGCCGAAGTATTAGAAGATTCAGTGTTAAGGGCAAGCTTACACCAAGGTTTATCGGTCCATTTGAAGTATTGGAAAGAGTGGGCGAGGTGGCTTACCGTATTGCTTTACCTCCTCAACTCTCAGAAGTGCACAATATATTTCATATTTCTATGCTGAAGAAATATGTGCACGACCCTTCCCATGTCATCGACCATGCTGATTTGGTGATTCAAAGAGATTTTACTTATGAGCAAAGGCCGATGTGGATCCTCGACCGCGAAGTCCGAATTCTAAGGAGCAAGACAATCCCTATGGTGAAAATCCAATGGAATCGATGCTCGGAGCAAGAAGCAACTTGGGAGACCAAGGAATCCATGAAAAGAAGATACCCAGAACTATTTTAGACTGTAAGTATCCTATACTTTTGACGATACCCTTATACAATTGAATTTGGGGACCAAATTCTTTTAAGTAGGGGAGGGTGTAGCACCCCGTATAAATATAGATATATATATATTTATTAATAATTATTTCCAAATAAAAAAAATATATTAGATAAACTCTAGAGGAAGCTTAAGTAAGAAGTTGGAACACGAAGTTGTCATATGTAAAGATTATTCACTTGACAAGTGGCTTCTTAGTGTAGTTGGTTAAGTAACTTGCCTTTTAACCCAATGATCAGGGTTCAAATCCTAGCATCCACCATTTACCTTTTGTGCCAATTAATTATACATTATAGGCTAGCAACGTACAGACTTGGTAAATAGGCTAGCAATAGCAATGTAGAGATTTTGTTGCGGGCTGCAGCAACGTATAGACTTTGAGCCACCGCAGTAACCGCAACAATGTATAGACTTGAGCTACAGTAATGTATAGACTTTGAATTGCACAAATGGCCAATGTATAGACTTGAGCTGCAATGTATAGACTTGGAGTTGCAGCAATGTATAGACTTTGCACAAATGGCCAATATATAGACTTGAGCTGTAATGTATAGACTTTGAGAGGGTACAGACTTTGTGATGATGTACAGACTTTGTGATGGAAGCCAATGTATAGACTTTGAGAGGGAGAGGATGTACAGACTTGTGAAGCCAATGTATAGACTTTGAGAGGATGTACAGACTTTGAGAGGGAGAGGATGTACAGATAGACTTTGTAAGGGAGAGGATGTACAGACTTTGTGAAGCCAATGTATAGACTTTGAGGAGGCCAATGTATACACTTTGAGGATGTACAGACTTTGAAAGTGTGCACATTGAAGAGGGATCGTGTATGAATGTGGGAGACAAACTTTACGATCTAGGCCATAGATTGGCTGTCCAAATATTATTCCTTATCTCTCCAGCCTATACAAGCTGTAAAGCACCATTATTCCAGATCTTGCCCCCCTATCCGGTCATACCATACCCTATAACATACCCTTTGCTACCCCCATTCTAGGTTAGCTAAGGTTGGGGCAAAGCTCTGTAGGGATTACATAGTCACCTAGAAGGGTTTTGCTACTGCTAGAGATCTTCCAACAAGGTAGGTGTTCTCAACTTTTAACTAAACTAGTAGCTAATCTAGGATGATTAGTCTAGGCATTTAGTCTTAGGCTCATTTTCATGCGATATTTAGTGTTTATAAAGTATGTGTTAGCTTAAATCTTGGACGATTAGCATGTATTAGCTTCATACCTAAGATAATTAACATGTATTAGCCTTATACCCATAATAATTAGCAAGTATTAACAAGTATTAGCAAGTATTTGTCTCACACCTAGAATAATTAGCATGTGTTAGCTTAAATCTAGGATGATTAGCGTGTATTAGTTTCATACCCAAGATAATTAGCAGTATTAGTCTCATATCTAGAATAATTAGCATGTGTTAGCTTAAATCTAGGATGATTAGCATGTATTAGCGTCGTACCTAAGATAATTAGCATGTACTAGCCTTATACCCAAGATGATTAGCATTGATTAGCATGTATTAGCTTCAATCTAGGGTAGTTGGCATGTATTAGCTTCATATCCATACGATATTTTCGTGTAACGCAAGTTTTATCGTGTTTTTACGTAACCTATTAGTTTAGCTATTAACTAACCTATTAAAATACCTAATTAACATGTTAGTTGATCTACTAACTAATTAGCATACTTAATTAATCTGTAAGGTAGCCTATCCAGAAACCTTGTCTCCATTTAGTTCCTTTAAAAATGAAAACTAGTATGATACGTCATGTTAAAAATCTAATATTTAAGCAACTAAAGCATGAAACGAGTGCATGAATAAAGATCTATAATCCTTACAGTTTTCTCTATCTATCCATGTCATTAGTTTTACTTAAATCAACTTAAATCAAAGGGCGTCCCTGATCCGGACGCTATTCACTGAACAGCGGCTATAGAACAGACGCTCATTTTAAATAGGAAATGGGCAAACTGCCCCTCTGTGAAGGGCCCCCCCTTGGGCACCTATAAAAAATAAATTTCATGGCAGCCCCTAGGGTGCCTTCTAATAGAAGGTGGCAGACCCAAGGGCGCCTTCTTCTAAGAGATGGCAGCCCCATGGGCGCCCTCTAACGGCATGATGTTAAACTAATCGTCTAGTTAACCCTAACTAAATCAAAGATTAATATCTTAAGCCATTTTGAGCAGATATGAACTGCAGGGTCGACCCAGCCTGTTCACCGCATTGACACGATGAACTGCAGAGTCGACCCAGCCTGTTCACAGGGTCGACCCAGCATGTTCACCGCGTTGACGCGATGAACGGCAAAGTCGACCCAGCCTGTTCACAGGGTCGACCCAGCCTGTTCACCGCGTTGACGCGATGAACTGCAGAGTCGACCCAGCCTTTTCACAGGGTCGACCCAGCCTATTCACAGGGTCGAATCAGCCTGTTCACCGCGTTGACGCGATGAACGGCAGAGTCGACCCAGCATGTTCACAGGGTCAACCCAGCATGTTCACCACGTTGACGCGATGAACTGCAGAGTTGACGCGATGAACTGCAGTGTCGACCCAGTCTGTTCACAGGGTCGACCTAGCATGTTCACCGCGTTGACGTGATGAACTGCAGAGTCGACCCAGCCTGTTCACAGGGTCGACTCAGCCTATTCACCGCGTTGACGCGATGAACTGCTGAGTCGACACAGCTGGCTCATTGCGTTAACGTGATCGTTAGGCTTTCACTTTTGCCATCTCCACTGATAGATGGCAGCCTGAGAGGTGACATTTAACTCCTGACAGGGTCCTCTAAACCCTGTATACTTCCCAGGAAGGGCATCCCACAGTGAGGGTGTCGTTTCTAAAATTGTCAGGTGGCCCATAAGGCACCTCTCTTATCTAGTTTTTTTCCGTGTATCAAACGTTACTGGTTTCCACTCCTAGTTCATCCCTACACATCAATGCGCCCTTGGATTCCATTCCATAATTCCACCTTATATATCATACTGGTCAAACCTTGAAATTCCATATTGGCTATAAATGAGAGTGGATGTCAACAAACATGATTAATGTTGTGCATATAGGGCCCGGTCTGGTCCTGGGAGGAACACCCGAAGGTACTTGTGCCCATGGGAGTTTATTGATCACGGTGTTTGGCATTGCACCTTAGTACTTGCTTGCTAGGCTTTAGACATTTCACTCATTCTCGTGATATTACTTGATTGATTTGACTTGAGACCCGCAGAAGGATAAAGTTTTTACTTGAATGAAATTGATAAATAGCCAATTCCGGTTTTTCATGTTTAAATTTATATTACTTTCTATTACTTGCTTGACATGAGTTCTTACTCTCTTGGAAAGATTTTGTTAATTCCAGTTATTACTTGCTTGAATCTCTTGCTATTGCTGCATTGAAGTTGGAATCCTTATACTCTCACTTGTTATTCCTTCACTGCTCTTGTCGATTTTTACAATCCTTGATATCTACTCATCTACATGCATAGCTTTACTGACATTAATTGAACTTGTAAACCACTTAAAGCATGTTAAATCTTGAGATGTAATTCCTACTGAGCGATTCGCTCATCTAGTTGTTTTCTAATATTTTCAGGTAATTTGGATGTCAACCAACACTCGGAAGGGAATGAGACTGAGTGATGAGTGTTAGAGTGAAGTTATCAAATTGTCATGTCCTTTGTGTTATTGTATTAGTTCACTTATGTCAATTGTATCAATTCATCTATGTCATTTGTATTAGTCAACTTGATTAGAACTGCTTAAGATTTGAAGTCTAGTCGTTGGACTCTGGGAACATATGTATTTGTCCTTTGATTAGTTGTGACAATTGTCAGCTCGTACTATTTGTATTAATTTTGAGTTAAATCTTAGTTATTTGCGCACTCTGATATTTACATGATTGACATGATTTATATAGACGTGTGACGCCTCCAGGTAATCTTCCACGCTCGGGACGTGACATTCATGGTCCTTCATCCATGTCTAAACGGAGCTATATTAACAGGGTCTTACCCCGATATTGTATGCCATTAACCGTCGGGTTTTTCTTCCAACCCTACCGACCCTGGGAGTCTTGCCATTGCAAGCCCTCCAGTGGTCTCTAAAGGGGAACATCAACAAACACCGTGGTAACGGACATTGCCCCGTCACACTCAAATCCTTCTGGATCTCGGGCTACACCCGGCTCTCCTTTCGGCTTCTACCCCGACATTCCGTGGGTGGATGACCTATATTTCCCTTTGGCATAGCCCAAAATAAGGGGATATGCTACCAGATTTACGCCATAACACTGTTATCATGTCCCGCGTAGCATGGTTTTCTATGCACGTTTCGCATCCCGTTAGTGGAATTAGCGTAATAGTCTCATCTTGTTTTGCCCCCGAGGCATCCTTTCTTGGCAACTAATCAAGGGTTGTCCTTCTTTGGAAGGACGTAATTAACGTCATAGCCTTTATGGTATGACGAAATCCGGGTCCCGACACGAATATCACAATCGACTGACTGTGTCAGGACAAGCGCACAATAAATTGTTACTCCGGTGACTGGCACGCCTAATAAACCAACCAATAAGGAACAAAGAATAAAAACCATTCCCACATGCACCCAGTGAGGCCTTGGACGTCTTTGATGCAAGTGAGTGGGCGCATGTCCAGGATGGCCTGGACCTTGTCGGGGTTGACCTCGATCCCACGCTGGGTGACTAAGAAACCCAAGAACTTCCCGGATCTTACTCCGAAGGCGCACTTGGTGGGATTGAGCTTCATATTGTACCTCAGGAGGGTGTTGAAGGTCTCAGCTAGGTCGGCGAAGTGATTCTCGGCCTTGGGGGTCTTGACGAGCATGTCGTCAATATAGGCCTTGACGTTCCGGCCGAGCTGTCCTTCGAACATATGATTCACCAGCCTCTAGTACGTGGCTCCAGGGTTCTTCAACCTGAAAGGCATCTGGGTGTAGCAGTATACGCCGAGGTCGGTAATAAAGGCGGTCTTCTCGACGTCTCCAGGATCCATTCTTATCTTGTGGTAACCTGAATAGGCGTCCAGGAAACTGAGTATTTCGTTGCCCGAGGTTGAATCAACCAATTGGTCGATGCTCGGTAATGGATAGCAGTCCTTTGGTGCTTGTTCAAGTCGGTGAAGTCCACGCACATTCGCCACTTTCCCAAAGCTTTTGGCACCAGGACGACGTTAGCCAGCCACGTTGGGTACAGGACCAGTCTAAAAAGACCAATCATTTGCCCCTTGGTGACCTGCTCCTTGATGATCGCCTGCTTCTCTGGCGCGTGCTTCCTTCTGCGTTGTTGTACGGGCTTCACGGTCGGGTCGAGGTTGAGCTTATGCATTACCGTCTCTTCCAATATTCCAGAGAGTTGATCATCAGACCATGCAAAGACTCGGGTATACACGGAAAGAAACTCTTTGTATTGCTGCTGAACCTCAGACAGTAGGTCGGCTCCAATCTTTACTCCTAGGGTCGGGTCGTCGTTTAGGAAAACCGTTAGCAGCTCGCCTCCAGGCTCGGAGGTTGCATGTTTTTCCTCGACTTCCTGGGGACCCTTGTTCTTCCCGTCCGACCTTGTGGCTTAAACCGAGATATTATAGCACCTTCGGGCCGTCGCCTGGTTACCTCAGACTTCCCCCATCCCATTTTTGGTGGGGAACTTCATCTTTTGGTGATAGGTAGAGGGCACCGCTTTCGTTCGGCTAAGGATTCCTTGGCCGAAGATTACGTTGTATGCTATCATACCCTTGATCACTATGAAGTCCACCATGACCGTAACGATTTTGGGTGGGGTGCCGAGAGTAACCGGTAGGCTTAGGGCTCCCTCAGGATAAGTGGCATGGCCATTGAACCCGCAAAGGGGGGTTCGGATCGGGTGGAGTTTAGACGGATTCTCCCCCATCTTAAGGAAACATTCGTAAGATAATACATTAGGGGCACTTCCATTGTCAACTAGAATTATGTCTACGTTACAATGGTTTATTGTCGCCGATATGACTCGGGCGTCGTCATGAGGGTTGGTCAGCCCTTCCAGATCTTGGTCGGAGAAGACTATGACCTGGGGCTCACTTGTCGGGGCCTTGGGAGGCTCGACGGCTCGGCTTGCCCGCTCAGCATGATGCTTCCTTCCTCGGCTACTGTCCCCTCCTAATGCAGCTCCTCCAGCGACGACGTTGATGTGGACCCCGCGAGGGGCATTGTCGATTTCCTCTGGGGCGCCTCGATCTTCCTCACGCCCAACCACGAACCGGGACAGGTGTCCCTGGTGAACGAGGCGCTCGATCTCATCTAGAGCTGGTGGCAATCGCCGGTATGATGCCCGTGGTCGCTGTGGAACAGGCAATGCTTGCTGTGATAGCGGTTTTTTGACCTCATTGGCTCGGGTTGGCAGAGAAGGCCCGAGCCTTTGATGTCTTCATATATCTCGTACACTGGAGCGGTTAAGGGAGTGTACCGCTCATACTTTCGAGACGGCTCCTTGTGCTCTCCATCTCGGTTCCGCCTTTTTCCTTGGCCCGAGCTTGACTCGAGTGCCGGCTTCTTGTCCCCCTCCCGACCCGAGCCGGTTGCGCCTCGACATGCGCTGAGTACTTCTTTACACTCGGCGTGGCGCAAAGCCAGAGTTGCTAGCTCGGCAAGGGTCCAGGGAGGGTGGAGGACAAGTTCGCGGCGGAGGTTCTCATCCCGGGTGCCCCCGGTCAGCGCAGTTATGGCCGAGGCTACATCAAGGCGGGGGATTCTCAGGGCTTCCGACTTGAATCGATTGATGTAAGCCCAGAGTTTCTCCCCTTGCGCCTGTTTGAGAGCCAATAGCCCTGCTACCGTCCTCGGGGGGCCGCTACCGGTGAAACTCTCCTTGAATACTCGCCCGAATTGCTTGAAATCTCGGATGGATCCGGGGGCGAGGACCCGGAACCATGCTTGGGCACCTTGGATCATTGTGGTCACAAAGGCTCGGCACTTGATGACGTGGATGCTCCGTGAAGGGTCATCAGGGCGTCGAAGCTGTCGAAGTGGTCGACCGGGTCGCCTTGGCCGTCGTAGGACTTGAAGGTCGGAATGGAGGTTCTGGGAGATACCTCTGCCTTCAAGATGTAATCGGAGAACGGGGATTTCTCCTCGTCCTCTGCTGGAGAGACATTTTGCAAGGTGCGTAGGGCGTGCTCCTGCTCTGTGAAACGTCTCTCGAAATCTCGCAATCGGAGGGATAACTCCGGTTGTCGCCGCGTTGTGGGGCTGGGGAGGCTTCCTTGGCGCTCTCCCAGAGCTTCGGTCTCTGGGTTTGGATGGCGTGCTGTAGGTCTTCCCCTTTTCGGTGTGGAGGAGGCCTCTTGCTCCGGGGGAGGGGCTTGTGAAGGTCCTCCTGACCTGTTACGGATAATCGGCCGGCCTCGGAGGGTCAAGCGGCCTCCGGCAGTGTGCTGGGACGCGTTCTCGCGGGGAGGGCTCTCCGGAGAGGCGCATGACCTTCCATACCTGGCCGCCTGGGTCCTCATGAGTTTCACGAGGATGTCAAGTTTTACGTTGAGGGCTTGGAAAGTGTCAGCGCCACCGTTGAGTGGTAGCCCTACCGCCGCGGGAGGGGGGGGTAGTTTGTCGGCTGGGGTGTTGGCGTTGGAGGGAGGGTTTTGTGAGGCCTGAGAGGGGCCTTCTCCCGCAGCCACCATGGCCTTTCCCCTGTCGCCGGCGGACCTCCTCCCTGAACTTCTTTGCACCATACTGGCTCTTTGGTCATTTCCCACAGACGGCGCCAGAAGAAGAGGCATGATCTCGCGCTGGACCTGAGCTGGGGAGATGATCACCGAATAGTGAACTGTAAGGAAGGGAAACGGATCAGGGGCCCAGGGATGGTTCCCTGGGGTAAACCCTTCGATGCCTAAGTCAGTAGAGCAATGGCGGAAGCTATGAAGGGGGGAGAAAAAGAGAGGCGCGAGATCCCTCTACACCAAGGTGGTGTAGTGGTTCCTGCTTAGGGAATTTTAGACGTGTGTTGGCCCTTACCTTCCCCGGGAGGGAGTCCCAGGTTTAAATAGTACGCAAGCCCCATGAGTCCCGTAAGCTGAGGAGTTTTAGGCGGGAGTTACGTCCTCATCATGGGCTCTTTACATCCTCAAAAACTCCGGCTCATAAAGAGCTCTCAACGGCAGGGTGGATAAGCAATCGTCAGTTAAACCCAAGCATGAAGGGTGCCAACCCTGTCCGGGTGATAGGCATAGCTCAGATGAAGATAGGTCGGAGTGGACGCTGAGCGCTTGCCTCTATCCCGATGAGGGGATAACTCGGGCATGGGTCTTCCTCCGTTCTGACCGACGTTTGGGCCTTCCGAGCCTAAGGGCCGTCGAGGAAGGGTTTGATCCCGAGTAATCTTACTGGGCTTTTTATCCTAAGTGGGCCCTGCGGGGCTGTCACTTGGATGAGGTGGGCCTCGTTTGGTCTTGACGGACCTAGTTCGGCTGCTCTTAGATGGGCTATAGAAATCTCCCTCTCCACATTCAAATAGGAATACCATCAAAATCAGATGCAGACTATGAACGCCCTAGGCATACATCTAATCGAAGCCTTAAGCAAGTAAACAGATGCATAGAAGACATAGAGATTTTTAGGTGGTTCGGTCTCAACCTTGAGACGTACATCCATCCCACACTCAAACCTGAGTGTGGATGCCGCTGACACACAGCTTAATCTGCTGATCCACAACTTCGGGGATGAATCCCTACAACTGCTGAGCAACATAGCTTGCTATCCGCTGACTGACATCTTGATCTGCTGAGCCTCACAGCTTGCTAACCAGCTGAGCATTATAGCTTGCTGTCCAAGGAGTTGCTCCTTGCCACTGAGCATTACAGCTTGCTCCGCTGCCATATGTTGACATCTTTGTTCTACTCCTCATTGGCTTAAAAGATGTCTTCTCTCTCCTTCTACTAAATCGATATTTAAAATAAATGGGAACAGTAGAAGGAGAACATAAGAGTGTAAAGAACTGTGATCACCACCAAGGTGCCTAATGTGATTGACACACCGTACCTTGGAAAGAGGGAGACACTCGCCTTATGAGCAGCGCTGTAGGGGATGTACAGCTCAGGAGGAACCGCCTGTAAGGATGTGCGGCCGCACGATAGGCCGTCTAAGGGCGCTGCAGAGGATGCGGGATAAGGAACTTCTGGCAGATGAACGGCTCTGACCCGACAGCAAGACGAAGAAGAACGGCCCAGGTAACACCACACGTCTCCGTGAATGGCTGGTTAGGAACCACACAAGGCCACCACGCCAGAATTTGTAAAAGGGTCCAACCTTCACCCTTTCCGGCCGGCCAAAAAGGACGGGCCTCGTGTTAGTGAATTGCTGACCTGTGAAACATAGTGTAAAACATAAAGAAAAACCCAATATCAGAACTATAGAGTGTAGTAAATGCTAACATGAAAGGAAATAGACGTAACTAAGTGAAGTGGGGGATACCTGGGGAGTTTTAAACCCCTGGGGGTGTAAAAAATGTGGGAGTGTGTGTGTGAATGATAATACAAACAACGAAAATGTGGGAGAATGGATGTGTAGAAACAAACATGCAATGAAAAGAAAACGAGACTATCAAAAGCAAAAAGATTCAAAACGGAAGTTACTCCCTGAACCGGAGGCCTATATGGACGTGGGAGGCCTCCCTCCTTGGTCATAGGTCGCTCAAGGATTCGATAGGGCTTCACCGTCGACCAAAAATCTCCCCCCTTTTTCAAAGGTAGCCTTTAGGGTCTATTTATAGAGCCTAGAAAGCCAGCCCCGAAATTAGGGTTTTAGGCATTTTTAGGGCGAGATAATATCACAAAAGTTGGAGATAATCGGATTATCTCTCATCTAGAGAAAATGACATCGAAAAAGACTCTATATTCGGGGAGAAATCTCCGGATAAAGCCCGGGGGATAAGTCCACGGATAGAGAGAGAAAATCCTTCAATTTCTTCAGAGCTCGCAAGGTAAAACGGTCTCACGATAGACCGCTCAACCAGTTGGGCGGTCCGCCAAGAACCGTCCAACCCTGGCAGTTATAATTCCAAAAAATAGGATAATCATCCACTAATTATCCATTAACCAACCGAAACGATCACCATTGGACTCTGGTAGATGAACGGTCTAAGATGAACCGTTCGCAAGGAAGAGCGGCCAAGTTCTATCCGTTTAACTCCTGTCGATGATAAATGGATAAAATGCATAATTATCTGAGAGACATTTAGGCTTTATGACTCTGAAAGAAGAACGGTTCATGGCAGACCGTTCATCAGGTTGAACGGCTAGCACTAAACCGCATAAGCCCTTGTCGGTGGAAATTCAAAAAGTCAGCCAAAATTAACCAAAATATATGAACGGCCCTGTATCAACCGCACATATAGTTGAACGGCAAAAGGATGACCGCACATGTACTTGGTGCTTGAAATTCATAGAAAAGCTCGATTAATCAAAGCCAAGGCCCATTAAGCCCTGAATCAATTCGGACCTAGCCAGGGAGCGAGGCTACCCATAAAATTAGCCCAAAGTGTGTCAAAAAATAGCCCAACGAGTGATGGATAACTCGAGGCATCAACACATGGGAGTAAGAGGAACGACTCAACTTATCGACAAAAAATAGGTGTCAACAGATGCCCCTCCTTAACGTCCTCTTTGCAGGGGAGCGAGCGGAGGTGAAGCGAAAGTGACATGGAACAGGGAGATGAAGCGGAGCGGACTGAAAAGCGGGCGTTAAGGTAAAACGACACCCGTTTTTACCAACAAGCGACAAGAATTTTTCTGAAAACTCTGAACCAAACACAATGAATGATTAAATCAAAAATGACACCAGTCTGGAGGAACTAAACTAAATGAAATGAAACAAATCGACAAGACCACCCTCATGGGGGACACAATCCCACGGTCCAATGAGGAGGCCAAAAGCATGCATTAAAAGTAAAGGAAATAGGCTAAAGCTCCAGACGGGGACCTCTTAATCAACCAAACCAAATGAATTGACCAAAGAGAACCTTCCAACTCAGAGTGGAATTAGTTCCTCTTACTCAAACACTGAACGCACAGTTAACCATCACTGACGGGACATTCTTCAGGCAAACCATGGGGCATGAAAGCTCAAAAGATGCGCATGATGCATGCTGGGCTAAAATAAAAGAAATCGTTAAAATAAATGTGAAGAAAGATTAAAATATTAAATACTCGAGAATAATATTGCTAAGCTGGGAAGATCAGAGTCAAGATACCATCCGCAACCATAGCGTGCAGGATAGAACCATCCTCCCCAGGACATCCCAACTTAACGGCCTATCCGAAGATTAAACACGTGAACTTGGATCATCATCGTTTTTGTTGAAGGGGAACATCAGATCCTGGAACACGTAGATAACCAACTAGTTCTTGAGATAATATAACATAATACCATATAGTAATGCAATAAGGGATGTAAGGATAAAAGGCCATACCTGACTTACCTGCGCAGGTGCAACGGCGTGCTTTTTTTTGAATTTTCATTTTCATATTTTTATGGATTTTCTTTTGGATTTTCATGAATAAGACAAACAAGATAAACACAGCAAAGATAACATAACGATTAACTAAACGACAAACAACATGACGTAACATGATGAATGGAAAACAACACAACAAGACAAAGCACATAAGCAAAGGCATAAACGGACAACACGCATGCATGAACACGGTGCGACAAGACAACATGCGGCGGGACAACACATGGTTGGGATAAGAACATGATGGATCACATGGTTGGGACAACACATGGAACATGGAAAGATGACTATCAACATGTGAAAGACAACTAACAACATGTAGTGAGGAACAAAAACAACAAGCGTGGGACAACACGGTGGGACATGGACATGAGATAAAGATACAGTGGGACAAAAGACACGACAAAACATGTTCTTCAATTGAAACTCAAGATCAGAATGAAGCAAAACCGCCGGGTTTACAATCATGAGGCAAAGCCCTCTTGTATAGATATGATCATGCAAACAAAAGTTGAGATTGACATAAGCTTCAAAACATATCGAGATATATGATTGAAGAAGAAAAGAACATATCAAAGATGTGGACAGGAGGCAGAGCACAAAGATATAGCAAGGAATGCCTGAGTACTTGCAACCTGCACACTTAGCAAACGGATTACGTATATGTCCTCAAGATAAAAAATGCATAAAAATAAAAGAGATATTTTTGGATTTTTGACAATATTTCATTTCATTTTTTTGTTTTTTTGTTTTTTTGTTATTTGATTTTGACAATATCTCATTTTTTTGGATTTTGGCAATATCTGATTTTTTTTAATTTTGACAATATCTGATTTTTTTTTGAATTTTGACAATATCTGATTTTTTCTGAATTTTGGCAATATCTGCAACACTCAAGACGGGCTTAAACCACTGGCTAGGGATCGTCGTTCCTACCCTTTTCATTAAAGACTTCCCTTGAGCAGGGAGTGCATGTGAGGGTGGCTCGCCATAACCAACTGTTTCTAAAGAACGGTGCCCCTACTAAGGCCATACCTGGGATACAACCCAACATAAGAGTGAGAAGCAGAAGAAAAATTAGAGACAAGCTTCGTGCAGGATGACAGATATCAAGGCTCGAATTCCTTCTAGGGCACTACCCCTCAAAGAGTAGGTCTGTTACGCCGGGGCTTTGTGTCTTTGATTTTTAGACCCATATTTATCAGGCACGCATGCGACCGGGCTCATGACGTTCCGCGGGGAACTGTGCTGCCACTCTTGCCATGCCTTTGATTCATAATTTTGCATTGATTCATTCATTTTGATAGCCCTTATTGGCTAGATAGAGGGTGAAAGCTTAACTTTTGAGGGTCAAGACTCCCCCTATTTGAGACCTCTCCCGTATTAGGGAGCGCCTAGGTTGGTCATCTCATCCATCCATCTCTTGCCCCTACACTTGGCCGAGTAGAGAAAAAAAAAGACCTTTGTGCATACCCAAAGTATGGCCAAAGCAGCAACAGTGTGCCTCAAAGAGATCGGCTATGGCTTGCCGTGTAGTGTGTGAAAAATCCATACTCATAGGTCACCCTCAACAATCAAGGAAAGAAACTAGACTCCCAGCGCGGAGCTATCACCAGCCTAAGGATGCTGCAGAAGCTAACTTTTTTATTTGACATAAAGTTAAGATCTAATTAAACAAAGACTCCTAAAGCCACTCAATCATGTTAAGGAATCATGTGCAGAAACAATAGAAATAATGGAAATGAAAGCACGTTCTTGCACAAAATAAAGATACCTTTGCAGATCCATGGCGTGGAAACCATCATCCTGAAGCAATTTCAATCATCGAGCTTTGAGGAGCGCGAGTAGCTTTGCATTCCTTGCTTGCCAGGATAAAGGATGAAAGGAGAGCAAAGGATTAGATTTCTCGACACAGAGGAGTGGCAGACATCATACTGGACGAAGAAGGGATAAAAAGGAAGAGAGACGAGGGCTAGAACTCCCTCGTTAAGGCACTGAGGCCCTGATAACAAGGAACCATATATAGAATAAACAAGGATTAACTGAGATCAAGGCGGGCTAAAGCCTCGAAAATAGCACGAAAAAGGGTAAGAACCCCGAAAGGGTGAGACAGAAAGAATAGACGAACCATAAAAAGATTGTGACAAAGATAAGGGGGAAGAGGAGTGATCATCCGACGTGGTCGGAGAAAAGGAATTAGAATCACCCGATAGGGTCGGGGAAGGAGAATGAGAATCACCCGCCAATGACGGGGAAAGAAAATGATAGACACCCGACAGGGTCGGGGAAAAAGACTGATGGTCACCCGACAAGGTCGGGGAAAGATCAGAAGCAGAGCCTAGGGATACCGGAAGAGAAGGATCAGAAGAAGTCCCGAAAATGGGATGAAAGGATGACATAGGCCGAGGCCTAAAATCATGAGTGAACGGAGGATCCGGAGACTCCGGATGAGTGGGAAAGAGAGGAGAAGATCATAGATGTGGGATTGGAAGAAGGGAGGTACACCACCCAAGGGTGGGAGCTGAGCAATTGATGGAGGCATCACCCGTGACTCCCTTTGGCTCGGGTCTTCCTCACACTCCGGCGTCATTTGAGTTCGGGCCTCTCTCTATAAAGGCCCAATTATCCATTTTATGCTTTCTATTTGAGTCATTTGATGTAATTTTCATTTTACTTAAGTCATGTCCCTAGGTCTTGTATTTATTTCTCTAAGTTTGAGTGTCATTAGGTTGTTTAGTTAACTATTGGGCCCAATTCATTGGGCTTGGCCCAAGGGCACCCCCTACCCCCTCAGTTATTTGTCATTGAGTCAATTGTCAGGGTCTTATTGTAAAATGTGGGTTGCCTATATATAGGGCCCCATTCCCTTCATTTTGAACTAATGAATCAATGCAAAATTTCCAATTGAGAGTTCAAATTTAGTTCTAGTGGAGTGATTCCAATAGTGGGTGAGAAACCCTAGGGGAGAGATTCCCCACCCCACCTAACCTTCTCTCTCTTTCTCTTTCTCTCTCCATAGTTCGCCCCCCTCTCTCTCTCTCTCCTCCACTTCCCAACCACCTCCACCCTCCCACCTACCCCATTAAGGCCTCTCCACTTCCCACCACCCTCTTTACTCCACCCCCTAGTTCCAAGAGAGGACCCCCCAATCCCCACTCCACCCTCCAACCACCAACCACCCCCACCTCTTTCCAACACACTTTTCCTTCTTCCCCATGCAACCCTCCAGCTCCCAAGGCCCATTTGAAATTTGAAAACCCTTCCCTCCACTTGCTTAGGCCGCCCCTCTCCCCTTCCCTTAGGCTAGGTCGCCCCACTCTCCCTCCATTCTCCATTACACATTTGCACCCCACCCTCTTCTCACCAGCTGAACCCTGCGCCCTCCCCCTCTTTCTCCACCTCCCTACTACCTCTAGCACCCTTCCACACCTCCTACACCTTCCCTCTTTCATTCCCCATCTCCCCTTCACCATATACCTCCTTCTCCTTCTTATTTCTTAGTCATTGGAAGCTATATCAAAGTTGCAGCTTCCAGTCCAGAGGTTACAGGTGAACCAGTAGCTTGCAGCAGCCACCACGACCACCTTCCTGTGAACCTGAAGGCCCAAGAGGTATCCACGGAAGCGTCTGCCTATCTTCTTCACAACAGCGGTGGTTTCGTCCCCATCCGAGCACCTTGCTGATCAGGAAGCTCTTTCTCCCTCGACTGCGCAAGACTGCCCTGACAGAAGACCTGAACCAGAGTGGAAGATCTACAGCGGCCATCCTACTGGGAATCTGAGCAAGAGTTCTTCATAAAAAGTCTTCTATTCTGAGTCTTCTTTCATCTCCAAAAAGAAGAGCTCAGTTTGGCGTCGGGAACCAGGAGTTATCAATTTTCTCCCCCGGGTGCGCGGTTCTACTCCCCCACAGTCTACACCGACCTCGCATCAGAGTTCAGAGTCCACTAGTCTTCTCCGACAACATCTGGCTTCCTTGCCAGTTTTGCTTCGAAGAGGACTCGTCAACGGTTCCAGTGGCTCCAGCGGCACCTGATTCTGAGTTCGGGAGCGGTCGTGGCATCCTCTTCTTCCTGCTGTTGGGAACCTGAAGCTGTCAGAACTGAGGACCTACCTCCCTGTTCGTGGCTCTGATCCAGCCAACAGCGACCTCCCGAAATTCCGAAAAAATTTGGACGACTTCCCCATCCTCCTACGAAGATTTTCCAGGTGGTTTTGTCCCCAACAAAATTCGGTAGCAGTCACAGTAGCCACTTCTTCTACTGCCTGTCAGCATTCACAGAGTGTGGGCAGAAGCTGCAACCTCAACTCTTCGGTTTTCCCTTTCACAATTTTCCCTCCCCGCCTGGCCGGCTTACCGCCCCTCCCTGTGTGGAGGTAGTTTTGGTTGTAATGTCAACTAACCCCCACCTGATGCGGGACGGACACGGGAGACGACACTATATGGTGCCACCCTCGGACTCTAGATGAAGACACGACCAGCAACATACACCAGGGAGACACTAAGCCCGACACTAGGAGCTCCTAGTGGCGAAACGTCGCTAACAGAAGTGGAAGCTCACTCGTCATCCCAAGCGAGGGAAAGCGCGGACCGTGCGCGGTTAAGGAACCGGCGGAGGTCAAGGGTAGTCCGACTCAACTTCCGGACTCGGATCGAGTCGCGGGACGGGTCACTCTCACTCTCACAGCGGTGACATGGACACACGGGCTAGTACCTACACTCTCGGCAGCCGCAAAAGACCATATACTAGCTAAGCAAATGAACGCCAAGAGGTTCGGACCATTATCTCCACGCACCCGGCGTGGCGAAGATAACCCCGACCGAATCACGGACTCCCGGTTAACAATTATTACAGCAATACACTAAGTCGACCCACTCCACGCAGGGAGGTAAAAGGTCACATGTGGGGTCCGGGAATCATGCAACTCGAGTTGACGGGCAGCATCTTGATGTCGCCCGGCGGTGCCGAACTCCGCGTTTTCGTGCTTTCCGAACGGCGGCTTCTACGGGCCCGTGGGGCCCACGGGCGGTGCTGTCCTCCGGATCTGCGGGGGTGGGACCCACTGTGATGGGGACCCCTGGTGGCGCGCCTCCACGGACGGCGGTCGGCCGGGAACACCGATCGGGGGTCGATCGGCCCCGATTCCCAACTCTTGAACTAATAACCCACGGATTTTGGTTGCTGTCTTCCGGCGCGCGCTCCGGCGAAAACGGCCGCTGCGGTCAATCCCGACGTCGGATCGGGACGCATGAGCTATCGTTGGAAAGCTCTCTTCAAATGCTTCAATCTAGACCTAGAGAGATCTGCTGGATCTGGTCGGATCAGAACTTTATTAAATTTACAAGTCCCTATTATACAGTAACCGAAATCAAAGATCTGTAGGGCACTTTTCTGAGAACCACCATTGACCGCCTAGTAAACCTACGATTCAGCTCTTGAGCGCTTCTTAGAAGTTGTAGGGACTCAAACCACGGAGCGGGGACGATTTTTAGAATTTGATTTGGAGGTGGCTGCGATTTGTTATGATTTTTGGGGTGACTGGTGGTCGGATCTGGGAACAGGTGGATAGAACTGTAGATGGGTCTGAGAACGATTTTTAGAAAATATGAGATGGGTGAATCAAAAATTGAGAAAAACTGTGGATGAAGGGGTGGATGGATGGAACCCCCATTCAAATTGGGCGAACTAACAGAAATCAAAAGGTTGCTCTAAGACATGAAGCTCAGGACGGAGGTGAACCTGGATAGAACTCTGGCAGAACCGAAATGGAAGAGTAGATGAAAATAAAAAATTAGCAAACGTGATCTGAATGCTGGCCTGATTTTTGTGGGTGGAGAGGAACATCCCAGGAACAACTCCTCCAAATTTTGTAGCCAAATGAGCTCGGGGAAGACCTGTGAATTTCGAACAAGCTGATGTGGTACTGCGCAGGCAGAACTCCGTTGATGGCGTTGGCGGTGCGGTAGCGGCTCGTGGTGGCAGCGGCGATCGTCGGAACCGATACACGAGGAGCCACACCTCAGAATGGAAGCCTTCACAGCATCCAAGGGGGAGAGAGGAGAGAGGAGGGGGGCGCACCAGCCCTTGCTCTTAGAATTAGTTTGATTCAAATGGCATTAATTCTTCCAAAATGGAAAATACAAGCTTAAATAGGTTACATCTCACATCCATCCACAACCGTAGGATCTAGGAGTGGGAGATGAAGGGCTGGGATGGCATGAGACACACACACACAAAAATAAATAAAAAATAAGGGGAGGGGGGTGGCCTATTGACTATGGTGGCAAGGGGGGGACAAGTTGGTAGCCACCTTGGACTTTGAAGTCCACTTGTCTCCCATGTGCCTTTTACCATTCAAACTTCTAGATGCCTCCATTTGACATGTTGACTGACCCCACATGGGGCCCATGGGCTGAGGTGGATCAATGGGATGGGGCATGGGGGGCCCGTGGGGCCCACGGGGTCCAAATTGTACATAAGCTCCTCTTACAATCAAAATAGCAAACCGAATACAATGAAATAAACACAAATTACACAGAAATAAAGTTTAACTAAATATGATAAATGGGGAGGCTCAAGGCGGAGTCTCCAGGCTGTCTCCGAGCCAGATGGATGCTGAGGTGGCTCGAGTCGTGCTCCGTGTGCAGTACCGGTGGCTCAGTGTGTCGCGCTGCTCAACTGCTCGGGTGTCCGCACCACCACCCCAAGGTCCCCCTCCTGCGAGAGGTGTAGTGTTATCATAGATTGAACATGTCAAGCTGCCCCGATGCGGCGTGTGGGGATCCACTCGCCTCCCCGCTCGCCCTCGTCTCTGAGCGGGACTGGTTTCTTCAAACCGGTCGAGTAAGTGCTCAAACCTAACTCCAATTTAGTGCTTGTCTTTCAATATTAGTTCATAGTTCTACTGGCCGTGAGAGTGAGAGCTCGGTCCTCAAGCCCCGTTGCTTTGAGAGATCACCGTGGGGAAGAGTGAAGCCGGTGCCCTCAGCACTTTGTCGGCCCCATTGAATTGGGCCTCCACACCTTTGGGGAACAAACTTTGGCCTTGCTGGCCCTCTACCAGCAAGGGCCCAACCCTCACATCCTCCACTTGGCATCGCCAAGTCACCCCGGGCTTGGGTGAGCGACGAGAGAGCGGTGGCCCATATCGGGATCTGAAATAACTTGGCACATGACAGCCCAATCAATCATCTTCTTATCTTCCAAGTTGTGAACAAGTTCCTAGAACTCGGAACAATTCTCGACCACATGCCCCTGTTGACGATGGAATTCACAGAAATGGAGCAAGTTCTCGACCGCGGGTCGGCAAGGCATAACCGGAGGGAGCTACAATGCATGGGTGGCCATCAATTTGGGTGGTTCATGAAAAGTTAGGAGCCTTGGATCACATGCCTGATTAATCAATTTTGGGATCACGTGATTACTTGACTCTTTGTTGCACTTTGCCCTTTGAGTGTTTGATTTAATCCCTGTCAATTAGATAAAAGAAATTTCATCAAACACCTTTTCATCATTATTACCCAGGAGAATACATACTTAGACAACTTCATGAAAATCAGATGCTCAGATCAACATAAGGTATGATAATGCAAATGCCTCAAAGCATAGATTCAATGCATACACCTGATGACATGGTTTCTACATGTGCACCGACCCTGGACTCTATATGTGCATAGACCTAGACTCTACATGTGCATAGACCAAGTAAAGCATGTTAAAGCATATGCATCGACCTTGTAGAGTATGATACAATATGTGTTGCATCCCCTAGTTGATGTTTGGTGTTTGGTTTTAATGATAACAAAACGATTGTACTTGTGTGTGTTTCATTGAGCAACATGTATGCATCTTGGTTGATGAGTTAAAAGATGACTTTAATGCTCTCACTTGCAAGTCATCTAAATGACTGTTGTTTTAGGAACTCATGCTATGTTTATCTTGGCTTGCAGGATCAAAATCCATGATTCATG
This sequence comes from Amorphophallus konjac, assembly GCA_022559845.1. Taxonomy (NCBI): domain Eukaryota; kingdom Viridiplantae; phylum Streptophyta; class Magnoliopsida; order Alismatales; family Araceae; genus Amorphophallus; species Amorphophallus konjac. Next base: position 374,628,306 of record CM040118.1, on the reverse strand, counting down.
CTTAAAACTCAAAGGAGCCCATCAATGAAGTTCTTCTTCAAAAAGGGAGTTAACTCTCTCATTGCATTGCGTTGACTCTTTCCATGTTTCATGCATTTCATCAAAGGGTTTTTCAAAATCTTGGTTGGGTATTTTCATGTATTCTTCCTCATGAGGTTTTGGACTTAAAATATCCTTAACCTATTAACTTGAAATTTGATGAATGTGATTTGAATGATGCTCTCTCATTATATGGATTCTTGGTCATGTTGTTTTGGCAAAACAAGGAAATTTGCTCAGTGTGTGCTTGAAAGTTGATTAAGATAACTCATGTGAATTTTGGTGAAATTGGAGTTTATAATGCTCACATGTTTTTCTCTTATGCATGTCTATATTGTAATATATTGGGTCTTTCGGATCTTTATCGGAGAGCTTTCGGATCGCTTTTGTAGGTCATGAGTTGAATTTTACGATCCACGCGGGTTTTCCTCTCGTACTAGTTACGGAACCCAGTGGAGAGTTTATTGTTGAGTCCATCGACTCGAGGACGCTACATTTGGGTTGTGCTCATTTCGAGGATCGTTTAGACTATTTTTTCGTATTTTTCTGAATTAGTGTATTTTCGGACAAAAAATCAGATTTTACGGAAATTGTAAAATTTCCTAATTTCCGTTTCTATTTCTTCTTCTTTCTCCTTCCTCTCTCCTCATCGCCGTTCATTTCCACTCTCTCATTCTCTCTCCTCTCTTCTCCTCTCTCCGCGGGGCGCGCGACCGTGGCGAGGTGGGCGAGGCAGGAACGTCGTGGAGTTGACCTGGCGCGTGATGGGGCGATGAATGGAGCGGGGCGTTCGCGCGATCCCTCAGTAGATTCAAAGTCGACGTGATGGGTTCGTGAGATGGTTTGCAGCGGGTTGTGTCGCTTAGGCGCTCTAGAACTTCGGTGGAGGTAGGGAGATGGATGCCCTACTTTTCTTCTACGTTTCCTCACGATTTGGAGCCGAACGGTGCACGTATGAGCGGGTTTGGCATCATTTTAGGCAAAAGCATTTTCAGGGGGTGTGAGACAAGCTCGCCTCATTCGGCGACGGTTTCTCACTAGATTAGTTTCATTTGAAGCCATGGCGAGTTAGCATTCCATTTCTGCTGGTTTCATCACGATTGATGGTCATTTGGGACCGGTGTGAGCCCAGGAACCCATGTGACTCATTTTGGGTCGATTCGGTAGAATCGCCTGTTTCTTGTGTTTTTGGCATTGTTTGGATCCCTTCCGATATGTGGAAGGCTTGTATGGTCATTAGGGTTGTTTCCCCTTCGTTTTAGAGCGAACGGGGCGTGGAACGGCCAGGATCGACCATTCCCCTATTTTTTCCCTTGTGACGCCCTAGCAGTCGTTCCAGCGACCGTTTGGGTGCCTCTAGCGGTCCAGTGGCGACCGTTTGGAGCTCTGTCAGTGTTATGTCGATTTGGCCAAGCGGTCACGTGATAGATCCCAAGGCTGGTCTTGGCGGTCCATTGCTAGACCGCTAAGCGCCGTTTATGTCGGTTCGAATGGTTTTTAAGTCGGTTGGGCTAGCGGTCCTAGCCCTAACTGTTTAGCATTCTTGGAGGTCCTTTAGGTGACCGATAAGCTCTGTTTGACCGGTTAAGTCAGTTTCACTGTAGGGAGTTTGACTAGGTCTAGCAAGTAGGTAGATGATCGCTAGGGTCGTCTGACGGCCCTGCGATAGACTGCATGCTCCTGTGTTTTGTAGTTGGTTGGCGAGCGGCCTTTGGGCTGACCGCTTGGTCTTCCTGGCGGTCAGGCATGTGACCGTTTAGTCCCACTGTTCTGTTTTCTTTAAGTTTGGCCTCCATTTATCTTGGCCTGACCTTGTGGTTTACCCATAATCTCGTGGATGTCTTGGACGTCCTATGAGGGCTATGACCATGTTGTGAGGTGGCCGTGGAGTGCCATTATATCGAGCTGTGTTCTGTGATACTTCAGAGTCATTATTGGTTTCTGGTCAACCCGGTGTGATCCAGTGGTTGACATGTGACCTTGTGAATGTCTCGGTGGTCCGGTATGGATCGAGACATGGTTTTGGATGCCTTGAGGTACTGTCTTACCTCAGTTTATGTGTCCACGTGCTTTAAGGGTCTTAGTGATCCCTCAGGTCTCTGTGATTAGTGTTATGCGGATGTATGGATCCAGCTATTCTGTGTCGTTTCCTTTATCAATGTTTTACCGTGATTGGCTTAGGGATTAGGCTAATTGGCGGCCTGTTACCGCTTTTATGCGACGATCTTGACCCCTAGTCTTGTGACTCAAGGATCGTTGTGTCAGCAGGTCTAGCTGTCTGTCCGTCAAGGATCGTTGTGTCAGCAGGTCTAGCTATCTGTCCTGAGTCTGGTGGCAGTCCAGTATGCTACCTCGTGTCTTGTGCTTGGTGCTTCGTAGTACGTACGATAGTGCATGCTTAGCCTATCTGTACTTCAACACTAGTGTTTTAAAGTCTCTGTGGGTCTAGTGAGCCTCCACTAGTCGTAGCCTGACGACACTTTCCTGTGTGTCGGCCCACCTGGGAGTGGTGGCGGGGCAAGTTTCTGATATACGGTTTGTAGGCTAGTTTTCGTGGACTCCCTTGCCTGGCAGTAGTGTCCTGTTGGGGGAGAAAACTAGCTAGAGGCCTGGCTCAAGGCATTAAGCTTGTATTGTGCACACGTGGTCAGGGGTGTTTGGACGAGCGTCGACGGGCGTGACCCTGACTAGTCACTCGTTACTGTGGTTCTGTTGGTCCTTGTATTAGGTACTAGTGTTCCTTGTACTTGGTTCTTTGCGTGTGTCTCAGTTACCACCGTTCTAGGTGAGTACGAGATACCTGAGGTGTAGTGTAAGACGTCAGTGGACACATCTGGATATTCTTCTAGTGTGGAGGTGCTTCTGTCACTTGACACATAACTCTCGTGACGTGTGTTTTCGTCATTGGTTTTCGAGTAGTCTGTGTTAGCTATACTCGAAGTCCAGTCTTGTGTAGCATACACGACGGTGAGCTCGTGTATGTTTGTGCCTTTGACTGTGTAGGTCTTTTATAGGGCTTTAGCCTGTTTTGGTAGGCTTCAGCTATGATGCTTGTGCTTTGTCGAAGGATCGGTAACGCCTGACTTTGTGAGATCGGGGTTCACCTTTCTGTTGCTATTTGGAGTAGCATAGAGGGCCGAGGTCCGTTCGGCAGTAGTGTTTCTGGTTAGTACGGCTTTGCTCTTTCTTTTTGTTGCTTTTACTCATGCTTTTACAACTTTACTGTTGTAGTTAGTACTGTTGTTACTTCTGTTATTCCTGCTTTACTATTTAGCGTTGTTTAGCGTGTTACTGCATTGTTTCTAGTGGGGATCTACGTGACCCCTACTAAGCCAGTGATACGAGGCTCACCCCTGCTTTTCAGGTGTGGTCTTCTTCTTCCTCGTGATTCATGACGTGGTGCATCAGTTCGTAGTTGCCAACTTCGCCAGCGTTACCTGCGTCGGGCTTCCCCTAACTTCAGTGTACGTTTTCCTTTTTGTTGCACTGTACTTGTTTTTAATTTGGACTGGACTCTGTTAATTTAAATTGTTAATTGAAAAAGTAATTTTATTTCTGCTACTTTAGCAAACCTGATCAATGAAATATTAATTACTTACTGCTTTATCTGGGACTTCAATGTACCATACATACTCCTTTTATCCCTTCGGAGCTTTACCGCTCTTGGGAGGCCTCGCAGGATCCAAGGGTTATCGAGTTTACTCGGTATCTGGACCCTGGGTCATCACAGTTGGTATTAGAGCTGTGTTGTATGAAGGTACATGGGAATTCTAGATATTGCAGTATTCAGATTCCTTAAGGTCCAGTACAGTCGGCAGCTGGCATCAATTTTGTGATTGTTTGTCGCTTTGTTTCTGCGTGTGGTCTTGTGCGTGCTGTGTTGGCACTGTGCGAGATGGTTTTGCTCTCGTTAGGATGTGATGGAGTGTTCTTCTTTTTGTCATGGTGGTTGTCTCGGTCATGCTGTACTTGGATGAGTTCACTGGCAGGCGTGAATCTATGGTGCAGTGTTCGAGATTTTTCCATGATTTGTTTAGGTGGTTGGTGACTCTATCGTTGGTGTGATGGCCGTGAACATTCCTATGTTGCTTTGGTCATCCCAACTTGAAGTTTGTTCAACCTCTGAGGTGTTAAGCTTGCATCGAGGCGTTTGATTAGATGCCTTGTTTGGAAGAATGCTCGGGCGAACCTAGGATTTTCCATCCTGGTAAGCTACTGTTGGTCGAGCGTGATTCTTTTCATCTTGTTTGGTGGCCTCTTTTTGAGGTAAGCCTCGGAAGTGTTGTCTTGGTGAAGCCTTTGTCCTGTGTCTGCTTAAGTGTGGACATTATTAATTCTGAACCTGATTTGCCTCTGTTTGACGGTTGCTTGGCTTTGGACCTAGATTTTATGTTTGGGAGCCGTTGTGCACTGTGTTCGATGTGCCGTGTTTGGTGGCTCTTGTGCTTTGAAGGTTCAGTAATTGTTCCAGGACGTAAGGATGAGCTGAGACATGTGTTCTTTGTGCTTTGTGCTGAAGCTGGTGCTCTTCTCGGTTCGCACTTTGGCGACTTGTGATCGGTTGTTAGCAGGATCAGTACTCGAGGCGTGGTACGTTACGATTTTGTATATTGCAATGGCACCGAGTGTGTGCTGAGATGCGGATTCCGAGTTATCCTTGATGCCTGTGTGCATGTGTTGAGCGTGTAGTGGAAACGTGTGGGCTGATAACCCACGATTCAGGATCGTGAAGTTGGCAGATTTTGGTTGGCCGAGAGGTCTGTTTCCTTGGTGCGACTTCATCTTGGCTATGTGTGCCTTGATGTTGTTGGTTACCGTGCCATTGCTGGAGGCATTGTGGTTGTTGGCACTAGCATGTCTAAGAATTGGGGAATTTGTCGACGATTATGCTAGTCGAGTACCCTTTTCTTCTATGTAACTTTTCTTGGGTGATGTGCTCTCGGGACGTGATCGTGGTCTTTGAGATGCGTTCTCCGAGATTATTGTTGTTATTGTTGTGGGTCCTTGTTGGTGAGCTGTTCGTGGCATGGCTTGTGCATGTTAGCCGTGTGTTCAGCTGTAATTGTGCCTCGATGTGACCCAGCTCGCAATTGTGTCTCGTGGTTCTGTGTTCAGTACAGAGCCGGGTTTCTGCAAGTGCTATTGTTGTTGTTGTTGTTGTTTGTTGGTGGTCGTGTTCAACTCGGGAGGATTTCCCTGTGAGTCTAATTTGGCATTGTGTGGACCGAGGTCTTGTCAGTTGGTTTTGCTATACTCTTCTATCGTGGTAGAGTTGGCATGCAACTCGAATCAGATGTAACGTCTGAGTGAGGACCGACTTGATTGTGCTCGTGGTCCAGTACTGTCGTTGGCGTTCTGTGTGCCAGTTTTGTTGTTATTCTTGGCGTGGAGGCCGATGATGTATTGGAGTTGTCAGTTGAGAGGACTATGTTTCCTTGTTTAAGCCGATGCTTGTTGTGTCTGCCGAATGTTTTATCGGTAGCTATTTTTGTGGCATGAGTCATGTCTCCTTTCCCTGTGAGACGGAAGCGACGTTGCCTTGTTTCGGAGGTGTCGGACTTGTGTTCACTTGGGTGCCATGCTTGTCCTTTGGATCGATTTGTGTTGAGATCCAAAACGTGTGCCTGCGATTGTGGTCTAGCAGTATCCCTCTGAATTATGTTTTTCGAGAATCGTGTTATCGTGTTTCTATGTTTAGAGTTTGGTTGATGCTTGAAGAGCGAAGCCAGTGATTTAGTTGTTCTTCCCTTGTTCACTTGTTAGCTCCTTGAATTTCGAGGATGAAATTCTTGTAAGGGGGGGGGACTGTAATATATTGGGTCTTTCGGATCTTTATCGGAGAGCTTTCGGATCACTTTTGTGGGTCCCGAGTTGTGTTTTACGATCCACGCGAATTTTTCTCTCGTACTAGTTACGGAACCCAGTGGAGAGTTCATTGTTGAGTTCATCGACTCGAGGATGCTACAGTTGCATTGTGCTCATTCCGAGGATCGTTTAGACTATTTTTCCATATTTTTCTGAATTAGTGCATTTTCGGACCAAAAATCAGATTTTACGAAAATTATAAAATTTCCTAATTTACTTTTCTATTTCTTTTTTTTCTCCTTCCTTTCCCCTCACCGCCGTTCATTTCCTCTCTCTCATTCTCTCTCCTCTCTTATCCTCTCTCCGCGGGGCGCGCGACCGTGGCGAGGTGGGCGAGGCAGGAACGTCGTGGAGTTGACCTTGCACGTGATGGGGTGATGAATGGAGTGTGGCGTTGGCGCGATCCCTCGGTGGATTCAAAGCCGACGTGACGGGTTCGTGAGATGGTTTTCGGCAATGTTTAGTCGCTTCGGCGCGCTAGAACTTCGATGGAGGTAAGGAGATGGATGCCCTACTTTTCTTCTACGTTTCCTCGCGATTTGGAGCTGAACGGTGCGCGTATGAGCGGGTTTGGCATCGTTTTGGGCAAAAGCATATTCGGGGGGTGTGAGACGAGTTTGCCTCTTTCGGCGACAGTTTCTCACTAGATTAGTTTCATTTGAACCCCTGGCGTGTTAGCATTCCATTTCCGCTAGTTTCATCGCGATTGATGGTCATTTGGGACCGGTGTGAGCCCAGGAACCCATGTGACTCATTTTGGGTCGATTCGGTAGAATCACCTGTTTCTTGTGTTTTTGGTGTTGTTTGGATCCCTTCCGGTCTGTGGAAGGCTTGTATGGTCATTAGGGTTGTTTCCCCTTCATTTTAGAGCGAACGGGGTGTGGAACGGCTGGGATCGGCCATTCCCCTATTTTTCCCGCCGTGACGCCCTAGCAGTCGTTCCAGTGACCGTTTGGGTGCCTCTAGCGGTCCAGTGGTGACCGTTTGGAGCTCTGTCGGTGTTATGTTGGTTTGGCGAAGCGGTCACGCGATAGACCACAAGGCTGGTCTTGGCGGTCCATTGCTAGACCGCTAAGCGCCCTTTATGTCGGTTCAAATGGTTTTTAAGTCAGTTGGGCTAACGGTCCTAGCCCTGACCGTTTAGCGTTCTTGGCGGTCATTTGGGTGACCGCTAAGCTCTATTTGACTGGTTAAGTCGGTTTCACTGTAGGGAGTTTGACTGGGTCTAGCGGGCAGGTAGATGACCGCTAGGGTCGTCTGACGGCCCTGCGATAGACCGCATGCTCCTGTGTTTTGTAGTTGGTTGGCTAGAGGCATTTGGGCTGACCGCTTGGTCTTCCTGGCGGTCAGGCATGTGACCGTTTAGTCCCATTGTTCTATTTTTTTTAAGTTTGGCCTCCATTTATCTTGGCTTGACCTTGTGGTTTACCCATAATCCCGTGGATGTCCTGGACGTCCTATGAGGGCGATGACCATGTTGTGAGGTGGCCGGGGAGTGCCATTATATCGAGCTGTATTCCGTGATGCTTCAGAGTCATTATTGGTTTCTGGTCAACCCGGTGTGATCCAGTGGTTGACATGTGACCTTGTGAATGTCTCGGTGGTCCGGTATGGATCGAGACATGGTTTTGGATGCCTTGAGGTACTATCTTGCCTCGGTTTACGTGTCCACGTGCTTTGAGAGTCTTAGTGATTCCTCAGGTCTCTGTGATTAGTGTTATGCGGATGTATGGATCCGGCTATTTTGTGCCATTTCCTTTATCAGTGTTTTACCATGATTGGCTTAGGGATTAGGCTGATTGGCAGCCTATTACCATTTTTATGCGACGATTTTGAGCCCGAGTCTAGTGACTCAACGATCGTTGTCTCAGCAGGTCTAGTTGTATGTCCATCAAGGATCGTTGTGTCAGCAGATCTAGCTATCTATTCTGAGTCTGGTGGCAGTCTGGTATGCTACCTCATGTCTTGTGCTTGGTGCTTCGTAGTACGTGTGATAGTGCATGCTTACCCTGTCTGTACTTCAGTACTAGTGTTTTGGAGTCTCTGTGTGTCTAGTGAGCCTCCACTAGTCATAGACTGACGACACTTTCCTGTGTGTCAGTCCACCTGGGAGTGGTGGCGGAGCAAATTTTCGATATACTATTTGTACGCTAGTTTCCGTGGACTCCCTTGCCTGGCAGTAGCGTCCTGCTGGGGGAGAAAACTAGCTAGAGGCCTGGCTCAAGGCATTGAGCTTGTATTGTGCACACGTGGTCAGGAGCGTATGGAGGAGCGTCGATGGGCGTGACCCTGACTAGTCACTCGTTACTGTGGTTATGTTGGTCCTTGTACTAGGTACTGGTGTTCCTTGTACTTGGCTCATTGCGTGTGTCTCAATTACCGACGTTCTAGGTGAGAACGAGATACCTGAGGTGCAGTGTAAGACGTCAGTGGACGCATCTGGCTATTCTTCTAGTGAGGAGGTGCTTCTATCACTTGACACATAACTCTCGTGACGTGTGTTTTCGTCATTGGTTTCCGAGTAGTCTGTGTTGGCTTTACTCGAAGTCCAATCTTATGTAGCGTACACAACGGTGAGCTCGTGTATGTTTGTGCCTTTGACTGTGTAGGTCTTTTATAGGGCTTTTGCCTATTTTGGTAGGCTTCAGCTATGAAGCTTGTGCTTTGTCGACGGATCGGTAACGCTCGACTTTGTGAGATCGGGGTTCGCCTTTCTGTTGCTGTTCGGAGTAGCATAGAGGGCCGAGGTCCGTTCAGCAGCCGTGTTTCTGGTTAGTACGGATTTGCTCTTTCTTTTAGTTGCTTTTACTCCTACTTTTACAGCTTTACTGTTGTAGTTAGTACTACTGTTACTTCTGTTCTTCTTGCTTTACTGTTTAACGCTTTTTAGCATGTTACTACGTTGTTTCCAGTGGGGATCTGCGTGACCCCTACTGAGATAGTGACACGAGGCTCATCCTTGCTTTTCAGGTGTGGTCTTCTTCTTCCTCATGGTTGGTGACGCGGTGCGTCAGTTCGTAGTTGTCAGCGTCACCAACGTTACCTGCGTCGGGCTTCCCCCGACTTCAGTGTACGTTTTTCTTTCTGTTAGACTGTACTTTTCTTTAATTTGGACCGGACTCTATTAATTTAAATTGTTAATAGAAAAAGTAATTTTATTTCTGCTACTTTAGTAAACCTGATCAATGAAATATTAATTGCTTACTGTTTTATCTGGGACTTCAATGTACCACACACACTCGTTTTATCCCTTCGGAGCTTTACCACTCTTGGGAGGCATCGTAGGATCCAAGTGTTATCGGGTTTACTCGGTATCCGGACCCTGGGTCATCACATATATGATCATATCTTTTGTTGAGGATTTAATGGTTTTAGAATGTGTTTTATGCATTTTTAATATGTTAGGTTGCATGACTTGCTAGCCTCATAGATTTACTTAGATGCATGGTTCTTCACTCCAATCCTTAGTTGGGTGAATTTGTGTAATATGCATCTTCATATTTCTGAAGAAGGGTCATTTGGTGTATGAAGGTTTCATGGTTATTTTGCAAAGCTTTGAATGTCTTCCATGTATACTCTTTATGGAGCTTGGTTACATGATGCACTCATATTGGACAATTGCATTACTATATGAACTTGATTTCTTGATGTGGATGAACATGTTTTCAAAAGAGTTTTTATGCATCTTGAACATGGATTTTAATGTTTGTGCTTTCTGCACTTTCTTTATGGTTACAAGTTGCTCATACCTTGTTCACATGCATAGAAATATCCCTAGATCTTTAGCTTAGAACATTTGTGGTTCAAAGTGTTCGTATGCACCTTGAACATGGGTTTCATGTATATACTTCATGCATTTATCATTTGTATTATTGAGCTAAAGTTCTAATCATTTTTCTTATGATTTTGTAGGTTAAGATCCTTGATATAAACCCTCCAAGATCAAAGGAGTTTGATGCCACGGAGTTTGGAAGGGTTGCAATGGAGTTTGGGGCTGAAATCTGAAAGTCTAAAATTTACTATTGCTTTAGGTCAACCGAACTTGGCAGAGTTGGCCGCCTGTAACACATTCTGATGCTGTTAATTCCGGTCGACTGACCAAATGTTTAGGTCCACCGAACATGGCGTAAACCCAAAAATGAGGATCCGAAACCCATCTAAAACCAATCCATTTGTGCTTAACTCTTACCCCTTTGCCCTTGGGTTGGTGGGAGACCTATTGGGGGTCCTTTTGGAGGTTTCTAGATGGGTTATACTAGTCTTTTGATGTCTTCTATATGTATACATATGAGAGCTACGAATTTCATAAGTAGAACCCTAATGTGTTCATTGTTTCTATCTTGCAGGTGAAGAAAAGGAAGGAAGGAAGGAAGAGCTCAAGCCAAGAGGATCTCATCTACATCCAGGAGGTTTTGAAGATCTTGCATGAAGAGAAAGTGAAGCAGAATGATGAGAGGATCGTGTTGATGCTTGAATCGCCGTCATCCGACATACTTCCAACCGTTGCTTGAAAGAACATCATCAACCGGGCTTTGGAAACTAAGGGGGATCTTTTCTATATCCATTCTATGTTGTTCTTGACATGTTTCATGATCTATATTTAGGGTTGAGGATGTTTGAATATTTGTGTTAACTTTCTGAACTAGAAATATTGTGTGTGTGTGTGTGTGACAATTTGTATACGTTCGTGTGTCTCTAGTGCTGTATTTAATTTGTTGCAGCGTGTGTGTATGTTTGTCATACGATCGTCAGATCGTGTTGGAGACTCCATCTCCGTGTGTGTTTGGGAATGTAACCCGTGTTTGCAGGGTTTACTGTGTGTGTGTGTGTGTTGGGGCGCGTCCCCATACGTGTGCAGGCGTCATTCTGCGTGTTGTTGGAGCGTTACCTTCGTGTTGGGGATTTATCCCCAAGTGGAGCCTTACCAGTTTGGTAAGGGGCGGACGTAGGGAGCCCGTCGTGGTCCCGAACCACCTTACAAATCCTTGTGTCTTGTGGTGTGCATTGTGGTTTGCTTTATTGTGATTAATTGTTAATTCAATACACGTGTGATCGGTGAGCATGAGTGAAGTCCAATTGCACGAGCGATTCTCAATTGCCTAGATTTCATTATGTGACATGTTTAATTGCTTAATCTTTTGCATGATCGAGTGAGCTCTGCGAGATTGAGAGATCTTGGTTTACTCTGTTTGGTTTAATCTTTTCAATCTCATCAAAGTTGTTATTTCCGCTTAGTTAGTTTTTAAATTTACCATTTTTAGTGGGGGACAATTCAACCCCCCCTTCTTGTCCGCTCGCCTACTCGGGATCAACAATTGGTATCAGAGCCACGGCTCTATTTTCTTGGGTCTAACGATCTTTAGAGTGATCCCTCGACGAGTTTCATTGAACATCATGTCTATATGTTGCTTGTCTTCTCTTCCTCCTCGTTTTGATGGTCACAATTTAATTTCTTGGAGAAATAACATGTGTGCTTATCTTACAAGTTATATGTAATGGTCCACATAAACTCCCTGCAAATGAAACCAAGTGGAATGAAAAAACACATCAAGAAAAATACTAGAAATGTTACTACATTAAATATTTTGAAGAATAGCATAGAATCTGATGTGATTTCACGATTTCCAATGTGTAGATCAGCAAGGGAGCTTTGGGATGAGCTGGCATGCAAGTATGAAGAAAATGCAAAGGATACATGCATGATGGCTCATGGAGAAAGTGAAGGTGAGGTAAATTCTGACTCCGAAGAACCTTCAATTGAAGCGTGGCAATTATCTTATGCCGATTTGAATGATAGATGTAAAAAATACAAATATGAAATAAATAGATTGAAAAAGAAAAATGATGAGAATGTGCATACTTATTCTTCATGTGAAAATTGTAAAACTTTAGAGTCAAAAATTGAACATGTAGAAGATCAAAATGAATCTCTTGAATCCAGAGTTAAATTACTTTTAGAAGAAATGTCTTGTATGAATGAAGACCTTGAATTGGTAAGAAATTCTAATATCTCTTTTGCATTTGAAAATGATTGTCATGATTTACGTAAGCAAAATAAAACTTTGTTGTTTAAAATCTTCTTGCTTGAGAAAAATGAAGAATACCTTAAAAGTAAGTTAGCTTCTCTTTCTGATGATGAGAAAATGTTTGAGAAATTACTTGATTCTGAGATTGGTAGCAAGAGCATCATGACTGAAAATGAAGATCTTAAAAAGAAAAATGGTGCTATGTTAATCCAGAATTCTTTCCTTGAAGGTAGATTGAAAAATTTTGAAAAACTTGAAAAAGATATTTCATTGTTGAAATCTCAGAATGAACAACGGCTTGCTAAGATCTCAAAATTTTTTGAAACTGAGAAAGTCCTTGAAAACTTAACTGAAAAACTGCATGCTATAAATGATGAAAACAAGAAAATTATGCAAGAAAATGAGAAACTCACATCAAAGAACTATTTGTATGGTGACAAAATTCTTGCATGCGAAGAAGAAATCACAAGTGCTGAAATGCATACCTCTGCTCTAGAAGAAGAGGTACAAAGGTTGAAAGATGATTTATCTAGGTTTGTCAAAGGAAAGGAAAACTTAGACAATGTACTTGGTGTTAAAGTGAATTTTTAAAAGGAAGGTCTTGGATACACCCCGATCAATAAAAAGTCTTTTGAATATAAACCGAAAACATCTTTTGTTCATGCTTCAGACATACCCAGCACTTCCAAAGCACCTCCTCCCATTGCACAAATGAAGAGTTATGAAAATATGTTAAAGAAAAAGAAAAATGTCAATACAAAGCCCATAATGCAAAACAGATTTCAAAAAGTTCAAGGTGGGCAGAAAATAAAATTAAATGTTGAATGCTTCTATTGTCACAAACATGGCCATGAAATGGATGATTGTATTGTCATGAAGATGGATGATAAAAAAGCATACAAAGATAAATCCTTTTTCAAAAGATAAAGAAATGTTTCATGCTTCTATTGTCAAACTTGGCCATGTGATGGATACTTGCTTTGTGAAACAAAATGATGAATTTCGAGCCATGAATGCTAAGTTTGATATTCAAAGAAAATTCAAAAATAAACATGTTTCTAATGCTCAAAGGTTTTCATCATATAAAAGAAACTTGTTCACAAACACTCATGCAAATAATGGGAAGTCATTCTGTAGACCCACATCTCCTTGTTGCCTTCATTGTGGGAAGTACGGGCATGTTATGAAAGAGTGTTGGTTCTTGAAAACACAAAATTTCTATGCTTCTAGAATGAATGCTAGGTTTAATTTTGTTAAATCCAGATCTTTTGAAAATAGAAAATGGAATGGATTTGAAAATTTCTTTGCTCCTAAAAGGAAGTCTTTTGGTAAAACTGCTTCTCCTCAATGCCTTTATTGTGGAAATCGTCGACATGTTATTGAGGATTGCAGGATTATGAAGAATGATGATATGATGGCTGTGAGAATGTCGAAGAAAGATTTTGGTAGAAATGTTTCTAATCTCTAGGGACCCAAAAAGGCCTGGGTGCCAAAATCTGTCAATTGAGTTGGTTTTGATGGAGGTGTGCCTTGAGGTAAATAAAGAATGAAAGGGGTTCCAACAAAATGGAACAAGACACACTCGAATGGTAAAACCCCAACTTTGATTCCTCTTTATCAAAAGTGGTATTCTTGATGTTTTCCTTTTGCTCTTTGCACAAGCCATCCATGCTCTCATTGAATAAATATTTGGTATATCAAATGTGATATGTGAAATGACAGATTAAGTCTGTCAGGAAGCTATCACTATGCGTGAGGTGATTCTCAGATCAAAGTTCTTCGCCTTATATCAAAATTAAGAAATTGAAGTGTTTGGCTTATGAGTAGTTATGTGTTTTGAATGACATCATTTAACCCTTGACTTGTATTGCCTTCAAATTGAATCTTAAAATTTCTCTTGCATCAAGAAGGTAAAATTTTTGAAATGTGAAATTGTTTGAATGACTTATGAGGTTGGTTTGAAATGGTGATAAATTGTTTGACAAGTACACAAATCGTCATCTTGATTATAGATGTTCAAACACTTATCTTACTTGATTCTCAAACTCTGGTTGACAGATTGTTGGAAACTTGATCATGCGCATCCAAACTACATTTTGCATGCTCAAACAAATAAGTCATATCATGTGCAAACTGAAACTCATATCTCATGCATTTATTGGTTTCATATTTTCGTGAATGTTCTAGAATACAAAAAAAATTGAAAATCTGCATAAAAAGATTGCATTCGCTTTTTTGCATATCATTCATAGACTCCGCATGCATTGTGAATTCGAGTCTCATGCATATTTTGATTCATAAATGCTTGCATGAAAATTTCTAAAATCCCTGCATGCGTGTATGTATTTAGTATATGAAACTATTTCTTGACTCTTCTAAGGCCTCACCTTCTTCCTAACTAAAAATGCAGTGATTTCATTCATATGTGATATATGTCATACACTAAGGGGGAGGACCCATTTCCGACCGTGCATACATTTAGGGGGAGACTTAACCGTGTCTTGTCAAATTTATCTTATACATGTAGAAAAAAACTTTTCCCTCACACCTTTTGCACATAATGAATTTAATGACTTTATTTGATAAGGATTTAAGAAATTCCTTCTAACACTTTAATGGGAACTTGAATCTCGACATGGACATTAAAGAGTAATCGTGAGGAAAAAGCTACCTATCCCACAATGTTCAATAAGTGGTATGTCGAATCGAGTAGTCGGGAATCCCCACTGAAATAAATGAAGAAACTCACGTCGAAAGGTAAAGTAAAAATCACATGATGACAAATCCTAGTAGTCGGAATTCCCCATTGAGACACACGAGAAAACTCACGTCGAACGGTGATGTCCATAAAAAGAAACAAAAAAGAGGGGTTGTGCAAAGCTACCGAAAGTCGAGAATGTGAAGTGAAAGTGTAGAGAGGAGATTACCTTTTAGTGTTCTTTAGAAAATCTACATATCCATATCTATTGAAGCTCATTGTTCATGCATCACATTTCACATATGGGTATCCTTGTGATGAATGTATACTATGAATTTGTCTACATTCATGGTTTATGTAGTACTTCTAGTTATGTATGTAAAACTCTCTTAGATATGCTTCATGTCTTACTTTTTGACAAGGAATCACTTGCTCAATTCTTAACCCATGTCTCATTAAGGGGGAGTTACTATAAGTAATATTTGTGTGCATGATGATTGTGCTTGTGCGTGCGTGTATGTTCATGCATCCCATTTTGATCTCATTCTGAGCATAAGTCTTGCATTTGAAGGATAGAAGTCACAATGTGTATTGCTACATATCTTGCATTCTCAGCATTCACATAGTGCATATTCTTAGCATTTGAAAGATGAAACTCATGGTGTGCATTCTTGCATATTTGACATTTCAGCATGCATATAATTCATACATGATATCATATTGAACACTTCATGTTACATAACTCTTCCAACAATTGGTATCATATGAACAATTGGTATCACATCTTCGGGCTTCACATGTTCATATCTTCGGGGCCAACGTACTGAAGTCTCCTATCTTTGGAGCCAACAATTAGCAACCATTGGTATCAGAATTGGTATCATTTCTTCAGGCCTCACATGTTTAAGGTTCCCATGCATAACTATGTGGAAGTTGGTATGATAATGGTTCTATTGCCTAGATACATGATGATTTGAACTTTATCTTGGTTGTGGAGTTTATGAAGAAGGGTCATGTTAAAATGAGCATCTAGTGATAAATGGTTGAAATGATTGATTATCAACTCGATACTAACATGGCTCCATTGTGTTACTTGCAGGAAAGAAATGGTTGGATCACACTTAAACATCACATGGATGCATGGTAATATCATCTCACTTTTTCTATCTCACGGGGTTGTGAAGATTGGTAGAAATTGGGCATTTTGGTTCTCACACCCTGTTCATATTCATGGTCATATGTTGCTCATGTTAGGTATGTTAACTATGTTCTCAAAGGGCCTTCTTGCATATTCATGAAGGGGTTTTAAATGATGGAAACATGCTGAAGATTCTGAAACAAACAATGGTTGTGTTTTAATATCACATTGAGTATTCATGTTAATTAAACATTAGGTTGATTGATACTAAATTTTGGTTGGCAAAAATGAAGGGTTGAATGTTGTTCTACATGTTCATACACTCCTTGTCACTTGGGCTTTCAAGTTCACATTTCATGGAATTTGCATAAGGAAGTGTAGCCTTGAGTTTTATACAAAAATCAGGGACCAACAATTGGTATCAGGTCACACATGTTCATATCATGTCATATAACCCCCCAGTCTTTTCGTAGATGATAAAAAGGGGGAGAATGTTTGATTGTGTGCTCAATGCTTTATGCTTAACGAGAAAGAGTGGCCTTGTGGGTGAATGTGATTGAATGTGCCTTATCTTTCATTCTCATAACATCCATTGAAATGCTTCTACTATATCTCTTGGAACTCTTGCACACATCATTTTGTCATCATCAAAAAGTGGGAGATTGTTGCATCCCCTAGTTGATGTTTGGTGTTTGGTTTTAATGATAACAAAATGATTGTGCTTGTGTGTGTTTCATTGAGCAACATGTATGCATCTTGGTTGATGAGTTAAAAGATGACTTTAATGCTCTCACTTGCAAGTCATATGAATGACTGTTGTTTAAGGAACTCATGCTATGTTTATATTGACTTGTAAGATCAAAATCTATGATTCATATTTGGAACTCAAAGGAGTCCATCAATGAAGTTCTTCTTCAAAAAGGGAGTTAACCATCTCATTGCATTACGTTGACTTTTTCTATGTTTCATGCATTTCATCAAAGGGTCTTTCAAAATCTTGGTTGGGTATTTTCATGTATTCTTCCTCATGAGATTTTTGGGCTTGAAATATCCTCAAACTATTAACTTGAAATTTGATGAATGTGATTTGAATGATGCTCTCTAATTATATGGATTCTTGGTCATGCTGTTTTGGCAAAACAAGGAAATGTGCTCAGTGTGTGCTTGAAAGTTGATTAAGATAACACATGTGAATTTTAGTGAAATTGGAGTTTATAATGCTCACATGTTTTTCTCATATGCATGTCTATATGATCATATCTTTTGTTGAAGATTTGATGGTTTTAGAATGTATTTTATTCATTTTTAATATGTTAGGTTGCATGACTTGCTAGCCTCATAGATTTACTTAGATGCATGGTTCTTCACTCCAATCCGTAGTTGGGTGAATTTGTGTAATATGCATCTTCATATTTCTGAAGAAGGGTCATTTGGTGTATGAAGGTTTCATTGTTATTTTTCAAAGCTTTGAATGTCTTCCATGTATACTCTTTATGGAGCTTGGTTACATGATGCACTCATATTGGACAATTGCATTACTATATGAACTTGATTTCTTCATGTGGATGAACATGTTTTCAAAAGAGTTTTTATGCATCTTGAACATGGATTTTAATGTATATGCTTTCTGCACTTTCTTTATGGTTACAAGTTGCTCATACCTTGTTCACATGCATAGAAATATCCCTCGATCTTTAGCTTAGAACATTTGTGGTTCAAAGTGTTCGTATGCACCTTGAACATGGGTTTCATGTATATATTTCATGCATTTATCATTTGTATTATTGAGCTAAAGTTCTAATCATTTTTCTTATGATTTTGCAGGTTCAGATCCTTAATATAGACCCTCCAAGATCAAAGGAGTTTGATGCCACGTAGTTTGGAAGGGTTGCAATGGAGTTTGGGACTGAAATCTAAAAGTCTGGAATTTACTGTAGCTTTAGGTCGACCGAGCCTATAGCTTAGGTCGACCGAACTTGGCAGAGTTGGCCGACTGTAACACATTCGGATGCTGTTAATTCCGATCGACCGACCAAATGTTCAGGTCAACCGAACATGGCGTAAACCCAAAAATGAGGATCTGAAACCCATCTAAACCCAATCCATTTGTGCTTAACTCTTACCCCTTTGCCCTTGGGTTGGTGGGAGACCTATTGAGGGTCCTTTTGGAGGTTTCTAGATGGATTATACTAGTCTTTTGATGTCTCCTATATGTATACATATGAGAGTTATGAATTTCATAAGTAGAACCCTAATGTGTTCATTGTTTCTATCTTGCAGGTGAAGAAAAGGATGGAAGGAAGGAAGAGCTCAAGCCAAGGGGATTTCATCTACATCTAGGAGGTTTTGAAGATATTTAAAGATATTATAGTTGGCCTATACTTCGTTATCATGACTAGGACAATGGTAGTATTTTGATTTCCAGGCATGTTATATTTTCATAAACCTTTACTTAGTTTACTGCCAGCAGATTCTCTGACGCACCAACGTAAGACCGTCACATGAATGTAACGGCCTTACGATAGACCGTCACACCCTGTTGTGCTTTTATTGTTCTATTGTCTCTGACGCACCCTAGTAGGAGCCTTACACCACTGTAACGCCCCCCCGATAAACCATCACAAGCACTGTAATGCGCCTATCCTAGACCGTCAGACCCCTGTGTTCTGCCAGTCCAAGGTAGAATAATAACTAGTTAAGTTTACTTATAAATAAGCTTAGATAGCTAAGTGGGACATGTTATCATGACTTCAAGTTTAGTTACTGATTCATGATCAAATTGCATGATTAATGTGTCTTAGGTTATTTTAAGGTATGTTAATTTCAGGTGCCAAAATTCTATAGTTTTGTATTTAAATCATGATTCTCCAAATGTTGTATTGACGGAGTTTTCTCATGATTTCACATCGTTACACATTCACTTTATCAATAGAGTCATTTCTTTAAGTATATGGCGCATATTCCGGTATGTTGTCCATTAGTTCACTTTGCACTGTAGGAACATTATTCTTGGACATGAGGACCTCTCTATTGGATATTCCTTCTAATAGACTAGGAAATCTTGTTTCAAGGCCTCCGTAATTCTCCGCGAGCCTGGGATTCCCACTAGGACGCCGAGTTGGTTGTACCATTAAAGGCCATTGATTAGATTACACTATCGATGTTTTTGATTATTAGTAATGTAACGGCTCTATGTTGGACCGTCAGGCACAAGTAACGGCCCAACTAAGTCCGATTTCTTGGTTCTGGATTCAGACTAATGTAACGGCCCAATACTGGAGCGTCACATCATGTAACGGCCCAGTACACGACCGTCACACTGCTTGAGTATTTTTAACCCAAGGTGGACCAAGGGTTGATATTCTAAGGTTTCTAGATGGACTATTAATGATCTAGAACTTATCATATTGATCCAGAAACCTAAAATAATGAATGGAAAATAAAGAATGTACCGTTATACTGCCGATTTATTTCTATAAGCATAACCTTACTTAAGTGATTCTTGATTTCTTATGATTCTTATTAAATCATTCATTCATTGAATTATTGTTATCATGAGCTTATTGAACTTATTACATTATTGGCCATACTTTATTGTTACATGCGTGGAAAAAGCTTGATTTATACTTGAAGATGCGATCGAGCACTGATTGTGTTCAAGGGCTCTATGCTAGTCCCCTCGGCTGATTGTCGGAAACATACTATTATAAACCATGGGGTACGATACTACTGGCGTCGCATTGCGCTGGGAGTACTTTCTCTATAAATAAGTGAAAATCCACAATACAGCATGACATGACTTTCTTGCTTGATATTCCACAGAAATTCATGAAGTACTTGCTCATCAGCAAAAGATACTAGAGTGATGATTATGTGACTTGCTAGTACATTCTCGATACATTCTTGTTCATGAAAGGCCAATATCATGTCCTTGTTACATTCTTGCTAGTTCATACTTGCTCTCATTCTAACTTACTTGATCGTCTTGTTACTTTGGTTTAATCGCGTGATTAATTGCATTCGCATGATTCTTACCTTATTCTTTAGAGCTAAATTATTAATTACTTTAATAGTGCCTTCATGTTGATGCGAAGATACATACTGGGCAAGTGTGCTCATTACCTATTTCCAGTCTTTTCAGGAGATGGAAGTGATTCGAATTTGGATTCGGGTTATACAAGTAGCGGGTCCGAGAGCGAATGAAAGTATTGTCAAGATGAGAGTGAAGACTTAGGAAGTCTAAATTGTTTAGATTGAGTCTATGTAATTTTCCTATTTCTTGAGTCTAGTACATAATGGAAATTGAATTAGTGGTTGTACTTGAGTTAGTAATGAAATAAAGTTGAAGTTCGAATATATATATATATATTGTGCAATTGCATTTGTGTGTGTGATTGTATTGCGCTCTGGTCGTTCTTGCTTGCAAGAGGCTTACCATGCCGGCTGTCCGCGCTCCCCGAGTTAGTCTTCCGTTGTAATAAAGGCTCGGGGCGTGACAACGCCCCGTACTCTATACCGTCAAGGTATTGTCCACTTTGGCCTACCGGCCTCACGGTTTTATCCCTTTCTAATAGTGATCGGCTCCAGAATGGGGGACTTCCCAAGCAGGTCACCCATCCCAGTAGTACTCCCCATTAAGCACGCTTAACTTTGGAGTTCTTTTCAAGAACTGAGCCGATACTTCAAAAGACGTCTCAGTGATATAGAGTACAACTTAGCTATATTTGAGGGTGTTATAATCTACCCCTCTTATATAGGCGACGTCCTCGTCACTGGGCACATATAGCACGCAATCAATCGCCCAGGTAGGTAGGACTCTAGAGGTGGCCCCTACAGGCTCAAGAGGTGGCTCCCACTATATAGCACTTTGTCCCATTGCGGGTTCAAGAGGTGGCTCCCATAGCGTAGCACTTTGCCCTGCATGGCACTTAGTTCCCACACTTCTGGCTGGGGTATAGCTCTGATACCATTCAGTCACGCCCCATACTCTATACCGTCGAGATATTGTCCACTTTGGCCTACCGACCTCACGGTTTTATCCCTTTCTAATAGTGATCAGCTCCAGAATGGGGGACTTCCCGGGCAGGTCACCCATCCCAGTACTACTCCCCATTAAGCACGCTTAACTTTAGAGTTCCTTTCAAGAACTGAGCCGATACTTCAAAAGGTGCCTCAGTGATATAGAGTACAACTTAGCTATATTTGAGGGTGTTATAGAAGCGGAATGATAAGAGGATCGTGTTGATATGATGCGGGACGGACTGAGGAGACGACGCTATATGAGACGGACACGACTCGACCAGCAATGACACGACTACTAGAGCGACCTCGACTCGACACTAAGAGCTCCTATCGGCTACACGTCGCTAACAGAAGTGCAAACTCACTCGTCGTACCATGCGAGGGAAAGCGTGGATCGTGCACGGTTAAGAAACCGGCAGAGTTCAAGGTAGTCAGACTCAACTTCCGGACTCGGATCGAGTCACGGGACGGGTCACTCTCCCACTCACAGCGGTGACATGGACACACGGGCTAGGAACCTACACTCTCGCAGCGGCATATGACCGTATACTAGCTAAGCAAGTAAATGCCAAGAAGGTGAGACCGTTACCTCCACGCACCCGGCGTGGCGAAGACAACCCTGGCCGACTTATGGACTCCCGGTTAAACAATGTTACAGCAGTACAATGATTTGACCCACTCCACACAGGGAGATAAAAGGACACATGTGGGGCCCGGGAATCGCGCAAATCGGGTTGACGGGCAGCATCGTGATGTCGCCCAGCGGTGCCGAACTTCGCGTTTTCGTGCTTTCCGAATGGCGGATTCTACGGGTCCGTGGGGCCCACGGACGGCGCTGTCCTCCGGATCTGCAGGGGTGGGACCCACTGTGATGGGGACCCCTGGTGGCGCGCTTCCACGGATGGCGGTCGGCTGGAAACACCGGTCGGGGGTCGATCGGCCCCGATTCACAATTCTTGAACTAGCTTCCCACGGATTTCCGGTTCTGTTTTTCGGCACGCGCTCCGGCGAGAATGGCCGCTGCGATCAATCCCGACATCGGATCGGGGCGCATGAGCTATCGTTGGAAAGTTCTTTTAAAATCCTTCGATCTAGGCTTAGAGGGAACTACTGTATCTGGTCGGATCCAGACTTTATTGAATTTACAAGTTCCTATTGTACAGTACCTGAAACCTCAGATCTGCAGGTGAGTTATCTGAGAACTGCCGTTGACCGCATGGTAGATGGCCGATTCAGCTCTTGAGCTCTTCATCAAAGTGGTAGGGTTTTGAACAAGGAAATCGGAGATATTTTTTGTGGAAGGATTAGATGAGGTTATAATTTTTTATGATTTTTGTAATGGAGGGTGGTCGGATCTGGGAACAGGTGGACAGCACTGTAGCTAGCTCTGAAAATGAATTTTGAAAAACATGTGGAGAGCTGATCCAAATTCAAGAAAATTCGTGGTAGGAGGGGTTGATGGACAGAGCCCCTAGTAAAATTGGGAGCCCTAGAAAAAATCACAAAGGGGTCCGAACATGGGAAACACAGGGCGGGTGGAAATTGAAACAGAAAGCAGACAGATCTGGGAAAGGAGGTTGGACGAAAATGGGAAATTGCCAAATGGAATAATTATGACCCACAATTTTTTTTAGAACTTGGGGAACACCTATGGAACATCCTCTCAAAATCCTAGGTCGAAATGAGCTCGTGGAGGATGGCAGTAATTCGTGGAAGTGGCTGCTGCAGATGGAAGGCATAACTCCGATGATCCCGATGGCGGTCTGGTGGCGGCTCGTGGCAGCGGCGATGATGACCGGAACGATAAGGGGAGGAGTCACACCTCAGAATGGAAGCCTTCACAGCTGCAAGGGGGAGAGGGAGGAGAGAGGAGGGGTGCGCCCAAGGCTGCTCCAAGGAATTTCCAAGATTTCTTTGCATTAATTCTCCAAAAATGGAAAATACAAGCTTATATAGGTTACATATCAAATCCATCCTCCACCGTTGGATCTAGGGAAGGGGAATGGAGGGCCTGGATGGAGTGTGATCAACACAGAAAATTTAAAATAAAAAATGAAGGGGAGGGGCGCACCATTGACCATGAGGGAGCAAGATTGACAAGGTAGGTAGCATACCTTGGACTTTGAAGTCCAATTGTCTCCCATGTGTCTTTTACCATTCAACCTTCTAGATGCCTCCATTTGAATTGTTGACTGACCCCACATCGGGCCCTAGGCTGAGGTGGATCAATGGGATGGGGTCTGAGGGGCCCGTGGGACCCGGGGGTCCCTTTTTGCAAATAAGCCCCCCTTACAATCAAAATTACAAACTGAATAAAATGAAACAAACACACATTACACACAAATAAAGTCTAAACAAATTTGATAAATGGGGAGACTCAAGGAGGAGTCTCCAGGCTGTCTCCGAGCCAAATGGATGCTGAGGTGGCTCGAGTCGTGCTCCGCGTACGGTACTGGTGGCTCACCGGCTCGTGCCTCTCGCGTGCTCTGGTGTCCGCACCATGATACTTGAATCGCCGTCATCCGACATCCTTCTAACCGTTGCTTGAAAGAACATCATCAACCGGGCTTTGGAAACCAAGGGGGATCTTTTATATATTCATTCTATGTTGTTCTTGATGTATTTCATGATCTATGTTTAGGGTTGAGGATGTTTGAATATTTGTGTTAACTTTCTGAACTAGAAATATTGTGTGTGTGTGACCGTTTGTATACGGTAGTGTCTCTGGTGCTGCATTTGTTGCAGCGTGTGTGTATGTTTGTGATCCGGTCATCGGATCGTGTTGGAGACTTCGTCTCCGTATGTGTTTGGGGTTGTACCCCATGTTTGTAGGGTTTACTCTGCGTGTGTGTGTTGGGGAACGTCCCCGTATGTGTGCAGGCATCGTTCTACGTGTTGTTGGAGCGTTGCCTCCGTGTTGGGGATTTATCCCCGAGTGGAGCCTTACCGATTTTGTAAGGGGTGGACGTAGGGAGCCCGTTGTGGTCCCGAATCACCTTAAAAATCTTTGTGTCTTGTGGTGTGCACTGTGGTTTGCTTTATTGTGATTAATTGTTAATTTAATACACGTGTGATCGGTGAGCATGAGTGAAGTCCAATTTCACGAGCGATTCTCAATTACCAAGATTTTATTATGTGACGTGTTTAATTGCTTAATCTTTTGCATGATCAAGTGAGCTCGGCGAGATTGAGAGATCTTGGTTTACTCTGTTTGGTTTAATCTTTTCAATCTCATCAAAGTTGTTATTTTCGCTTAGTTAGTTTTTAAATTTACCATTTTTAGTGGGGGATAATTCAACCCCCCCTTCTTGTCCGCTCGCCTACCCGGGACCAATAATATGTGCATCGACCTGTAAAATATGCTACACTACATGCATCGACCTGATGTGTATAATGCTTGCATGAGCATCGACCTTCTAGAATGAGTGAAAAGTTGTGCATCGACCTTGCCTTACACAGAGAAGAAAGTGCATCGACCTGTCATGCCATAGTGCAAATGTGCATCGAGCTTAAGGTGCATGACTTCTATATATGAATCGACTTTCTAGACAAGAATGCATATGTGCATCGACCTTTCCAATACATACATCGACCTTAGGCTGTAGTCGCTGGGTCACTAGCATCGACCTTTCTCCAACCGCTAGGTTGCTAGCATCAACCTGTGCACAAGGTGCACCGACCTTATAGCACAAGGTCTATGAGGTGCATCGACCTAATGGTGTGTACTATGTTCAATGTGCATCGACCTTCTTGTGCATTCAGTGTATAAGGTGCATCGACCTTCTTAATGAAAAAGCCTATGTGCATCGACCTTCTAGACTCAGCGATATATGTGCATCGGCCTTCTTGACCTAATGCCATATATGCATCGACTGAAGACATAAACATGCACCGACCTTATGTTCATCGAGGTACAAGAATGCATCAACCTGACAGGCTTCAGACTTGAAAGCGCATTGACCTTGTGCATTTCAACCAAAACCATGCGTTGACCTTATTAGCTACATTGTGATCGACCTTATCTAACTTCCATATGAATGTGCATCGACCTAATATGACTTAGACAGGAATATGCATCTGTTGTGTGCCTTGCAGTTGTTTATGTTTTTGATGATAACCAAATCTTATGTATGTTTGCATATGATTTTGATGATAGTGTGCATTCATGATTATAGCCTTGTTTCATATGTCTCAGAACTAGAAGATTTGGTACATGCTATATGAGATTGTAAAGAGTCTCTAATGCCTTGATTGTAAAGATCTTTGCTATGCTTGCATGTATTTCATTTGGTAGTTTCTTGAGATGGTAAGGAGCTTAAGGCTTTCATGCAAATCTTGGAATGAATGAGCTTATGATATTCTCATGGATTTTTTAGGCTCATACGTGTTTGAATGCATGGCTATATGAAGATTTGAATGAACATGATTCTTGTGCTTTCCGTGTTGCATTTATTCATTTGGTATCTCCATGCATATTCTTAATGGGATCATTGTGGCCTAGAATGCAAATGGGAGTGCTTTTGTTAATCTTGGTGAAAATAGGTTTGATGTTGCTCATTTGTTGAAATGAATGTATGGGCTTTCATGATTATACTTCTTGCAATTCTTACATGGACCATGTTCAAACATGGTTGAGTTGTAAATGGTCTTTGAGGCTCATGCATGTTGGTAAAATGTATGGATTATGAAGTTGATTTTCATATGAGATTTTTGGGCTTGCTATGTGCTTAATTTATTGATACAAATCTTGATGACCTTTCATGTATAACCTTCTTAAAGCATTGAGCGTGTTTGGTTCTTCAAGGTTCATACTTTGGTTGACTGTATGGCCAATTTGGCCTTGGACTTTGGATTGAGGATTTACATGAAAACACTTGGCTAATTGGTTTCTTCAAAAGCTTGCTTGTTGAGATCTTGAATGGACTTCCATGTATCAAACCATGCTAATCTCTTGATGTAAGATGTGAGTTTAGGTCTTGGTGTTAAGATTGGTTTGAAAAGGTTTAATAGACTCCCAAGACACCAAAATATTGATTAAGTGGTAGATGGCATCGAAGTGATTGAACTTGCATTATTTTAACTTCATTTACTCTGTTATGCAAGTTTAGAAAGCAATGCCAATCCCATATGTAAAGGTATCAAGATTCATGGTGAGAACTTGGCACTTTGCATGTGTATGTTTTTGGGAGAAAAATGGTAAGTTTTCATATGGAGTTTTTAATCTTGATGGAATGCGGTTGGTATGTGTTTCTACATTGTTTAATACCAAGGAATACTTGGTTGAATGTTTTTATCAACTAACCATTTCAATCTTTCATCGGGGTTTTAATTCATTAAACTGAACTACTACAGGTTGGGGAGCTGCAGAGTTCGATCGACCGAACTGGCCAGTTCGGTCGACCGAACTAGCCAGGTTGGATGGTTCCTGTGTCTGTAAAAGTTAGGTCAACCGACCCAATATTTAGGTCGACCGAATACGGCGTAAACCCAAAAACGAGGATCCGAAATCCATCTAAACCCAATCCATTTGTGCTCCAACCTTTACCCTTTTGCCTCTAGGTTCTTAGGAGTCATATTGGGGTCTTTTTGGAGGGTTCTAGAAGGGTTATAATGGTCTTTTCATGTCTTCTATATATACTCTTGTGTGAACTCCGAATTTGATAAGAAACCCCCATTTGAGCTAATGTTTTCTATCTTGTAGGTCAAGAAAGAGGAGAAGAAGAGAAAGGGGAAAAGAAGGGGAGATTTGATCTTCATCCAAGAGGTTTTGAAGATCGTGGAAGAAGGAAAAGTGCAGCGGATCGAGGAGAGGATCGAGAGGACGTTGAAATCGTCACCATCCGACTAGAGCTTCAAGCTACCATTTCTATTCGTCTTGGAAATCAAAGGGGGGACAATCTCTACATCCTTTAGTTGTTGTTTTGTGATGTTTGCCATGTGTTCTATTTCGATTTGACCATATATTGTTATTTGTGTTTATTTTCCGAACCTGAAAATACATTGTGTGTGTGTGACCGTCTATGTATACGGTTGTGTTTGATCGCCTGCGTGCGGTCGTGTGTGTCGTTGTGCTGTGTTTGTTGCAGCGTGTGTGTGTGTATGTGTTGGGGCGTGTCCCCGTGTGTGTTTGGAGCGTCGTCTCCATGTTGGGGATTTATCCCCGAGTGAAGCATCACTGGGTTTGGTGAGGGGTGGACGTAGGGTCCCCAACCACCTTAAAAATTACTGTGCACTGTGATTTGGTTTGTGCGATTGTGTGGCTTGCTTGTTATATCCGTTTGTGTGATCGTGTGAAATCGGAGAGATTGAGAGAATTTAGTTATCTTGTTTAGCTAATATCTTCAATCTTGTTATTATTATTAATTCCACTGCGTAGTGTTTTGATTTGACATCTAGTGTGGGGGACAATTAAACCCCCCTTCTTGTCCGCTCGCCTACCTCGGGACCAACAACATCGACCTTACATGACTAAACCATGAATGTGCATCGACCTTATTTTTCTGACAATTAGAATATGAAATGACTTGATCAACATGAATGGCTCTATGCAATTCTGTCTAAACATGATTCATAGTTTGATGTCATCACAACCAGGGTTCCCAACATTAATATCTATGAAACCTGACGTTAATATTCTTGTATGAGCATGTTTCTGGATTCTCAATATTTTTCTCTGCATGACCATGTCTTTAGTTCCCTAAAAATCATCGTAAACATCATTGTGTTACTGTTCATGCCAATTCTTAAAAATTAAATAGTACTTTGTCTCAGTAAACGTACCTGGCCGATGCATCTCAATGCACAGGCTAAAAGATTTTGTGACCAGATCACTGTCGCTATTCACAAAACCTGCGCCCGTGTAAATAGGTGCTAATACATGCTAAAAGAAATAATTAAAGAATTGGTGACCATGACTGTGTCGCACATTAAAGAACCAGCGTCCCTTTGAAGAGGCGCCATTTCTTGTATTTCCTGACAAACGTATATATGTAAAGAAAAAAATAAAAGAATAGGCGCCTTGTTTAAGGACATAAATTACTACAAAATTAAATGGACGTCCAGTCAGTGGGTGCCAATTTCAATGGGTGGCCACTGTATGGACGCAGATTTCCGTAAGTGTTTTCTTCACGTGTTTTCGATCCTAGACTGTAGGATCTTTGTCACCACTATCTCACGTCTGAGACTTTGTCCCTGTTTTGCTTTCTACCGCTTACACCTCAACTCTTGGTGATGGTTGGACCCTCTGCGGGATATTCCTTCCTTCGGACTTGTATTTTCTTCATTAAGATCTCTGTAAGACTCCGTTAGCCTTGGATTCCTTCAAGGCAGTCAAGCTGGTTGTACCCTAAAAATCTTGGAACCCTCAAATGTCACGTCACTCTGAAGAAACGTGATGCCTTAGCTCTCATATAGCACTATTTCTGGCCTCTGTGAGAAGTCTGTCTCTGTCTGGAATTGGCGACTAGACAGTTGACGCCAAAACTTGAATTGCAGCCATATAGTGGATGCTATTTCTTCGTGCATGTGCTGTTCCCAGAATTGGCGGCCACCCCAGTGGGATCCAATTCTGGAATTGGTGACGGTCTGAGTGGACGCCAATTACCCAATTTTATGATATGTCATGGTTTTCATGTGATTTATCGATATATCGTCCTTACTCAAGTTCTATCCTTGGATATCTGTTCCGTAAATCCACCTTATGTTCCTACAATGGCTTATTCCTTTGGAATTCTATTGGCTATAAACTATAGTGGATGTCTAAAATATTTACATGACTCAATGCCTGGCGTTAATGGGGCCCCGTCTGGTCCTGGGAGGAGCACCCGAAAGTACTTGTGCCCATGGGAGCTATACTGACCACGGTGTGGCATTGCACCGGAGTGCATGACTTTCTAGATTTTTCTATGGCATTTCACTCTCTTTCTCTCTCTCGTGACGTAAAAATACATGATATTACTTGACGTACTTGACTAGACGTGGTACTTGCTAGAACTTAAATATCCAATATCTCATGATGTTATACAATAATTAAATGCTTGATAATTCCTTGAAACTATGCTTATTCCTGTTGACACCCATTTTTAGCCTGCAAGTCAAGTTATTTCACTTGTTCATCTTCCGTGATGTCCCGAATTACCCATTATTTTGGAGCATCTCTTGATCTGATTGTGAGCGCATTTCTTGATCATTTCCCCAGCCCTCTGAGTTTGGAAGTCATTTTCTATCAATTCCAGACTATTTTCCTAGTTTCCCTATGTTTCGCGATTGTTTCCCATCATCCCCAACGGTCGAAGCACGCTTTGCTCGCAGTGGGAGGGTAGCGACCACTTCTGGGCCGCCAATCTAGGAGGCGGCCCTTTACTGGGCCACTAGGCTCAGTGGGTTGCGGTCTCCACTGGGCCGCCAAGTCCTGTGAAGTGGTCATCTGCTAGATCGCCAAGATCAATGAGAAGGTCATCTACAGACCGCCAAGCTCCATGTTGCGGCCATTGTTGGGCCGCTAAGCACTAGGGTAGCGGCCATCCATCTGGCCGCTACTGACAGTGGCGGCCTAGTGCTAGACCGCCACTATCATGCCTTGCCCGAAGTGCCATGTTCGCCAACAGTTCTGTTCTTAATGTTATCCCAAGGTTAGTTGCTGTCCAGGCATGGCCGTTTCTTCTTAGTAGCGGCTTCATGATAGACCGTCTCTATAACAGAGAGTCCAGATGATCCTAAACTCTGATTTCTTCACCGCATGACTCTCTGGTCGATTTCTGCTTGCTGGGGTCACCTTCTTAAGGCTCTATCTTATCGAATATTCTGCCAAATCCTCTCCCATTTATTTCTATATCTTCTCCTCACTATTATCTTGAGTTTAAGCCATAGAACTCGAATTTTAGTGGAGTATATTCGCGGGAATCGTGGATGAAATTTTGGGTTTTATGCATTTTCGTGCAACATAAATTCTTCCAGATTAGGCTTTGGGGCTCCCTTCCAGCGTGAATATCTTCCAGATCCTTCCATCAAATAGAGTCCTATTTGTTCCTAGCTCTTATCCTAACTATTATCTCAAGATTGATCCATAGATCTCGACATTTGGTGGTCTCTATCCTTTGAAATCAAGGGAGAAAGTTCTGGATTTTCGGCATCTTCTACATAAAGGACCCTGTGCGACCTACGCGCAAGGGGGGGGGGGGGTCTTCCTCGAATTGGGGCGAAGCCAAGCCGGATCGTCATCTCTCCACTTCGACCCCACTTTGAAGAGGGAATTACAAGCTTTCGTTTCCATCTCTTTGGGCTCAATTTCATCGCTCCTATCCTTAGTTCTTTGTCCTCCATTTCTCACTTTTGTCACAAGTCGCACTTTTCTCCTGCACGTCTGCATTTTTCTCTATTTTGCACAGCACTTTTCTCTTCATTCTTTCCATCATTTTGCGTGATTTCAAATTCTATGCATGCATAACACACCACCTACTATTTGCACCCGTTTACAGGGGTTAAAAATCCTCCCCCGATGCGTTCTCCCCTGTTCTTTCATGATATTTTATCACTTTGGGACATATGCTACACTTTCACGTTTCTAATGGGTTTTATCCCTTTTTGTGGCTTTGTTTTATAGGAGAGTACATTTGGACGTGAGGCCCTTGCTTTCTAGCCGGCTGGAAGGTGAGGAGGTGCACCCACAATCGGTTCCCCGCATCCCTTTCAAAGTGCGATCACGTTGTAGCAGTTCATCTTCGGGCCGTGTCTTCTTCCTCATTTTCCCAAGGTACACAGTATGTTTTTATTCGGTATAGCATCTTTTCCTATTGCTAATCCTTGGGTGAAGATCATAGTTCACTTAGATTTTTCATCGCCCCTTTCCCTTCTTCATGCTTTTATGATTATATGCATGTTTACACGTTCGTAGTTTGGGGGCGGGGTAGATTAATCTATCTACATCTGTATTTTTTGGCGATCACGGTGGGACGCCTAGTGCCCATCACATTGTTAATGCTCTTCTGTGAGTTGGGTGGGTGTTCGTGCATGTTTGGATAGCATTCCTTTCATTTTTTTCACAGTTCTATTCAGTTTCGGTTCTGTCAGAGGGTAGCGGTGTACCACAAGACCGCCAAACACTATTAACGGCCATCGTAGGACCGCCCCACCCCTTTGGAAGGATAGCGGCCCTCTCAGGGCTGCCCAGAACCTTGGCGGTCTTCTAGTAGACCGCTATTGTGTTAGAGACAGTCATCGAGTGACCTCTACTTGTTTCTGGCAGGACAGGCGCGCTGCTCAAGGAGGCCCTATTCATTCATGCATAACTTCGTCTCTTGACATTGGATTTGGCTGATTTTTATTTTCTTGTATTGTTCTTTGTATTGTCTTTACATCCATATAAAGTTTGCATCATTTGGACGTCGTTTGAATATTTAAAACATGTCTTCATTTCTGCATTTTGTGCATCAAGTCTGCTGGTAGACCCGGGACAGATTCACAGGCCTATTTTCTTTGTTGACTTATATTGCCTTCTAGGGTTTGTTTAGGCTGTTTTTTGGTTCCATTGTGTAGTCTTTTGTATTACCTTCGCGTTCAAATATTAGTTGCATGCATTATATTCCATTTTCATTGTTAAACATTGCCTTCATTTTTGCATTTTATGCATAAAATCCACTTGTAGGTATGGGGGCAAACACAAAGGTACGTTGTTCTTTTATGATTTTTCCTATCTTCTAGTACCTAGTTGTCCCTGTTTCTGGTCTTGCATTATTGTTATTCATATTGTCTTACATTTTTCATGCATTTTTGTTATGTTTGCATAATTTATTATTGTCTTGATTTGTTAGTTTTAGGCTAGAAATTGCATGCACTCTGGTGCACATAGGATCACACATATTTTCATATTGTAGTTGCATTCCCCCTTGGTAAGTGATCCTCTCGCTCCCATATTCCTTGGGCTCGACTAGGTGATCTTATCCAGGACCTCCGTAAGTCCCCGCGAGCCGTGGATTCCCACACGGACGCCGGGCCGGTTGTACCTTTACACCCTTAGGCTTATATTTTGCATACGTTGTGAGGGAGTTAACCTTAGTCAACCCAAAATTTGGACCTTATTCCCATAGGATACCTATCTTGAGGGAATTAATCTTAATTTAAAACATTAAAAGGCCCACCAAAACTTTGACAATAAAATATTTCTGATCATATTAATTTGTTTGACTTGGGTGAAATCCTTCATATTGTTTGTGTTGTTTGGGCTTGTTCAAGCCCATTTGTGGTGTTTTGTGTTGCATCCCCCATCATCTATATAGGTTTTGTTGTTATGCCCATTTTGTGTGTCCATTGTCTAGTCTATTGTCCTAGGTCCTTTTTTTCCCTTTGCATTATTGAGTCAGTCCCCCTCCTTGATCTTCGAGCCCTTACTTCCCTCATTGTATTTCCTTGATTTTCATTGTATTAAGTCTCCATTTGCCCTCATGGAGCACCACCCCAATCCCTTGTATCCTCCTTCATCTTCCTATTCCCACGTGGATTCCTCTTCCCACGCGGGCCCATCTCCTCGTGGCCTCTCCGACCCATCGGATGAACAAGCCAATATCATGGCCCACTTATCATGCCTTGTTCGTCAAATGGACCTGGCCCAGGCCCAAAAACTCATTGCTAATTATTTTAATGGGTCTCATTCATCTAATGGGCCTGATTCCTTTAATGGGCCATCTTCCTTGAGTGGCCTATCTTCCTTCAATGGGTCCCATTCTCTTAGTGGGCCCCATTCCCTTCATGGTCCTTCTATTCCTAATGGGCCCCCATCCTTTAATGGGCTTCCATCTTCCTCCAATGGGTCTGTATCCTTTAATGGACCTTCCTCCTTTAATGGCCCCACTCATTCTCTTAATGGGCCTACTCTTCTTAATGGGCCCACTCCCCCTACCCATGTTGCTGCTGGCCCAATGGGTCCCCATGTTCATGATCCTTCTAGGTCGAGGCATCCTCCTACTCCCGGAATGGGCCTTCCTCGTTCTTCTCAGCCTAGATCTCCTTATCTGGCCCCATATCATCATCCTAGTTCATATTTACAATCTCTTGCTCAAGTTGGCCCATATTCTTCTCAATCTCTCCCTACCTCGAAGATGATTGCTGAAGCCCAATGCCAGCTTGATGAGCTTCAACGTCGGATCGATCCCAAATCCTCCTTGAGTATCCCGCTTGCATTTCAAAATCTTCAGCTTCCACCTCCCTCTCAAATTCTCACATATCGCCGTTATGGTGGAGTCGGTGACCCGTATGTGCACTTGAAGGAGTTTGTTTATGAGTCGACCCAATTTTGACATGACCAACGCTTGATGGCTTATCTGTTTGGTCTGTCACTAGAAGGTCCAGCTCGAGATTAGTTCTTTTCTCTTTCGCAAGAACATATTATGAATTTTCAAGCTGTATAAGATAGATTCATTCGGCACTATCAAGACCAGGTTGGGCCCAGGTATTCCATTGTGGATCTGGCCCATGAGAAGATGAAACCCGAAGAAGATTTCTGCACCTTTGATGACCGCTGGCGTCTCCTCGCCGCACAAGTCCCAGGGCATATTCTGGAGTGATAGCATATCAAAATGCTCATTTCCAATGCAACGCCCGAGTATCGATTTATCTTAGCCCTTAATGATATTACCTCCTGGCAACAACTCTATAGTCGAGCCCGCTTCATCTGCCAACAACTCCAAGGTTCCCTTGACCATGAGTCTCCTTCACCTTCTATGCCCATATACGCCTCCTATCCACCATCTCCCATGAGTAAGCCCTCCACAAGTCAGCCCCCCACCACATATCCTTCCATGAGTCAGTCTTCCGCTCCTACATACCCGTACACCCCCGCATATCAATCTTCCACAAGTCAACCTTCCGCTTCCTCACACCCCCATGTGTCTTCGCCTGCGTCTCCACCCCCAGTCAAGGGAACACCACACCCCGAGCAAGTGGATGCCGTCCACTACACACCTCCCCACTCCGCTCATAATACACCTTCACTAAGTCTCTCCACTAGTTGTCATGCACCATTGCCTATGCAACCCCCACAACCATCTTCATTACCTTCCCATATCCCTCGGCATCCACCTTGCCCGAAGCGGGCTTTTTGTCCTCTGTTGCAGGAGTGTTTCACTGATATTTTTTGGGCTTTGATGGCCACTCACGCGTTGCCGCTCCCTCCGATTGTGCCTTGTCGGCCCGCTATTGGGAATATGCTCCAATTTTGTGATTATCATCGCCTGCAGGGGCATTTGGTCGAGGATTGTCCCGAGTTTCGAAAGTACATTTATGGCCTGGAAGATAATAAGAGGATTGATTGGGCCGCCATTCATAAAGTTGTTCTATATCTTCGCAGCAAGCAACAGTTGCAAGCGCCACCCAGGCAGCCATCTCCGTCATTACAAGACCAGGGGCACACCTGTGATTCTTTAGCTAGTGTTACACCTGCTCCATTACCTACACCACCTCTTGCTCCATCACCCGTTCTGTCACCGACCCCATCTTTATCTCCACCTACCCCATCATCCTCACCTATTCTTACTCCATCTATACAACCTCCACAAACCCAAGCCTCTTCTCTGGCCAGTGTCTCCACTTCTTCTACCACCACCTCTACTCCCAACGCCACTCGATGCGTCGTGTCGATACATCGAAGGTGAGCGCCATGACCCTCCTCTTCACCCTCTCCATCTTCATCATCTCGACCATCTCCATTGTCACCACCTTCTCCACCGCCATCATCCTCTCCACCGCTACCCTCATTGCCCGAGCCTGAGCTAGCTCCACCTCCACCCTCACCTTTACCCTCACCTGCACCTACCATTGCCTCTACACCTTTACCTCCTGAAGTCTCTACGCCTTCCAAACCTAGTTCCACTTCCACCCCACGGAGCGGGTGTGCGCTACCTCCGGTGCCCCTCGGGTCTGGTCCCCGGAGAGATGATGAGCCAAGTCAGGTTTCGATTATGCATTTCAAGATTTAGGATTTCATTTTCCAGATGCCGATCTACATCCTGGCCCCTGGCTATTTTGGGGATGATGAGCCTACACTTCCAGTGATGGCGGTTGTGAAGAAGACTACTCTTGCGCTAGTGCCAGTTTCCTCTTGAGCAAGGCCGGTGGCAATCTCATTGCTTGCCGATGGGTTCACCATTGATGTTGTTATTACCTCTCGCTCCATTGCCAATAGGGATTCTCTACCCGCATTGTGCTAACTCATACGGCTGCTAGAGGATTGGTGAATTCCATGTTCAAGGGGCAATTTTCCGTATCTTCAGCATTCTCCAAGGACATTCTGCACATTCCATGCAACCTCTCTCAGTTTATCAAGGCGGCCACGTCAACGCCGTGTATTACTCTCCCTCAACTTCATTCTCATCTGTCAAGGGAATTATGCTTCAAGCCTGATTATCGAGTGGAGTTGTCGAACCTTATGGTTCTTGTGCATAGTGATAAAACTCCATGGTTTCATGATGCTCATCTGTCCGAGGAGTCAGCTGTTCAAGAATGTCCGCCTATTGTTAGCACCGAGTGTCTAGGGGCAAATGCCCCCATGAAGTTGCATGTTCATGATCGGGCTAGGCCGTCTGTCAGATGGGCCCGTTATTTGAGAAGACATTGCAGATCAAGAAGCCCGAAGGCCCGGGTCCGCACCAGGCGGGTTCATTGCAAGGAAATTGCTGCCAAGAAGAGGCGATGGCGCCGATTCAAGGGCCATCGATTGTGCACTCAGGGGTCCACTTTGTAAGATCCGGTAGTTAACGAATTCTTATCGGTATTGAAGAAATAACTAATTCACGCGTTGAGACTATTTTATTGGGCTTATTGGGCCTAGTTTAATGGGCTTGGTCATTTTTATAAGCTTTTAGAAGCTAGATAAGGCATATATGCAATTTTGATTATTTTAAGGCCTTATTGTAATTAAAAGCTTTATATCAAAAAATAATATAAAAAATCATTTAATTCTTTTTTTGTGTGAAATTTCCTCTCTCCCTCTCTCTTTCTCTCCTACGCACGTCCCCTTCTCTCTTGCTCTCTCGGTGGTTCGATCACGCCGGGACTTTGCAGGGATTGCAGGAGGCGGCCTTGGCGAGCCCGAGACATGGGAAGAGCGGTGTTGTCATCGTGGAGGCGATGGTGGAGCGAGGAGGTAGAAAACCCCGGTTGAAGAGCGCGGTCTACTCGTGTAGAACGGGCGTAGAACGGCGTCTTCTTCTCAATCCAAGTAGGGGGATAGCTTCCTTACTTCCTTAGGATCGTTTCCCCATCCATTGACATGCTAATAGGATGGCCATATGCATGAACTTCGTCATTTATGTTTTAAAAGCATGAACATCGTTATTTATGTTTTAATCCATTCTTGGCCATTATTCTTATGTGTTTGTATATGAAAATGTCGTGGAATGGATGTAGGAAGGCAAGGAACATGTGTAATCGTGTTTTCCCATTGATTTGAATCGATTGGGAGGAAACTCCATTGAGGTTCCCACATTTTGGGTTTTCTGGACGGCTTGCGGTCGTTCGAGAGACCGTTTTTATCCTGGTGTAAGGCAGTGGACCTTGGCAGTCTCACCCCAGACCGTTTACTGTTTCTTGGCGGTCTTTCGGCCGACCGTTTGTGAACCTTAGCGGCCCAGTAAATGACCTCTAAGACCCTTTGACCGAGTAAGGTGGAGCGAGCCTAGCGGCCCCGTCCTAGACCATTTTCCATCATGTGGTGGTCAGTTGTGCGACCGTTTGTTATTCCGTTTAATTTATATGAAGTGTTCATAGCTAAACGGCCAGGGTAAGGACCGTTCGGGCCAGTGTAGAGGCCAATCATTCGACCGCTTACGAAGTCCTTGCGGCCCTATGCTAGACCGTTTAGCCCTGCAGAGTATGAATTCAAGTCTGTTCATTTAATTATGCAATTATTGATGCATGTTCGCCATGTTTAGATATTTTTTACAAACTGTGGCACATTTTTTTATATCTCAATGGAATCATTTTCTCTTTCCTTGTGATGTAACCACTAGTCGTAGCCCGATGACCTTTAGTGTCGGCCTACCTGGGAGAGGTGGCGGGGTAGTCCCGGTGTACGGTTTTTAAGTTGGTTTCTGTGGGCCCCCTTGCTTGGCAGTAGCGTCCTACTGGGGGGGAAACTAGCTAGAGGCATGGCTCAAGGCATTGAGCTTGTGTGTGCACACGTGGTCAGGGGCATGGACTGACACTAACGAGTGTGACCCTGACTAGTTCTTGAGCTTGGTTACTGTTACGTGTCTCACTTGCCACGTTCCAGGTGAGTGGAGATACCCGAGACGCAGTATAAGTCATCAGTGGACGCATCTGGTCTTCTTTCTGGTGGTCCTCTCTTTCTCCTATCACTTGGAAACGATGGAAATGTTGTATTTTCATTCTATTGGTAAATTGTTAGCTGTCTTTATTTGTTCTTATTCCTGTACAGCTTTATTTAACTATTGTTCCTTATATGCCATTGTGTTATTAATTACTTTTATAAGTTTAGCTGCGAGGTAGGGATATGCATGAACCCTACTGAGTCTTTGTTGCGAGGCTCACCCTTTCCTTTCCAGGTGAGCAACAGCAGCCGTCCGCTGGTGGTTCTCGTGATTTTGACGGCATGTCGTAGGTGCCAACAGTGGTCTGTCTGTCTTTCTTTCCCTTTTGACAGGGGTATGCCCCGTGTAGTTGTTTATTTTAACTTTGTACAGTGTTTGGACTTGTGATGTATGGATCTGGACTATTATATAAATATATCACTCTGACGTTGTAAATTACTTCCGTTGAAAATTACTATTTCATAATGCGCGCGTGTAATTCCAGTTCATTATGCACCTCCTCAACCAATCCTCCCAACCCTTACGGGGCCTCATCAGCCTCTTGGGTGGCGGCTCCGAGTTCTTGGTATCGGTTTACCGGTATCTAGATGTCCGGGTCATTACACTTGGTATCAGAGCGGTGTTGGGGTGATGTATAAGGAATTGAAATTGCAATAGTCCAGAACATGTCCCTGTGTACCATTATTGCTGGCTTAGGTTATTTCTCCATGATTACTTATATTTTTTTTTCGTTGTGTGTTTTCTCTTAAGCATAGTTTTCAATGCCGCCTAGACGGAGAGGCCGAGGTCGTGTCCAAACTAATGTGCCCCAAGATGTTCCAAGAGAAGAGAGCGGTACTTCACCTCATCCAATAAATGTTCAAGGGTAAGGCCGTGTCGACCCTACTGCTGGTGAAGATGTAGTGCCTCAAGGTGGTCGTGGTCGAGTTCTAATGGAATTTCTTTTATTCCACCCACCAACATATGAAGGACAAGCGGATCAAGATGCGGCTAGGGTTTGGCTAGATGCGATTGAGTGTGTGTTCCATTCTATGGAATGCATTGAAGATGAGAAGGTAATGCTAGCTACATTTCAGTTGCAGGGGGCAGCGCTCGCGTGGTGGACCACCGAGTGGGAGGTGACTTTTAAGTCCCGTCCTCTTCGACTGATTACATGAAAGGAGTTCGTGACTTCGTTCGAGCGTACATACAGTCCAGCTTTTCTCAGAATGGACAAAATGTACTAGTTTATGGAGTTGGCTCAGGGCGATATGACAGTCTTGCAGTATCAGAATAAATTTATGGAATTGGGTCGGTATGCTCCTCATATTCTTGCTGATGAAGGGCTGAAGACTGAGCAATTTCTGCGTGGTTTGAAGCCAGAGCTGAGGCAACCTCTTATTGCAACTAGAGTGCCAGAGTTAGGTATGGCTTATTAGGCAGCATCAGCGTTAGAATTGGATATGGCAATATCTCGAGGGTGAACCCAAGTTGAGCCAATGCAGCAGAGTGTGCAGCATCAGCAGGCTAGTAGTCAACCAAGTGTGACTGGGGTACCATCTTCTAGTACTTCCTCCATGAAATCTAAATTCAGGCGGATGTTCAAGAAATCCAAGAAGTAGTATGACCGGCAAGCTTCTTCTTGTACCATGCAACAAGCAGCACCCTCTTATTTGCAACGACATGGATTGCTGGCTAGTCAGCCGAGACCATGTCCGAGGTGTGGTAGTAGCCATTTGGGTAGACCATGTTCGATGCCAGTGGTGTGTTTTCGGTGTGACCAGGTGGGTCACGTGGTTCGTGATTGTCTGTTAAGGCCAAAGCAGCCTATTCAATTTTCACAGCCACAACAGTTCCGACCTCCACCACCATCACAGTCACAATAGTATTCATAGGCATCAATATCGTCATCGTAGCAGTCTACTACAGGTGGAAAGAAGCAGAAAGGGAGAGTCACGCATATGACTCGTTCTGAAGTAGTTGCATCTCATCTTGTGGAAGGTACTATTATGATTTATGGTCATGCAGCCCGTGTTTTATTTGACTCAAGTGCTTCTCATTCATTTATTTCTGAAGACTTTGTTGCTTGTATAGAGGA
Source organism: Amorphophallus konjac (assembly GCA_022559845.1). Taxonomy (NCBI): domain Eukaryota; kingdom Viridiplantae; phylum Streptophyta; class Magnoliopsida; order Alismatales; family Araceae; genus Amorphophallus; species Amorphophallus konjac. The sequence goes on along the minus strand of CM040118.1, from coordinate 374,589,122 downwards.
GTCGACATCAGAGATGTCTTGTGAGTTAGTTGTTGAATTGCCTTCTGGGGAGTTCATGTTTACACCTTTCTATCTTGATGAGACTTCTATAGTGATTGAGAATCTGTAGTTGCCAGCTAGGTTATATGCGTTGAAGTTGGTAGACTATGATGTTATTCTGGGCATAGATTGGTTAGAGGGTTATGGAGCCGTGGTTGATTGTAAATCGAAGAAAGTTTATTTTCAGCCATCTGGGAAAGCGGCATTCTACTTTCAAGGTATTCGATCTCATTCTTCTTGCTTGCTTATTTCTGCTATTCGTGTCACGCCCCGACGCGGAATATCGGGACGTACAGTCGGGAACGAGCTGACAAGAGAGAGATCTATCTAAAATAATACACAAGTGCTACAAGATGGAAATACTAAATGATCAATAACCAACCACAACTGATATAATAACCTCAAATTCAACTTATTACAACTGGAATAACAACCACTAAAACTCAATAATCATAACTGAAACTAAATGCTCTCCAAAACACAACTGAAAGCAAGATAACACACTGCTAACACACTAGAACTGACACACTCATGACATCACTCCTGCCCTTCCCCATCGGTAAGCGCGTCACCTGAAAAGCCTGAAAAGGGGGAAACACAACTATGAGCTGACGCTCAGTAGGAAATAACAGACAGGTATAAGTGATTAACAGTTTAATTACATTTTAAAATGTCATGCTATAAAGGATAATGCAATAAAAGGATAATGACGATATAATGAAACAAAATTAAAGATCTTGCAAGGTCAAGAAATATACAATTGATAATGATTAACAAGGATAATAGATACAAGAATTTACAACAGGAGATATAACAAGAGACGATAGTAAGGAATTGGCCACAAGCAAGTAATATAAGTTCATTCGCGATCAAGTAACAAGTAACAAGTAACAAGTAACAAGTGATGTTTGTCATAGACGCAACAAGCAAGCAAGTATTTCGGTGTAATATCCCACCATGTCATTAGCATCCCATGGGCTCAGTAATTTTTCGGGCGCTCTCCCCAGGACCAGACCGGGCCCTTATGATGCGATGGCATTTATTTTTATGGGCCCAAAGTCCCACACGTCCAGACATTAAGTCAATTTTAATGGCCAATCAATCAGAGGAATTTCTGTCAAGAGTATGAGATTTAAGGACTAACATGTCCTTGGATTCCAAACAAAAACTCGGTTGATACGGTCACTCCGGTGTCGTATTACAAGAATTGGACCAAAGCTTGGTCCGTGGGATCAAGAAAGAACGGCTGACAATATACCGTTCAAGTGTGTAAGTAATACATTCTACTGGAGTAATAGTGACTAAAACAGCAACTTAACAATCCATTTAATCCTAATCACCAAGTTAATATATCAAAGATTATCCATTATCATTTGCATTAAGATAATTGCCAAAAAGCTAATTCAAGGTGATAAGGTAAAGGAACAAGCTTGTACAGGAAGGAAATAGCATGTATTAACAGAGATTTAGTTACACCATTAACCACTAATTATGTGGGTTTCTATTTAACCATTGTATATATTGCAATTAAGATGATGAATGGCATGTTTTTACATCATGATAGAACATAGGAACCAAAGCAATTTGAAATCATAAGGTGCATGAATAGGTCACTGGTTCTTCCAGAATATACTTTTCAATAGGTCTAAGTTAATTAGGTCGATCCCCTAATGATCCGGATCGATCCACGGTCGTAAAACGATGAAAATCGAGTTTCTGGTGCATGGGTCGACCCCTGGGGTCGACCCCTGCAAAACTGGGGTCTGCCTGCTGGATGGGTCGACCCTTGGGGTCGACCCCCCTCAAATCCAGCAGCATGGGTCGACCCATTGGGTCGACGCTCGCGCTGGGCCTCGGGCTGGCCTTTGCTGCTGGGGCATGGGTCGACCCCTGGGGTCGACCCCTGCAAGCCCAGAAAAGGCCGGGGCCTCCGGAAAACATGTAAACTTACCCATTTGAGGTCCAATTGAGTTGGAATCAAAACCCCATGCTATAGGAATCTTACTAGACATATGAGGGCCATAATACATGAGTTTTAAAGCACGAATTTCATCAGAAACCCATTTAATCACAACCTATTCTATGAAGAACACAAGAAGACCTAATTTTTGACATACTTCCACTAAATCTAAAAATTCTCCCAACATACACAACGGAATTTGGGGCTTTTAACGCCAAAAGAAAGCTAACATGCTACTGATTACATTCATGTATATTAATTAGAAGTTGGGCTGTTATAACCTACCTGATTCGAAGAGAAACTAAGAAGTTGGAACCAAGAACGTCCATTGACAGCCCTTCACTAATTCCACGATATCTCACTCCACACCTAATAACATTTGGTGCTTTTACTATCACTGGAAAGCTAACGAAGAGGGGAACAATTTTATATATCTACTTGCATATTTTGGCCAAGATTACCTACCTCAATCGAAGGAAGAAGAAAGGCCTAAGAAAAACTCACGAACTCGGACCCTCCTCCAATAATCACAAGAGATCTCTCAAGATCTGAATTCTCTGCGAACACCACAGCTACCAAATGAATCTAGACACGTAGAGCTTTCTTTTAATTGGTCATACTCCTTCTGGATCCTTCCAGGAAGGGAGAAATCGACCAAGCAAGTGGCGTGTTCCAAACACCGCCGCCAACGTTGACCAAGCACTTGCGCGCCCAAATACTTACCATATGGTAAAGATTTCGTGGCATTATGAGAGGGGAAATGTTCCTCTATGTAATACCTTTCATTTGCCTCTGGAATCACCTCATTTAGTTGAGAAATGAGCTCGAATTTGACGTTCTAAGTTGGGGTTAACAATGAACACGAATTTGGGTTAGGTAGGTGTGAAAATTGACTTAACCCATTGATTACGCCTAGTTAATGATTTCATTAGGCTTAGCTCTAGAAGACAAAAATGTTAAACGAAATGGATTATATAAGAATATAATTTTTATGGATTTTTATAAATCAGTCAAAAAGTGACTTATTCTATTATTAAAGAATTAATCTATATAATTCAAATAAATTCAAATAATTTCAAATAATTCCCATTAAATTTCTAAAATAATTCAAATAAGTTCTAATTAAATTTCTAAAAGGATTTAGGGTCATTGGTTGAGCATTAAGCTCAAATCTCGCGTTTTAAGTTAAGGTCAGGTATAGTGAACTAAGTGTACATTTTTGGGCTTAATCCACTAATTAGACCTAATTACAGATTTTTGTTGGGTTAAACCCAGAAGATAAAGTTGCTAAATACAACGTTCTAGACCCAATTAGCATTTTTCCAAATTTTTATAAGGTAGTCAAAAATTCACTAGTTCTATTTACTAAGGAATTAAATATTAAATTCTGAAATTCATTTATCTTGATTAAAAATTCAATTATTACAATTATATTTCGATTTTTTTTAAAATCGGGGTATTACAATTCGAGCCTGTAGATTACTTAATGTAGGTTGTTAGGGATTCTTTGCTTCCGTGGTTGCTGTTGAGACACCACAACAGGAGATATGTGATATTCCTGTGGTTTGTGAATTTCCTAATGTGTTTCCTGATGAGTTACCAGGCTTACCCCCTCAGCGAGAGATTGAGATGGTGATTGAACTAATTCCAGGTACGGCACCTTTATCCAAGGCACCTTACCGTATGGCTCATGTAGAATTGAAAGAGTTGAGAGCATAATTGCTAGAATTGCTGGAAAAGGGCAATATCCGTCCTAGCTTTTCTCCATGGGGTGCTCCTGTGTTATTTCTGCAGAAGAAAGATGGAAGCCTGAGGCTATGTATTGATTACAGGCAATTGAATCAGGTGACTGTCAAGAATAAATATCCTTTGCCCAGGATCGATGATTTATTTGACCAACATCAGTCGGTGAGTATCTTTTCACGGATTGATCTTCGATCTGGTTGTTGCCAATTGAGGATTAAGGAATCTAATGTGGAGAAGACTACCTTTAGTACGAGGTATGGTCATTATGAATTTTTGGTTATGCCATTTGGGCTAACCAATGCTCCCGCAGCGTTTATGGACCTAATGCATCGTGTGTTTCGTCCATATTTGGACCAATTTGTGGTGATCTTTATGGATGACATTTTGGTCTATTCGGCTTCTGAAGAAGAACATGTTCAACATCTTTGGGTGGTATTGCAGACTCTTTGAGATCACTAGCTCTATGTAAAATTCAGCAAATGTGAGTTTTGGCTTCGGGAAGTTCATTTTCTAGGCCATGTGATTTCTGGTGATGGAGTCACAGTTGATCCTGTTAAAATTGAAGTTCTTCTTCAATGGTAGATCCCTAAGACTGTGACGGAGATCAGGAGTTTTTTGGGTTTTGTTGGTTATTATAGAAGATTCATTCAAGATTTTGCACGAATTGCCGTGCCAATGACTAAATTGACTCGCAAGGATGTGCCATTTGTGTGGTCGGATAAGTGTGAACATAGCTTCAATGAGTTGAAAAGGCTGCTCACCACTTCTCCAGTGCTTGGTTTGCCTTCTGGCTCGGGTGGATTCGTTGTGTGTACGGATGCTTCTCGAGTAGGTTTGGGTGCAGTGCTTATGCAACATGGCAAGGTCATAGCTTATGCATCCTGGCAATTAAAACAACAGGAAGAAAATTATCCCACTCATGATTTAGAGTTGGCGGCAGTGATTTTTGCATTAAAAATCTGGAGACACTACTTGTATGGTGAGAAGTTTGAGATCTTTATAGATCATCAAAGCTTAAAATATGTGTTTTCTCAAAAAGATTTGAATCTTTCTCAGCGTAGATGGATGGTGTATATGAAAGATTATGATTTTACTCTATCTTATCAACCTGGCAAGATGAATGTAGAGGCGGATGCACTGAGCAGAAAAGTGCAGATCAATCATTTGTTAATACGAGAATGGAAGTTGTGGAAACCGTTCCCTTGTGAGACGTTCAGATTGAAAATTCCCCGTGATCCGATGGTAGCTGTTCTTGCTAGTCTGGTGATGACTCCAGCTATTTATCAGCAGATCAGGGAGGCATAACAAGCAGATTCTGAGTTGTCTCGCATTGTGTTAATGCCATATGTGGAGTTCGATGATGATTTAGTGGTTAGATTTAGAGGTATACTTTATGTTCCAGCTGATGATTCATTGAGGAATGTTATTTTGCGTGAGGCGCATGGCTCCCGTTACGTTATTCATCCCGGCACCACAAAAATGTATCATAATGTGAAAAGGCAATTTTGGTGGCCAGGTATGAAACGGGATGTAGCTGATTTCGTGTGTAAATGTTTCACATGCCAACAGGTCAAAGCTGAGCACCAAAGGCTTGGAGGAATGCTTCAACCCTTGGAGATTCCGATGTGGAAGTGGGATCATGTCACTACTGATTTTATTGTGGGGTTACCCCGCACTTCACAAGGCTATGATGGAATTTGACTGTTAGTTAATCGTTTAACTAAGACAGCGAGATTGTTGCCGATCAAAGTGACGTGGAATGTTTAGAAACTGGCTGAGCTTTATGTTGCAAAGATTTTTCCATTGCATAGAATTCCAATATCTATTGTGTCAGATCGTGACTCGCGTTTTACTTCTGGCTTTTGGCAGAGTTTTCAAAAGGCGTTGGGTACGGAGTTGGCATTTAGTTCGGCGTATCATCCCCAGCCTGATGGTTAGTCTGAGAAGACTATTCAGACATTAGAAGATATGATGCGATCGTGTTGTCTGGATTGGCAAGGTTCGTGGAGTCAACACTTGCCATTGGTGGAATTCTCTTATAATAATAGTTATCATTCCAGTATTGATATGGCACCGTATGAAGCTTTGTATGGGCGTCCTTGTCGTACACCGTTGGACTAGTTTGAGACTGGTCACCGACTGTTGATAGGACCGGATATGATTCAGCAATGTATTGATGTGGTACGTCAGATCAGGCAGAAGATGTTGACAGCTCAAAGTCGACAGAAAGGCTACGCAGATCGGCATAAAAGACCATTGCAGTTTGAGCCTAGAGATTCTATTTTTGTAAAAATATCTCCAATGAAAGGTGTGATGAGATTTGGGAAGCATGGAAAGCTTAGTCCCCTATATATTGGTCCATTTCCTATCTTGGAACGTGTGGGCCAAGTGGCTTATCGACTTCAGTTGCCATCGGCGATGCAAGTAATCCACAATGTGTTTCATGTTTCTCAATTAAGGAAGTATATTTCTGATGCATCTCATGTATTGGAGGATTCTATGTGGCCTGAAGTGACAGCGGATCTATCCACGCCAGAGTATCCAATACAGATTGACGATCGTCGTGAATAACGACTGAGGAATAAGCTAATCCCTCTGGTAAAGGTAGTGTGGCAGCGTCATCCCGGTAATGAGGCTTCTTGGGAATGTGAGGACAATATGCTTCAGTAGTTTCCCTTTTTATTCGAATAAGGTATATCTCTTCAGTTCTCTCCTTGTGCTTCCTTTTAAATTTCGAGGATGCAATTTCTATTAGGAGGGAGGGACTGTAAGATCCAGTAGTTAACGAATTCTTATCGGTATTGAAGAAATAACTAATTCACACGTTGAGACTATTTTATTGGGCTTATTGGGCCTAGTGTAATGGGCTTGGTCATTTTTATAAGCTTTTAGAAGCTAGATAAGGCATATATGCAATTTTGATTATTTTAAGGCCTTATTTTAATTAAAAGTTTTATATCAAAAAATAATATAAAAATCATTTAATTCTTTTGTGTGTGTGAAATTTCCTCTCACCTTCTCTCTTTCTCTCCTACGCATGTCCCCTTCTCTCTTGCTCTCTCGGTGGTTCGATCACCCCGGGACTTTGCAGGGATTGCAGGAGGTGGCCTTGGCGAGCCCGAGATGTGGGAAGAGCGGTGTTGTCATCATGGAGGCGATGGTGGAGCGAGGAGGTAGAAAACCCCGGGTGAAGGGCACGGTCTACTCGTGTAGAACGGGCGTAGAACGACGTCTTCTTCTCAATCCAAGTAGGGGGATAGCTTCCTTACTTCCTTAGGATCGTTTCCCCATCCATTGACATGCTAATAGGATGGCCATATGCATGAACTTCATCATTTATGTTTTAAAAACATGAACATCGTTATTTATGTTTTCATCCATTCTTGGCCATTGTTCTTATGTTTTTGTATATGAAAATGTCGTGGAATGGATGTAGGAAGGTAGGGAACATGTGTAATCGTGTTTTCCCATTGATTTGAATCAATTGGGAGGAAACTCCATTGAGGTTCCCACATTTTGGGTTCTCTGGACGGCTTGCGATCGTTCCAGAGACCGTTTTTATCCTGGTGTAAGGCGGTGGACCTTCGCGGTCACACCCCAGACCATTTACGGTTTCTTGGCGGTCTTTCGACCGACTGTTTGTGAACCTTAGTGTCCCAGTAAATGACCGCTAAGACCCTTTGACCGAGTAAGGCGGTGCGAGCCTAGCGGCCCCATCCTAGACCATTTTCCATCATGTGGCGGTCAGCCGTGCGACCGTTTGTTATTCCGTTTAATTTATATGAAGTGTTCATAGCTAAACGGTCAGGGTAACGACCATTTGGGCCACTGTAGCGGCCAATCATTCAACTTCTTACGAAGTCCTTGTGGCCCTGTGCTAGACCGTTTAGGCCTGTAGAGTATGAATTCAAGTTTGTTCATTTAATTATGCAATTATTGATGCATGTTCGTCATGTTTAGATATTTTTTACAAATTGTGGCACAATTTTTTATATATCAATAGAATCATTTTCTCTTTCATTGTGATGGAACCACTAGTCGTAGCCTGATGACCATTAGTGTCGGCCCACCTGGGAGAGGTGGCAGGGTAGTCCCGGTGTACGATTTTTAAGCTGGTTTCCGTGGGCCCCCTTGCTTGGCAGTAGCATCCTACTGGGGGGGAAAACTAGCTAGAGGCCTGGCTCAAGGCATTGAGCTTGTGTGTGCACACGTGCTCAGGGGCATGGACTGACACTGATGAGTGTGACCCTGACTAGTTCTTGACCTTGGTTACTATTACGTGTCTCACTTTCCGCGTTCCAGGTGAGTGGAGATACCCGAGACGCAGTATAAGTCGTCAGTGGATGCATCTGGTCTTCTTTCTGGTGGTCCTCTCTTTCTCCTATCACTTGGAAATGATGGAAATGTTGTATTTTCATTCTATTGGTAGATTGTTAGCTATCTTTATTTGTTCTTATTCCTGTACAGCTTTAGTTAACTATTGTTCCTTATATACCATTGTGTTATTAATTACTTTTATAAGTTTAGCTGCGAGGCAGGGATCTGCATGAACCCTACTGAGTCTTTGTTGTGAGACTCACCCTTTCCTTTCCAGGTGAGCAATAGCAGTCGTCCGCTGGTGGTTCTCGTGCTTTTGACGGCAGGTCGAAGGTGCCTGCAGTGGTCTGTCTGTCTTTCTTTCCCTTTTGACTGGGGTATGCCCCGTGTAGTTGTTTATTTTAACTTTGTACAGTGTTTGGACTTGTGATGTATGGATCTGGTCTATTATATAAATATATCACTCTAATGTTGTAAATTGCTTCCGTTGAAAATTACTATTTCATAATGCACGCGTGTAATTCCAGTTCATTATGCACCTCCTCAACCAATCCTCCCAACCCTTACGGGGCCTCATCAGTCTCTTGGGTGGCATCTCTGAGTTCTTGGTATCGATTTATCGGTATCTGGATCTCCGGGTCGTTACACACTTCCTCTTCCCCGTCTTTTCTTTCATCTTTCCTTCTACTCAGCTCCCACCCTTGGGTGGTGTACCTTCCTTATTCCAATCCCACGTCTACGATTTCCTCTTCTCTTCCCGGGTCCGCGAACCCCCACTCTTCTCATCCGGGTTCTCCGGATTCTCCTTGTTCTCGTTGTTTTAAACCTCGTCCCATGTCATCCTTTCGTCCCGATCTAGGGATTTCTTGTTCTAATCCTTCTCCTCCGATATCTCCGGGTTCTGTCTCTAATTCTCCTTCCCCAGCTCTATCGAGTGATTTTCTTTCTCTTTCCCCGGCTCCATCGGGTGATTTTCTTTCTCCTTCCCCGACCATGTCGGGTGATTTTCTTTCTCCTTCCCCGACCATGTCGGGTGATTACCGTTCTCTTTCCCCGACTCTCTCAGGTGTTTCTCATTCTCCTTCTCCGACCCTGTCGGATGATTCTCATTCCTTTTCTCCGACCACATCGGATGATTTTCCTATTCCTTTTGTTTCACCCTTTCTGGGTTCTTTCCCTTTTTCTTGCTATTTTTGAGGCTTTAGTCTGCCTTGATCCCAGCTAATCTCTGCTTATTCTATATCTGGTTCCTTATCATCAGGGCCTCTGTGCCTTAATGATGGAGTTGTAGCCCTTGTCTCTCTTCCTTTTTATCCTTCTTCGTCCAGTTTGGCATCCGCCGCTCCTCCATGTTAAGGAATCTCTCAAGCCTTGTTCTCCTCTCCATTTTGTCCTGTCAAGCAAGGAATGTGAAGCTTACATTGATAAAGATCGCTTCAAGATGCGGGTTTTCACTCCATGGATTCACAAGGTACCTTTTATTTTGTGCAAGAATATGTTATCATTGCCGTTATTTCTATTGTTCATGTACATGTGTATAATGCTGATTCCTCAACATGTTTGAGTAGCCTTTAGGAAATTTGCTTATTTTAGTCAAAAATGAGTTCACTTTTGCAGTATTCTTAGGCCGGTGTTAGCTCCGCGCTGGGAGTCTAGTTTCTTTCCCCGATCGTTGATGGTGACCTTTTGTATGGGTTTTCCACGCACTACATGGCAAGCCATAGCTGATTTTCCTCTGAGGCACATCGTTGCTGCTTTGGCCATACTATGGGTACGCACAAAGGTCTTTTCTTCTCTGTTCTCGGCTAAGTGCGGGGGCAAGAGATGGATGGATGAGATGACCAACGTAGGCGCTCCCTAATACGAGAGAGGTCTGAAATAGGGGCAGTCTTGACCCTCAAAAATGAGCTTTCATGCAATATCTAGCCAATAAGGGCTCTCAAATTCACTGAATCAATGTGCAAAATTATGAAATCTAAGGCATGGCAAGAGTGGCAGTACAGTTCCCCGCAGGACGTCATGAGCCCGGTCGCATCCGTGCCTTATAAATATGGGTCTAAAAATCAAAGACACAAAGCCCCGGCACAACAGACTTTATCTTTGAGGGGTAGTGCCCTAGAAGGAATTCAAGTTCTGATGGTTCCCATCCTGCATAAAACTTGTCTCCAATTTTTCTTCGGCTTCTTCCTCTTAGGCTGGGTTGTATCCCGGGTATGACCTTAGTAGGGGCACCATTCTTTAGAGGCGGTTGGTTGTGGCAAGCCACCCTCATATGTACGCCCTGTCCAAGAGGAATATTTAATGTGAGGGGAGGGACGACGACCCCTAGCCAATAGTTTAAGCCCGCCTTTGGGTGCTGCAGATTGCTTCATCGAAATCTAAAAAATCAGATATGTCAAAAATTCTAAAAAAAAATCAGATACTTCAAAATTCCAAAAAAAATCATATATTCAAAAAAACATTCCAAAAAAAAATCAAATACTTTGAAAACCAAAAGGTTAAATATTGTTGAAAATCATAAAAAATCATAAAAAATTTCAAAAATATAAACATATTTATCTTTTTGTTCCTTTTTATCTATTTTGTTTTGAGGACAGGTATGATTCGTTTGTTAAGTGTGCAGGTACTCAAGCTTCCTTGCTCCTTATCATTTGCTCTATCTACCTCCTGTTCATATTTCTGATCTTGTTCTCTCCTTCTTCGATCTTATTTCTCGATCTATTCTGAAGCTCATGTCCATCTCAGCTTTCGCTTTATCTCATCATATCTTCATGAGAGGGCTTTGCCTCACGATTACGAACCTGGTGGTTCTGCTTCATTCGGATCTTGGGTTTTGATTGAAGAGTGAATTTGTCATGTCTTTTATCCCGATGTGTCCTTGTCATACGTGTTTATGTCCCACGCATGTCTTTGTCCCCCGTGGTGTTGTCGTCCCACGTGTCTTTGTCCCACCATGTCCTTGTCCCACCGTGTGTGCTGTCCCACCGCATTATGTTGTCTTGTCCCACCATGCCACACATGCTTATTGTTTGTTCTTGTGATGTTTTAGTTCTTTCATCTTTGATATGTTATGTTTCGTTCATATTTGTCTTGTTATGTTATGTTCATCTTCGTGGTTTTGTTATATTCATTGTTATGTCACGCTCATGTGGTTGTCTTATGATGAAAATCCATAAAAATCTGAAAGTGCAAAAATCCAAAAAAAAATTCATTTCGCTGGGCAGGTAAGTGAGTTATGACTTTCTATCCCTTCTCATTGTTGCATTACTATATGGTATCTACATTATTATAGCCTCTCAAGGACTGGCTGGTTGCCCGTATGTTCTAGGATCTGATGTTCCCCTTTAACAAAAATGATGATGATCTAGGAGCATACGGTCAATCGTTGGATAAGCTATTAGCTTGAGTCGGGTGGGGGACGATGGACTTTGTCTCGCACGCTATGGTTGCAAGAAGACTCTTGACCCCGTCTTGCTCAGTCTAGCAATATCATTCTTAAGTACTTTCTATTTTTATTCTTTCTTTGCATTCGTTTTGATGATTTCTTTATTTTAGCCCAGCATGCATCATGTCACTTTTAAGCGTTCACACATCGCGATCCTTTCAAGGTGTCTCCTCAGTAATGGTTAATTGCACCTTATTTCTCTTGGATAAGATATCTTCATTCCACTCCGAATTTGAACGTCTTCTCTGATCCTGCCGCTTGGTCTGGTTGGTCAGCGTGATTCCTATCTGGATTTTATCTCAGTTTTACTTTCTCCTTTTTCAGCTTTTCAGCTGTGTCTCTTCCGATCCCCTCATTGTCTGTGGATTGTGTCCCCAATAAGGTCGGTCATGTTTCCTTTTCCTTCCTTAGTTTAGTTCTCCAGACATGTCTCATCCACGTCATCCATTCCTTGTGGTTAGTTCGACGTTTTCGGGGGAATTCCTATCACTTGTCAATTATGACGGGTGTCTTTTGCCTTGATACCCACTTTTTAGTTCTCTCCGCTTCATCTCTGCGTCATCTTCATTTCACATCGCTATCACTTTCGCTAGATCTCTTTTCCATTTAACCTCCGCATTGCTTTCGCTGGCTCCCATGCAAAGCAGACATCAAGGAGGGGCATCTGTTGACACCCGTTTTTAGCCTGCAAGTTGAGTTATTTCTCTTGTTCATCTTCCGTGATGTCCCAAATTGCCCATTATTTTGGAGCATCTCTTGATCTGATTGTGAGCACATTTCTTGATCATTTCCCCAGCCCTCTGAGTTTGGAAGTCATTTTCTATCAGTTCCCGACTATTTTCCAAGTTTCCTTATGTTCCGAGACTGGTTCCCATTACCGCCGACGGTCGAAGCATGCTTTGCTTGCAGTGGGAGGGTAGCGGCCTCTTCTGGGCCACCAATCCAGGAGGCGGCCCTTTACTGGGCCGCTAGGCTCAGTGGGTTGCAGTCTCCACTGGGCCGCCAAGTCCTGTGAAGTGGTCATCCGCTAGACCACCAAGATCAGTGAGGAGGTCATCTGCAAACCGCCAAGCTCCATGTTGCGGCCATTATTGGGCCGCTAAGCACTGGGGTAGCGGCCATCCATCTGGCCGCTACTGATAGTGGCGGCCCAGTGCTAGACCACCACTATCCTGCCTTGCTCGAAGTGTCGTGTTCACCAACGGTTCTGTTCTTAATGTTATCCCAAGGTTAGTTGCGATCCAGGCATGACTGTTTCTTCTTAGTAGCAGCCTCGCGATAGAACGTCTCTATAACAGAGAGTCCAGATGATCCTGAACTCTGATTTCTTCGCCGCAGGACTCTGTGGTCGATTTTTACTTGCTGGGATCACCTTCTTAGGGCTCTATCTTCTCGAATATTCCACCAAATCATCTCCTGTTTGTTTCTATCTCTTCTCCTCACTATTATTTCAAGTTTAAGCCATAGAACTCAAATTTTAGTGGAGTATATTCGCGGGAATCGTGGATGAAATTTCATATTTTTATGCATTTTCGTGCAACACAAATTCGTCCAGATTAGGCTTCAGGGATCCCTTCCAGTGCGAATATCTTCCAGATCCTTCCATCAAATAGAGTCCTATTTGTTCCTATCTTTTATCCTAACTATTATCTCGAGATTGATTCATAGATCTCGAGATTTGGTGGTCTCTATCCTTTGAAATCAAGGGAGAAAGTTCTGGATTTTCGTCATCTTCTATATAAAGGACCATGTGCGACCTACGCGCGAGGGGGGGGGGACTCTTTGTCTAATCGGGGCAAAGCCATGCCAGATGATCATCTCTCCACTTCGACCCCACTTTGAAGAGGGAAGTACAAGCTTTCGTTTCCATCTCTTTGGGCTCAATTTCGTCGCTCCTATCATTAGTTCTTCATCCTCCATTTCTCACTTTTGTCACAAGTCGCACTTTTCTGCTGCACATCTACATTTTTCTCCGTTTTGCACATCACTTTTCTCTTCATTCTCTCCATCATTTTGAGTGATTTCAAATTATATGCATGCACAACAGACCCACCTACTATTTGCACCCGTTTATAGGGGTTAAAAACCCTCCCCCGGTGCATACTCCCCCTTTCTTTCATGCTATTTTATCACTTCGGGACATATGCTACACTTTCACGTTTCTAATGGGTTTTATCTCTTTTTGTGGCTTTGTTTTGCAAGTGAGTACATTTGGACATGAGGCCCTTGCTTTCTAGCCGGCTGGAAGGTGAGGAGGTGCACCCACGATCGGTTCCCCGCATCCCTTTCAAAGCGCGATCATGTTGTAGCGGTTCATCTTTAGGCCGCGTCTTCTTCCTCATTTTCGCAAGGTACGCAGTAGGTTTTTATTCGTTATAGCATTTTTTTCATATTGCTAACCCTTGGGCCATTCCTAAAGCTCAACATAGATGGGGTTTCTAAGCGATCTAGTGATTCCGAGGGAGGTGGCGTCATTAGAGATTCCAGAGGAAACATTCTCCTTGCTTTCTCTCACTTTTATGAAAAGTCCAATAGCATCATAGCTGAAGCCCGAGCTCTTCTTGATGGTATCAAATACTTACACACTGTGGATACTAAGCCAGCCTTGATAGAATGTGACTCACAAATTCTTGTATAGATCATCAAAAGACAAATTCAATGTCCCTGGTCCATCCTCATCTACGTCAGAGAAATCTGGAGCATTCTTTCACAGCTGGATACTATTATTCACATATACAGAGAAGGCAACACTGTGGCTGATTCATTAGCTTCTTTAGCATGCACCTCAAAATGTAATTCTTTTTTTTCTTACCACGAGTTACCTTCCAATATAAAGGGTGCAGCTCGATTAGATAAGCTAGGCATGCCTAGCATTCGATTGATGTAAACGTAATTCTTTTTCCTTAGTAATAATATTTACCTCCTAGTGGCCTGATGGTGGAGTGGCTATTCCCCTTACCCCTAGTAAGGGGTGCACTCTCCCATCTATCTCTAGGTAGGGTTTTCCAAAAAAAAACCCTTGGGTGGCGATCATGGTTCACTCAGATTTTTCATCACCCCTTTCCCTTGTTCATGCTTTTATGATTATATGCATGTTTACACGTTCGTAGTTTGAGGGTGGGGAAAATTAATATATCTACAATTCCTTCTTGCTAGTATTTCCATATCTTGGTCAATTGATATATTTCCGTTTCATCTTGCAATCGTTCATGCATAGTGGTCTTGCATTTTCATGTAACATGTAATTTACTTAAAGCAAGCTTGGTCTTGAGATTCCTACTAAGCGTTTCGCTCATCCAGCCTATTTTAATATTTTTCAGGTAATCAGGTGGCTTGCAGGACTGTGACTCAAATGGAACGGGAAAGTGTGCAAGAGAGCTCTGGAAACTAGATGACCCGTGTCTTTTATTTTTCTTGAGTCTAGATTAGCATGGTGTCTTTTATCTAGTTTAAATGTCTAAGTCCTGTTAGTGCGTCTTTCCCTTGTTCTTTCTATAAGTTGTAATTGAGTCAATAAGTTGTAATGACAAGTTTATATCAATAAAATTTATTTTGTCAATTTCTGATCTTTTGTGTTTTAAGTTATTACTCTGATTGACACGACTGTATTGTTGTCACGTTCCGAGCAATGCGTTCCGTTGCTATCGGTTCGGGGTGTGACAGAAGTGGTATCAGAGCTTAGGTCTTCTTAAACCCTAGATTTGGCCATGAGTATGCATCATTAGGTCCTTTTCCTTATTGTCATCCGGTGACAATGGGTAGAGCTTGGGGTTAAATAGTAAAAGAAGGATAAGATAATTAATTTTCATTATTATTAACCCTCATAATTCTTGCATAAGATAATTAACCTCCATAATTGTTCTTGCAGGAACCTAGATTCAATGGAGGCGACTAGGCCTGGTTTTGTTCCCCAGATGGCACTCGTAGATATCCAAGCCTATGCGGACCTAGTTAGGAGAGTCCAACTACTAGAGATGGTCGCGTACGAAAAAGAAAGAGGGAGAGTTGAAGAAAAAGAGCAAGCTACGAACTCTAAAAAGTTTAACTTAGCTAAGAAAAGACCTAATAAGAGTGGTAGCTCATAAAAGTGTAAGAAATGTAAGGAGGGAAAATGTTGGGTAGCTCCTATAGACCCATCTTAAGAAAGGTGTAAGTTTTGTTGTAAGTTAAATCATCAATCAGTGGTTTGTTATCGGAAGACGGGAGCATGTCTCCGTTGTGGGAGTCTCGATCATAGGATAGCCCAATGCCCTATTCAAAATCCGAAGCTTCAAGAAGAGATTCAATCCTTAGTGGAAGCGGAGCCTGCAAAAGAAGGAATCGTAGAAGGTACCCCTCAAATTAGTTCTTTTCCATTCCGTACATCTTAGATACTTTTACATGCATAGTTATCTTAGTAAATTATAGTTGTCCCCATCTTAGAGTAGAAGGTGGTGAATTTGGGGACCAAATTCTCTTTAGTGGGGGAGGGTGTAACGCCCGACAAATTTTAAAGGTTAAAATGGAATAATTGTGAGCCCACTTGTTAGAGATACAATAAAATAGGGTCATCACATAAACAAATAACAACCGATGTGAAAAGGATTCAAAGACAAATTGGACATTAAACGACGTCATCTAAGTATTTCTCTAAGAAATCGTTAATGATGTTTGAATTAATAAAACTTGAGTATAATGTCTTTAGAATAAATAAATATGGCTAGTTAATTTTCTTTTTAGAGTGAAAATAAAGAATCTTCCAAGATTGAAACCTACCTCTGATACCCAAGACAATGGAAAAATTAATAAGGTAAATAAATAAATAAAATTATAAGAAATAAAATCCCTATATAAAGTTCTACCTTAATCGAACTCTCAAAGACCCTAGTGTATATTATGACCAACCCACACCAAATAAATAAATAAGCTTAATAGAACTTTATAAGAAACTGGGCTTAGCATAGGAAACCCAAGATGTATTAAAAGGTGGCCTTAAAACCTTAAATATGGGCCTCATGTATATAGGTTTAGCCTAAGGACTAATGGGCCTTACCGTTGTATAAAGGAGCCTAAGGACTAATGGGCCTTACCGTTGTATAAAGGAGCCTTAGGGATATATACATAATTACTCACAATAATAGGATCCTTTAATAAACGCAAAGCCTTACCACGTTCAAACCTTGCATGAGGCTTTAAGGTTTTTAATCTAACTAGGAGGGCGGCTATTGTTTTAGAAGGAGATTGGATTGCATGGAAACTTTCATGCTAGTAGGATTGCTACGTGGGAAAATTCATTCCCACTAGGACTCTAACCCCGCAGTAGGATTCCTTCCCTTATAAATAGAGCCCCATCGAACGAGCAAGCCTGCTGTTGCTACTGCATTCGAAGGAGCCCCTTTGCTGCATCTTCTTCCTACCCCTGCTACCGTCGTCATCTTCCTCCTATACCCTGAAAAGAAAGGTGTCTTCTTCCCCGCGCTTGTTGCTACAGTTACTGTCCTGCTGTTGCTGCTGCTGCTTTTGTTCGTGCGGTTGTAGTTGCTATCGCGCTTCTTCTTCTTCCTCTTCCTATATTCTCTGTGTGTCATTCTGTTTAACCCAAATAGGTAGGTTTTCTCAAGACCTTGGATTCCCTTAAGACAGTTGAGCTGGTTGTACCCTAAAAACCCTGGAACCCTCGAATGTCATGTCACTCTGAAGAAACATGATGCCTTAGCCCTCATAGAGCGATGTTTCTGGCCTCTGTGAGAAGTCTGTCTCTGTCTGGAATTGGAAACTTGAATAGCGGCCATATAATGGATGCTATTTCTTCGTGCCTATGTTGTTGCCACAATTAGCGGCCACCCCAGTGGATGCCAATTCTGGAATTGGTGGCGGTCTGAGTGGACGCCAATTACCCAATTTTATGATATGTCATGGTTTTCATGTGATTTATCGATATATCGTCCTTACTCAAGTTCTATCCTTGGATATCTGTTCCGTAAATCCACCTTATGTTCCTACAATGGCTTATTCCTTTGGAATTCTATTGGCTATAAACTATAGTGGATGTCTAAAATATTTACATGACTCAATGCCTAGCGTTAATGGGGCCCGATCTGGTCCTGGGAGGAGCATCCGAAAGTAATTATGCCCATGGGAGTGATATTGACCACGGTGTGGCATTGCACTGGAGTGCATGACTTTCTAGATTTTTCTATGGCATTCCACTCTCTTTCTCTCTCTCGTGACGTAAAAATACATGATATTACTTGACGTACTTGACTCGACGTGGTACTTGCTAGAACTTAAATATCCAATATCTCATGATGTTATACAATAATTACATGCTTGATAATTCCTTGAAGCTTTGCTCATTCCTTCTTGCTACTATTTCCATATCTTGGTCAATTGATATATTTCCATTTCATCTTGCAATCGTTCATGCATAGTGGTCTTGCATTTTCATGTAACATGTAATTTACTTAAAGCAAGTTTGGTCTTGAGATGTAATTCTTACTGAGCGTTTCGCTTATCCAGCCTATTTTAATATTTTGTAGGTAATCATGTGGTTTGCGGGACCGTGACTCAAATGAAATGGGAAAGTGTGTAAGAGAGCTCTCGAAACTAGATGACCCGTGTCTTTTATTTTTCTTGAGTCTAGATGAGCATGGTTTCTTTTATCTAGTTTAAATGTCTAAGTCATGTTAGTGCGTCTTTCCCTTGTTCTTTCTATAAGTTGTAATTGAGTCAATAAGTTGTAATGACAAGTTTATATCAATAAAACTTATTTTGTCAATTTTTGGTCTTTTGTGTTTTTAGTTATTGCTCTGATTGACACGACTGTATTGCTATCACATTTCGAGCAATGCGTTTCGCTGCTATCAGTTCGGGACGTGACAATACCACTTAGAGAGGGAGGAAGAATGTGTTTAGGAAGTTCACGAGAGGGTTCGAGAGACCTGGGAAGATGTCCTACCCCTGCCCTATCACCTGCTAGGGTTCGGCCCTCGGCTAGTGGTGTTTATTTTGTTTTTCTTTCCCTTGTCATCTTGGAAATGCATTTTCACGACTAGAGTTTTCTTCGTGAGGACTTTGCCCCTTTTTGGAGACATGACCAAGGTTTTTCATTGTGAGGACTTTGCCCCTCCCGACATGTATTCGGGGTATCACAGTTTTTTTTTGGGCCCCTTGTGCCGAGACTTCCCCCTACTAAGGTGGTGGTTAGGTTCAGTAGTCTAGCCCAAGGTCCTGCTCCCTCGTTGTGAACCAAGAAGGGGAGAATGGGTAGCACCTTACACCCTTAGTTCGACTTTAGCTTTCCTCAGATTTTGCACCGTTTGATTTCGAGAGCGGAGTGTGAGTGTGTGCCCGAGTTGACCTTGAGTTAGACTATAAAGACCGAAGAGCGAAATTCCAACTCCGATGGTCCTCGTATCATGCCGGTTGTTACACCTATCTAAGGGTGGTATTTCTTAAGATAAAGCCCATTCCACGGGTGGGATAATTCGATCCCTTTAGCATTGACTAGCCTATAGGCGTTGCCCGGATGCACAGCCTGAATCACGTATGGTCCTTCCCAATTGGGTTGGAGTTTAGAATGCGACCCGCTAGGTTTCACAAAAACTATTTTCACAACCATCTCACCAACTTTAAATTTTCTTTTAATGACATTCTTTTGATAAAAATGTGCAAGTCTATTTTGGTAAACACGTGCATGCTCGACAGTGACCAGTCGCTTCTCATCTAAGAGTTCCAATTGGGCAAGAAGTGAATCACGACGTTCATAAATGGGCAATTCCTTATCTAATTGTACCCCGAGAGAAGGAATCATGGTCTCGTACGGGACTACCACCTCCATCCCATAAGTAAGGGCGAACAGAGTTTGCCCAATAGGACTACGGATTGAAGTGTGATAGGCCCATAGAGCTTCGATAAGCTTTTCTGGCCAATCCGAGAACTTACTGGACTCATAGGTTTTCTTTATGATTTTGATCAAGGTTTTATTGGTGGCCTCTGCTTGGCCATTGCCTTGTGGACAATAAGGTGATGAATGATGCAATGTAATTTTGTACCTTTTGCAGATGTCCTGAAGTTCCTGAGAAATGAATTGCGGCCTATTGTCGGTGATGATGGTGCTTGGCATGCCAAACCTGGCGATAATGTTCTTCATGATGAACTTGCAGACCATTGATACTTTGATCTCCATGTAAGCTTCGGCTTCGGCCCATTTGGTGAAGTACTCCATTGCAGTAGGGATGACAGATTTTTGCTTAGTGAGGGAGTTGGGATCATCGAGAGGACCAACAATGTCGAAAGCCCACATGGAGAAAGGCCATGGGGAGGATACTGGATGAAGTGAGGAAGATGGTGAGTGAATCTTGTGGGCGTGAAGTTGACACTTAGCACACCTACGGACATAGACAGCACAATCATCTTCCATGGTAGGCCAGTAAAAACCTTATCGAAGGATCTTCTTAGCAAGCATCTGGATATTTACATGACCATCGCACACACCTAAGTGTGCTTCCTCGACACACTTCTAGACCTCATCGTCATCAAGACATCTTAGAAGAACACCAATAAGGATTCTCTTATTCAACACTCCTCCAACCAATGTGTATTTCTGGGCCACTCTCCCTATGGATTTCTTATCCTCTGATGTGGCTTTTCAGGATAGGACTGATCTTTACAGTATTTGGCAATTTCATAAAACCATGGTTTCTCCTCGTCGGCTAGTTCTTCTTCCAATTCAGTCAACATGATTTCTCTCTTCTCATTGATTTCTCCCTCTTGGACCTTTCTTGACAATTCTTCCTTAATCCTCAGGAAAGAAACGTCTTGGACAGCAGGGGTGAGACGCCTATAGATGGCAATAAACTCAAACCATCTACCTAGAGGGAACTTTAAAGATGATGCCAACGAGGCGAGGGCATCGGCCAGAATGTTCTGGTCATGAGGGACATGGACAAAGATCAACTTGGTGAATAATTTGGCATAAACAGAAGTGAGCTCCTGATAGGGCTTGAGCTTGGGTCAATGGTGCGATAATTGGTGAGCACCTGATGGAGAACAAGTCGACTGTCACCTACAATTCACAGTTCGGTGACACCAAGAGAATGGGCGACTTCTAGGCCAGCTAAAAGAGCCTCAAATTCAGCTATGTTGCTGGTGACTGGGAGTGCGAGCTGATATGCCTGTGGGATGATGACACCTTCAAGCGACAGGATGGCAATGTCAATACCTCTCCCTTGGGAATTCAAAGCTCCGTCAAAATTTAATGTCCACATGCGATCAACCTATTGGTTGATGGACATTAGTTCCTCATCTGAAAACTCTGATTGGACAGGGTCGAACTTGGGGAGAGGATGATGAGCGAGATGCTCAGCTATGGCATAGCCTTTGATCACCTTTTGTTGAATATAGGTGATGTCAAACTAGGATAGGAAGCTTTGCCAACGTGCTAGCCTATCAGTAAGGACATATTTTTCCAGAAGGAACTTGATAGGATTCATCCGAGCAATCAAATGGACTTCATGAGACAGAAAATAGTGTTTCAATTTCTGCACCATCCAAACGAGGGTGGCACATGTTTTCTCCATAGAGGTGTACCTTCGCTCATAGGGGTTGAGAAGCTTGGACAAGTAATAGGTTGCCCTTTCCTTGCCCTCTTCATTGGCTTGTGCCATGACAGCTCCCACAGAGTCGTCTAGGACTGAGACATAAAGAATTAAAGGTTTGCCTGGCTTAGGTGGTATCAGGATGGGTGGATTAGCTAAATATTCCTTCAATCCTTCAAAAGCTTCCTAACACTTGGAATCCCAACAAAACTCGGTTCCCGATTTGGTCAACTCATAGAAAGGTTTGCACCTTTGTGAATGTTGGGACACAAACTGACGAATAAATTGCAACCTCCCAATTAAATCTCGAACTTCTGTCAGATTCCTCGAAGGTGGCATATCCCTGATCACCTTAGCCTTATTGGGATCTATCTCGATACCCCTCTTGCTCACAATGAAGCCAAGCAACTTACCTGACGAAACACCAAACACACACTTCTTTGGATTCATTTTTAATTAGAACTCCCTCGATCTTTGCAACACCTTAGCTAGAACTTTCAGATGTTCTGCCCTAGTCCTTGATTTCACCAGCAAGTCATCCATATACATCTCCAAATATACATGCATCATCTCATGAAATATTGCCATCATAGCTCTTTGATAAGTAGCTCCAACATTCTTTAACCCAAATGGCATGACCACATAACAATAAGTTCCCCAAGGTGTGGTGAATGATGTTTTCTCCTAATCCTCTTCTGCTAAACGGATTTGATTGTATCCAAAAAATACATCCATAAATGAGAGGGTTTCATATCCTACCGTGTTATTAATCAACACATCAATGTAGGGCAAGGGGAAATCATCCTTTAGACACGCGCGGTTAAGGCCCCGGAAGTCAATACAGATCCTTACCTTTCTGTCCTTCTTCATGACTGGGACAATGTTTGCCACCCATTGAGGATACATGACGACTCTAATAAACCTGGCTTTGTGGAGCTTGTCAACCTCTTCCTTCATTTTCAAAGCCATCTGGGGGTGGAAACACCTTAACCTTTTCTTTACCGAGATGGACCCTGGTTTTAGAGTTAGGCGGTGTTCAACTAGGGTGGAATCCAAACCCGGCATATCCTCATAGCTCCATACGAACGTGTCCTTGTATTCCTTGAGAACCTCAATTAATACCCCTTCTTTAAATGATGGCAAATTGTCACTTATGAGGATGATCCTAGGGTCTTCCTTGATTCCCAAGTTGATTTCTTTGGTGGATTCTTCTACAGCGGCTGACGGCTCATCGAATCTCCTCATTCCACTAGCATATGCATCAGCCGCATCCTCATATTCTTCATCCCTTTCTTCCATAGGATACTCTTCATCTGTGATCTCATAGACTCCATACCCTTCATCAATTGTGCAGCTCTCCTCACATTCTAGCTCTGCCAATTAGATGGGATCTTCTAACAGTTGAGGGATGGCTAGGCATGCTTGACACCTGTTGGCTAGATCTAGGAGGAATCAACGAGGGATTCACCTACCCTTGCATTTCCTTTTGGACACTACCCCTGACTGACTGACTTGTCATACAAAAGAATAATAAGAAGAAGAATGTACATGAAAAGACCCCTCAAAGGAGGGGTAAAGAGTGGCCCGTAAGTTGGGGCACACTCATGGGAGATATAGGTGGTCTCCTCAAAAGAGATGTGCTGTTGAGGAGTTTGTAAATTGGCATTTTTTTTGTTTTCATTTTTAATGACAAAACAATAGCTAAGGGGTTGGATGGCTCATAGAGCAAATCATGATTGAAAATCTTATGCGGGTTGAAGAACCCGCACAGGAATGTGAGTAAAGAAGGGGACCTGGGAAGATCATTAGACAACCGTCTAGCCCAAGAGGAAGTCAGCAACAGAGGCTGAAATGAGTGGATAGAGAAAATGACGGATAATGATCCGTCGATGGTAACGTCCTCTTGGCGAGGAGGGTTTAGAGTTCTGGCAACAGTCGTTGCACTTTCTGGCTTATCGGAGATCAAAAGTGGCCCTTCTAGGTGCGGAGGTGAGAACATTCTCTTAAGTGCGATGGCAATATCTTGTATGTCAAACCATTTGTATAACTCGCACTCGGGGTCGTCAACCAATGCCCTTTTGAGAACCCTCGAGCAACCTTCAGCTAAGTAGACAATTTGTGACCCCCCATGTGTTTCTTGTGAGTAATCCCCCATTCGTACAACAAGCCCTTTCTTGAAGTGAGAATATAGGGACCATGTAAGGTGTAGCAACCCGGATAAAATATAGCAATAAAATTTCCTAAATAAATAAAACCTCCAATTAAACAGTCAAAGGGCCAAATGAAATAAATTATAAAGTCCCAATGAGGAAATCGAAAGGCCTTAACCTTATATGGGCCTCAAAGCACAACCCTTTTACTTAAACAAATGGGCCTTAAATTACCTAAACCCTTCTACGTAACCTTAACCCACACCCATATGGGCCTTATGGGCTAGGTAAAGAAGTATATATAATATATAGACCCCTTTTTTTTGTTCAAACCCAAATCCCCAACCATAATGCACATGTATAGTGGGCCTTTAGCCCATAACCTTTCGTACGTCTAGAGGAGTATGGGGTTTATACTCATATATGCTTATTATAGGGGTTGTTTTTCAAAAGCCCAAACCTTTTATCACCTTCGAGACTTGCATGGAGTTGAGGGTTTTCATTGGAAAAGTGGGTGGCGACTGGTATTTTAGCAGTAAAGGATATGCATGGGAAATATTACACCCATTAGGATTGCTACGTGGGAAATTTAAATCCCACTAGGATACATAAACCCAGATCCTATAAATAAGCTCTATTCGATCGATGGAAGCCGTTATTGCTACTCCTAATACATACGTCGACCTCTGCCTCCCCTTCCCGTCGTAAGTTGCTCCCTGCCGCCTCTTCCTATTGTTGTTGCCGTGAAGAAGTTCTTCTTCTTCCTCCATCGATGTTGTACGATGCTTCTCCCTGCTTCTTCTTCCTTTTGTTGTTGTGGACGCCGTGGGATTTCCTCTACTACCACGGTTGCTGCTGCACGAAGGACCAAGCCTCATCTTCCTGTCGTAGCTGCTATTGCTACAGTTGATATTCTTCTCTCACGTTCGTGAATATTCTCTTCGTTCGTCATCTCAATCAACCATAAGAGGTAGGTGTTCTCAAGAAACGAAGCCCAACATGATAATCAAAGTAAATTCATGCATATAGGTCATATAGCAGTGATTCCACGACTTTTGTTTGAGTTTTATAAAGTTTTGTCTGAGTTCTTTAAATAGCGACTAGGTCAAGGGCGCTTATTGAATGAACGCCCGCACGAGCAGTCGCTAATTTCCTGGAAATTGTGATAGTGACCAGGGCGTAGTTTAATGAGCGACCTTGCACCAGCCGCTAATTCTTTTAGTGAAATTAATAAATACCACATGTTAAAATTTAATATCTATGAAATATAGCGTTAAAAATTTTGCATGAGCATGTTTCTGGATTCCTGATATTTTTCTATGTCTATCCATGTCTTTATTTTCCTGATTATGTGAACTCCAAGTTTATGAACAGTGTTATGTGTCTAAGATTGTATCTGCCCGATGCGTAGTATCAAACAAAAAATGGGCGACAGTCACATTGTCGCTATTTGAAGAATGAGCACCCCTATACGGTGGCGTTGATTTATAAAATAAATAGTAAAAATGATATATAAGAAAATTATGATTCTGCGACATGACAGTAGAGGTTATTTAGAGAGTGAACACCCTTTTAGAAGGTCGCCAATTATAATGAATTTCATTTGATTTCTAGAAATTATTAGAATTAACGCTTGTGCAAAGTGTCGTTAATTCCTATTATTTTCTTGGAAATTTTACTGAATATAAGATTGAGCGACCTCTCGGACAACCGCTGTTTTTGAAGTAGCGACCTCTGATCAGGCGCCAATTATTCTCTCTCGGTTTTATCGCGTTTCTAACCCATATCGCAGGTTTACTTGGCACTCTCATCTCACATCCGTAGATGGAGTCCCTGTTTTGTTTCTATCGATTACACACTCAATTCTTGGTGATGATTGGACCCTCCATGGGATATTCCTTCCTTTGGACTGGTACTTTCTTCATTGAGACCTTCGTAAGTCTACGCTAGCCTTGGATTCTCTCAAGGCAGTCGAGCAAGTTGTACCCTAAAAATCCTGGAACCCTGACTTGTCACGTCACTCTGAAGAAACGTGATGCTTTAGCCCTCATAGAGCACTGTTTCTGGCCTCTTTTGAGAAGTCTATATTTGTCAGCAAATAGCGACCATGACTTGGGCGCCAAAAGGAATTGGCGACCAGGCCAGTGGCGTTATTTCACTGATTTAGCGACCTAAACTTGGGCGCTATTTCATCATGCATGTACTGTTCACATGAATTAGCGACCAGACAATGGGCGCTATTTCTGTATTTGATGGCGACTAAGTGGATGCCAATTATCCAGTTTCATGATATATCTTGGTTTTCATGTGATTTAACGATGAGTCATACTTGTTCAAGTTCTGCCATTGAATTCCTTCATTCGTGAAATCTACCTTATCATCCTACAATAGTTGATTCCTTTGGAACTCTATATTGGCTATAAACTATAGTGGATGTCTAAATATACATGACTTAATGCTTGCGCATATAGGGCCCAATCTGGTCTTGGGAGGAGCACCCGAAAGTACTTGTGCCCATGGGAGCTATATTGATCACAGTGTGGCATTGCACCGAAGTGCTTGACTTGCTTGATTGTTGACATTCCACGAGTCGTACTTGACTTGACTTGACATGACTTGCGTGGCCCGGAATGGGTGTTTACTTGCTTGATATTATAATATCCAATTCACATGACATAACTTGATATATTTACATGCTTGACCATCTTGATCCATTTTACATGTGTATCCTGAAATCTTGCTAGTTCGCTAACTCTTGATACTCTACTCTCTCTCATCATTGTCATGCGTACATGCATAGCTAGACTGCATTCATGAACATGTAATTTACTTAAAGCCAGTTTGTACTTGAGATATAATTCCTACTAAACGTTAGCTTACCAAGTGTTTTCTCATATTTTTCAGGTAACTCCGATGACGAGAATCAATTGGATGGGAACAGGAACGAGTAAAGAGCGTAGAGCCACCTAGTCATGGAAGCGTCTATTTAGTTTTGTCTTTTCTTGAGTCTATCATTGTAATTTTCTTTATTAAGTCTAGAATGTCCTTTAGTACTCTTTTCTAAAAAGGAGATTCTGTAATAGATTTACCTTAATGGTTATTATGAATAAAATTGAATTTTTTTATCTTGCAATTTGTGCATCTCTGTCTATAAGGTCGAATTCTTTATGCTCTGATTGACATGAATGATATAAACTCGTCACGCGTATCGGGTTCCTTCCGCGCTCGGGGCGTGACAGTTTTTGTGATATTAGAGCTTATGATATTCAATTCCTAGGAAACCGAGTCCAAGGTTAGGTTTATACTTTTACCTGGTGAGATGGGTAGAACCATGGGTTGAGTTAACTTAGGGACTTTGACCTTTGGTTAAACATAAATTAATATAGTTATTTAAATTTTGTAGGACCATGGCCGCCGAACGTGCTCAATGGCGTGATATGCAACGCACTGTCCAAGGTCTCACTCAGGCGCCACAACAAGTAGCGCAAGGCGGAGCGAACCGTGGAGCAGGAGATCTCCACCGTAGTTTTTGCAACATGAACCCACCAAAGTTCACTAGTTCGACTAACCCCAATGATGCCAAACACTAGATCATAGAAATCGATCATATATTCTGTGCCATGCAATGCACGGATGAAGAGAAAGTCTTATTAGCAACCTTCCAACTAGAGCGGGATGCCCGCTTCTAGTGGGAGTCAATAAAGGCTACCTTACCTCATGAACAAGTTACGTGGGGGGAGTTCGTAGAGTATTTAAACAACAAATACTTCTCGGACCGTGTTCAAGAAAAGAAGGCCACGGAATTTGCCACCTTCAAGCAAAGGACCTTATCAGTGGCCGAGTACGAGGTCCAATTCTCTCGCCTGTCAAGGTATGCACCACACCTAGTGTGTACCGAAAAGATGAAAGCTATATAATTTCTTGTTGAACCCCCTCTTAGTGGACTATCGTGATAGATTTTGATGATGACTAAATCATTCCATATCTATGTGTTCTAACTTGAATGCCTTGATAAATTATGGAATTGTTGTACACTTGATGAGATGAGAAGCTTTGGGAGTTCAGAAATCACTTCTTGAGGTAAGAAGTTTTATTTCTATTTGCAATCGCCAAAGTTAACGCAGAATGTATGTCTTGACAGGGGCAAAAAGGTGGTTCATGAATTGAATGATACAAGGACATTTGGTGAGATCCATCCTAACTCTTTTTGCCTCTGTTCCTTGTTGGTTTTCAACCCTTGTGTTTAGTGGTTAATAGAGCAACACTCTTGTCTAAGGTAAATTTTATTGGGTCTTCATCATTCATGCCTTAGATTCATGCTTTTCAGTGGTATGTTCTCTATTTCTTCATACACTTGGTTGGCACCACATCTTTGTGGTCTTCGTCTCACTTCTGTTATTTCTGGTGCATGGGTCGACCCCCGTAAAATTCCTCCCACCAGAATCTGTGAGCACGAGGGTCGACCCATTGGGTTGACCCATTGCTCCAGGGTTGCTTAACCCTCTTCGAGGGTCGACCCCAAGGGTCGACCCCTATAATACTTCATCCTACCAAATGTTGGTAGATCGAGGGTCGACCCCAGGGGTCGACCCATTGCTCTTGTCGTTGAAAACCCTCTTCGAGGGTCGACCCCTTCAGTTCTGACCTCCAGCCGCCGTGTTTGACTTTCGTTCCCTTGCATCTAAAGTCTTTCAATCCGAGTCTAACTTCCACAAAACATTCCACAAAATGTGGATCTGGTTCCCAAGCTGTCTTGACTGTCCTAATCAATTAAATAAACCCTAGTGGCATTAAATAAATAGGATGAGAGGTGAGATCTGCCAGAAGTTGATTGGAGTTCTATTTTGTGTGTGTAGGTTCGGAGCTGCAGCTCTCAAGCCCTCTTCCACCTTGCTCTGAAGCTGAAATCTAATGGAAGAAACTTGAATCAAAGCCCAAGATCATATACAACTGAAAGCTGCGTCTGAAATCAAGATCCAACCTCTGTTCTTGCTGCAATACTTCACACTTGCTTCAAGTTCGTTCTTCATCCTGTAGAAGCATCAAAGAACATTCGAAGAAGAGAAAGGGGGAGTTCTATCTCTGAATATCTATTCTGCTCTAAACCCCTCAAGTACTTGCTGTTTAGTATTGAACATCTGATGTACTCTTAGAATTTCTTGAAACACATTCGTATGTGTGTGCTCGTGTTCTGTGACACGAGAGTGTGTGTGTGTGTTTGTAGTGGCCAAGATAGGCTACTGTGTGTGTGTTGGATGTCTATTCAGCGTGTGTGTGGCTCACGTCATGGTGGAGCATTAATCCTCCGTGTGAGGGGTGGATGTAAAGGACACATTCGTGTACCCGAACCACCTAAAAATCGTGTGCTTCCATTGTGGTTTGGTTTATCGTTCTTTGCATCAAGTGGGCTACTCGCTTAGCTGAGTGATCTCTTGTAGTGCCATACCTCACTCACGACTTCTTTCAATTCTCACGAGAGAGAGAGATCTTGTTCCGGTGAGATTGAGTGCTTGTTTGCTTTAGAATTATTTCTATTCTACAATTGTCTATTACTTGTGTGCATCTTTGGGTAAATAGTTTTTATTGCCCAATCAATTCACCCCTCCCCTCTTGATTGCCACCTTTCGGGACCCAACAATTGGTATCAGAGCTTTGGTCTCTGTATCGCCCGACCTTACGGTCGAAGAGCAGATCCCTTTCTATGGCAAACAGAGGGATGATGCCCGAAGGGCATTCAGTGCACAGCCCTCCATTTTTTGATGGAACAAACTACACATACTGGAAAAATAGAATGTATGTTTTCTTGCGTGCACAAGATTATGAAGTGTGGAATGTTATCAACAAAGGTCCTTATAAGTTGCCTGACAATGAAGATGATTGGGATGACGACCATATCAATAAGTGCTCAGCTAACTTTAAGGCCATGAATATAATTCAGTGTGCTATCCATCCGATTGAATACCCACGCATATCTATGTGTTCCTCTACACAGGAAATGTGGGACAAACTACGCTTGATCTATGAAGGAACTTCTGAAGTCAAGGAGACCAAGGCAAATCTTTTGGTCTGGGATTATGAATTGTTTATGATGAAGCCAGAAGAAACCATCTCTGAAATGTTCGCGAGACTGATGGAAATTACAAATGGTTTGAAGGCTCTTGGCAAGGAGTATTCAAACCGTGATCTTGTGAGGAAGGTACTGAGATCTCTATCACCACAGTGGCACACAAAGGCCACAGTGATCAAAGACTCAAAAGATCTCAGCACTCTGACTTTGGATGAGTTAGTTGGCTCCCTGATGACATATGAAATCAACATCAAAAGGAGCGAGGAGGATAACAAAAAAAAGAAGGTTGCCATAACATTGGCACTGAAGGTAAACCCACAAGAGTCTGATGAAAGTGAGGAAGGATCCATGGCCAATACTGAAGATGAGGAGCTTGTTGCCATGATCACCAGAAGAGCAAGAAAATTTGTTAAGAACACCAGGAAGTTCGGAGGTCAGATTAGAAAAGGACCAAGAAGGCAAGGGTTTAAGAAGAATGAAAGCAGTAAGAAGGATGAAGTAATCTGCTATGAATGCAAGAAACCTGGTCACATGCGGGGAGAATGCCCGGAGTTGGCGAAGAGATTCAAGAAAGGAAAATTCAAGAAGCCCAAAGCCATGGTCGCCACATGGAGCGATGAGGATGAGGAAGCATCCGAAAATGAGGATGACCTGGATGAATTAGTCCAGAACTTGTGTTTCATGGCAGATGAAGATAACTCAAATGAGGTAGACTCTGAATCTGAATCTCTTACCTGTGAACAATGGCAGATTGCATATGAATCATTATATGGAAAATGCAAAAAATTGAAATCTAAAAATAACCTTCTGAAAAAGAAATTGGAACAAGCTGTGCATGCTGAAAATCCTTGTGAGACTTGTAATGTCATGAATGTTGAAATCAGATGGAAGGCTCTTTCACCACAGAATGTGGATCTAGAGGGGGGGTGAATAAATCAGCTGGGCAATAAAAATTATGCCTAGATTCAGATGCGGAATTAAAAGAACACTGATCAAACACAGTCAATGCACCGGATAATAGAGATAGGATCTGCTAGATAGACAAGCAACCACACGAGAGGCACAAAGAATTTTAGGTGGTTCAGTCAATCCGACCTACATCCACCCCACATTCAACTCGAATGTGGATTACTGCTGATACACAGCTTCAATCTGTTAGGCACTACAGCTTGCCAACAACGGCTGGGGCTTACAGCTTATCCCGACCAGAGGAACCTCCTCTGCAACAGCTGAGCTTCACAGCTTGCTCTGCTGGGCTCTACAGCTTAGCCGACCAGAGGTAACACCTCTGCACACCGCTGCCTCACAGCTTGACACCACTGACTAACAGCTTAATCGAACAAGAGTTTTCAAAAGAAAAATAATAAAGACTGAAAAGCAAGAAATGTAGAATCGAATGGAATGAAAACCAAAATGACTGTAGCTCAAATTGAGCAATATCAGCTCTGGTATCTGAACCAAGAGACTGATTCACAAGCTCTCATATAACTCTCTCAACTCATCTCTCTCACTTTCTTCTTCTCTACTTGTCTTCTTCTCTGCTTTTCTTCTCTTTGGATCTCGGTGGCTCTCTACTGCCTCAGGTTTTTTTCTCACTGTATAGAC